>JZKD02S1866034.1:853235-885778 GCA_000966675.3 Picea glauca | reverse complement strand
AAAGAACTCGGTGCACATGACATGAATAGAGCACTACTATGAGGGATCGTCAGACGGAGTTGTCATATCTGATGCGCACACACACACACATGCAAAGAATATAACACATACCCAACACCACCTGGGAATCCTTTAGGGATTCTATTAAGGAACAATACTACCCTGTCGGAAGTTATGACAACTTGTATACTAAATGGGCCACATTTCGGCAAGAAATAGACCAACCAGTTCCATATTTCACAAATATCTTTCATACCTTGTGCACCGAGCTAAGTATCAAAGATTTGGAGCAACATATGGTGCTCAAGTATTGCAGTTTCTTGCATAGATACATCTAGACTGGAATGGAATTTTTGGACATCTCATCCTTGGGCATGGCCCACCAAAATGCTGTCAAAATTAAGTAGAACCTCAAACAAAAGACATGAAAATTTGGGCCCGGGAACCCCGCACAGCAAAAGCCAGGAAAGGGCAGCCCCAACCCACAGAACAAAAGACAAAGAAAAGATGGACAATATTAGGACAACCAGTCAAGTTGTAAGAAAACAAGGACATCGAAAAGACAAAGAAAGATACTGAGAAGTGGTGCGACTTCCATAAGATCCCTTGGCATAACACTATTGATTGCCTCTCAAAGCAGTGATTGGTGGCTGAAGTGAAATCCTCTGAATCAGATGTAGGTTTAGACTCTGATCCAGAACCAGAAAGGGGAAGAAAGATCATTGACATAGAACCCAGTGCCACCACTGCTACCACCAAGCTCTAGCCTGGTGAACCAAACGAGCTAGAAGAAGGAGAACACCTCTTCCATTCATAGATGTGGGTAAAAGGAACCCCGTTGCACTTCATACTGGCTTGTGATATCCATAATAACCTCATCTCAACAAAGGTCGTCAAGTGGTTGGCCTTGCAGACAACACCACACCCACAACCCTACACCATTAGATGGCTCCGCCAAGGAAGCAATGTCTGTGTCAGCCAACAGTGACAACTTTCATATGACATCAAGCCCTTCAAAGACGAGGTATTGTGTGATGTTTCTCCTCTCGAAGTTTGTGATGTTCTTTTGGGCCAACTGTATTTATGGAAACGTCATGTTGTATATGAGTATAGGCCTCATAGTGTTATTATTACTTTGAACAAAAAATTGTACAGGATACTTGAGGCAGTCCCACCTAGTGCTATTTCCTTGATATCTGCTATGAAATGCAAGAAGGTCATCTCTCAGGCGATGAAGTTTGTCTTCTTCGTGACTCACTCTCAGGATAAGCGAAAGATCATAGCTACATCCAGGTTCTCTGCGACCGAACTCTACACACAATAGAAGCAAGTAGATAAGGTCATGGAAGAATACTCAGATATCTTCTCCTCACCTATCAGGGTACTTCTACACTGCCAGGTCAACCACCCCATCGATTTAACCCGTGGTGCATCGCTTCCCAATGGTCCAGCCTATAGTCACTCTCTATTAGAAAATGAGGAGATCAAGAAATAGATCCAAGAACTGCTCCACAAGGAGCACATCCATCCCAGATAATCACCTTGCAGGAGCCCAATTGTGTTGGTACAGAAGAAATATGGAACATGGCGACTCTGCATTGATTACCAAGCTCTGAATAAAATCATAGTCAGAAATTGGTACCCGATTCCCTGAATCAACGACCTCCTTGATAAACTCATGGGGACTAAATACTTTAGTAAGATTGATATAAAGTCTGGCTACTACCAGGTCCTGATAGAACAGAAAGATGTATGGAAAACCACATTCAAGTCAAAGGAAGGCCTTTTTTAATGGTTGGTCATGCCCTTTGGTTTGAAAACTTCTCCAACCACTTTCATGAGGATGATGAACAATATCCTACGACCATTCACCAATAATTTTTAGTGGTGTATCTGGATAACATTCTCATTTACAAAAATACATGGGTTGATCACTTGCAGCATATTCAACATGTTCTGCACACCCTGCGGCAACACAAGCTATATGCCAACTTCGAAAAATTCTCCTTCGGCATGGACAGGGTCCATTATCTGGGCTACATAATTTATGATAATGGCGTACATGTGTATCCAGCCAAGATCCAAGTCATCCGTGACTGGTCACCCCCAACCACACTCATTGAGCTTCGAAGCTTCTTGTGCCTTGCCAATTTCTACCACAGGTTCATGTTGGGATTCTCCCATATTGCATGGGCCCTCAGCCAAATAACCAGGGTTGGTGGTAAGGCAAAAATTGTGTGGGGCTGGTCCCAACAACAATCATTTGATGATTTGAAGAAACGCTTTTGCTTATCCCCAATGCTTTCACTACCAGACCTGAAACATCCCTTTGAGATTAAGACATATGCTTTAGACTATGCGGTGGGCATTGTTCTCACTCAACACAACCACCCCATGGCCTATCATACTGAGACACTATCAAATGTTGTCCACAAGTACCTTACTTACAAGAAATAAATGTACTCCATTGTGTAAGCCTACTACCAGTGGAGACATTACATTATTGGTAAGGAGACAACCATCCACAGTGATCATAAGCCACTACATTTCATGCAAACACAAGTAAAATTGTAGAATGATCTCCATCAAAATTGGTCCACATACTTGCAGCAATTCCACCTCAACATCAATTATAAAACAGGAAGCACCAATCATGTCATTGATTTCCTTAGCAGACTACCAATCGCAGAACTCACCACAGTGATAGACTCCTACAGCCATGAGACCTCTGGATGACCCCAAATCTATGAGATAGACCCAAACTTCACCACCACCTCCCAAATATTGGGTGCAAACGCATCTGTCTATAATTTCCATCTTCGGGATAGGTTGTTGTGTCATCTAGGCGATATCTGTGTTCCATCAAGTGAGCGAGCGAAGATGATCTGGGAATCCCACTGTAGTCGGGTGGCAGGACACTTCGACATAGAAAAGGAAGTGGTGATGCTACAGAAAAATTTCTACTAGCCGAAACTTCGACAGGAGGTCAACAAGTATATCAAGTCCTTCACTGCCTGCGCTATTTCCAAATCAACCACTAAGAAATAGGGCATGTACACCTTTCTTCCTACTCCTAATAGGCCATGTGAATCCATCTCAATGGACTACATGTCCAGCCTCCCATCCACCAAGCAGGGAAATGACTGTGTTTTTGTGGTTGTTGATCGCTTTTCTAAGATGGTGATTCTAGTTGCCTGCAAGAAGAACATCACAGTAGAGGCCACTGTCGAGCTCTTCTTTGAATGATTCTGGGTACTTTTTGGAATCCCACAAACCATTATCTCAGATCGGGACAATCGATTTCTCATCACATTCTGTTCGAGGCTTTGGTCACTGCTAGACACCAAGCTCACAAAATCCACAACCTTCCACCCCCAGAATGATGGCCAAACCGAGGTTGTAAATCAAATGTTTGTGCATATCCTTCATATGTATAATTCAAAGAACCCTCGCACAGGGGATGAGATCCTTCCCTATGTTCAACATAGATACAACCGAGCCCTGCATAGCTCAACTAACCACAACCCCTTTCAGGTGGGGTTGTGATTTCAACCATTAGGTCCCATAGATGTTGCACTTCCCCTTACGGTCACCTCGACCAATTCATATCCTTCTCTAACTGAAGCTGACAAATCCACCCAGTTCATTGAGAGGATCCATCACATCTGTCAACAAGTTCAAGATATCCTACAGAAGTCCAATGACAAGTGCAAGTAGCGCCATGATCAACATCGGGTGCCACATAAGTTTCAGGTGGGCGATAAAGTTTGGTTGCACTTGCAGAAAGAACACCTTACAGGGTCCCATTAGAAGATTTTCCCTCTCCATTATGGGTCATACAACATCACCAAGGCCATGGGGGATAATTCTTTTGAGCTCAACATTCCTCCTTTCCTTTTCATGCACCCAGTGTTCAACATGGATCTTTTTCGCCCTTATTTCCCACCATTATTGGACACCTTAGACATAGCAGAGTAGCTAACACCAACAGATATCAACCCCGACTACATACAACAGGCATCCAATGATCAAATTGTGGACACATAGATCAAGGTCACTCAACAACAAAGGATCCATCTTTATCGAGTCGTCAAAGTAGGGAAACTCTTTCACCAGGGCAAGTGGCTTACCCAGGGCCAAATTCAGTAGAAATTTCCTCATCTGATGGGGGAAATCAACAAAATGGAGACCATTGATTCATAAGGAGGGAGTATTGATATAGGTGGATATCGGTGGCCACCCACCTTTTCCAATTGGCTCAAAACAATTTTCTAACAATTTTGGCAATTTACTTTTTTTAGCAATTTTTACTTACAGGGCGATTTTGAGGGCCTAAATGAAGGTCTTTAGGGATAGAGATTCTCAATGATAACCAAAGAAATTATTGAGCCCCCAATATTAATATCCTCAACTATACCTTTCCAACAGTCTATCATACACATAAAACAAAGATCGTATGCAAAAGTTACGACCCCGAGAAGTTGATGTACTAACTTACATAGACGGGGCCCACATGACTTTTGGTGCTTCATCTCCTAAGGTTAGGTTTTTGGATGTCTAGGGTTTTTGGTAATCCTTTTTATTGTAAAAAGGACTTCAGAGCCTCATTGTAATCATATTCTTGTGAATGAGTGCAATCATCACATATCTTCTCAGAGATAAGTCACCACCATTCTAGTAAGCTTGTTTCCGTTGCATTTTACAGTTTCAGCTTATTTCCTTATTGAATAGAAAACTAGTTTTACTGTGTCTCTCTTATTTTATGTTAAGAACCTGTTAACAATATGTAGTAATTTCATTATTCTCATAAAATCCGGATCAATTATTTTGATTGGATCAATAGATACTATCGAGATATTCCTTATCTACATGCACAGTCGAATCAAGTGGTCACTCGGAATTCAATTCTTGAAAGGGAAAAATATGATCTCAAAACTTGCATTCGATCGAATTCAAATAGGGAAAATAAGCATTTCAAGAGATAAAAAAATGCGGCAATTAAAAACCCAACCAGTTTCAATGCTATTATAAACTCAGATTTGTCTGACGTTTCTCTTTCAAATTCCTAATTGATAAATAGTTTTTTTGTAATATACGATTGGTTTTTGTTTGAGTAATAAATGAATTTGTTTTTATTTTGTTTTTATTTAGACCAGCTACAAAATCGAATATTTTGTAGCTTGTCTTTTAAATTATTTATTTGATTATTGTCTAAATTTGGAGTCATTTTCCTTGTTGCAGGTGAATAGCGGATCGATGTGCTATGATCAGTAGAACGAGTCATAGGTTGAGCGTATAGTGGACTTGTAATTTTTGGTTTTGAAAAACAATGTTTATTGATGTAACTGTTTTGTATTGTAAGACTTCAACAAAATTATCTTTTGTTATTTTGTTTTAGTAAAAGCTTATTTAAAAATATTTGTCTCTATCTTGCATGATATGAAGAACATATTAGAAACTTGTTTAAATAACACTGCTTTCCCATTGATAGGGACAATTCCTCTGGGACCATATGATGGACTTATTTTTTTGAAAGTATATGAGATATAGTTTAGTCTTTGGCTTTATCCCTGTGTAGATTGTGTAATGTTTTCATTGTTTCTCATGTAATTTCTAGATGTGAAAATTTATTTGTATCGAACTAGCTTTAGTCTGTTCTACATATAACCTTTCATGTTATGTTTTTCTCTACGTGGTTCATTATATTTTGTTTAAGTTGATATCTATGACTGTTCATCTATCCAATCATTTTGAGTTTACATATAATGTTAGGTAGCGGGTAATACCATTTGTTGAGAGTTGGAATTTCTTTCATTTTCAGTTATTGGACATTTTAAAGTCACATGATATAAAATCATTTATCTTTCTATCATCATAGACTTGTTCCAGAATATAAAAGACTTCTTTGATTTTTTTCAAGAAGTATCGTTATTGATTTTGTCATAGATTTATACTTGACACATGTTAAGTGGAGCTTATACAAATATAGAAAGATAAATATAGCTTAGTACTACTGATCAACGTAAGGTTAGTTAATTTATTATTTATTTAATTTTTTTATTTGTGAATGAATAATGATTGCATCATACAAACGTTGAATGATTTGTCCATTATTGTTAAATCATTTTTAATCTTATTCATGTATTGTTTATTAGTTTGTCAATTATAATACTAGAACAATTTTGTTTATTCTTCATCTTGGTTTGATTCATCAGTTTAAAACAATTATTTTCACAAGGTTTTGCTTAAACCTTGTAATTGTATATATCTATTGCACATAGTATTACTATTATTTAGGCATTTGTAATTAATGTGTTGATTGTTAGAATCATACCTTTTTACATATTTTATTTATTTTAGGATCCTAGTTGGCTAACAGAGACAATAAACCCGTCAGGGTAGATTATTTCAAATGGCTTGGGTTAATTAGACAACCCTGGTCCAGATCTTTCCTTCTCCTTGATGGTGTGTCATAAACGCCCACCAACAAATGGCGCTAGAAGGAGGGCATGAAAGTCATTGATGGCATGAGGAATCTGTCAAACTCCCCTAAACAATCATTCTCCTATCATGATGTATAGTCGCTCATACCCTAATGTTACACTTGACCCAACTACTACCTCGGTTACTACTCCTGACATTCCCATCGATCCAGTGACACCAGTTCCTCAAGGGATTGATGTACAGTAAATTGTTCTCCAATCTATTTTGAGAACTCAATGTGCTTTGTCCCGAATCAGACAGCCTGGTAGACAGTTAAATCAACCCCTTGATTTCACCAATCTGCAAGAACAACCTCAAGACACTAGTCTATCCGATAACACATTAGGCGATAATATCACCGATTCTTCTGAAGAACTAATATTTGGTGTTGGTGGATCGGGTCTCCCACCATCCCCACCTGGTTCTTCTCCACCCTCTTCAAGAGAGGAATCCTTGGACGAAGGAAGTTCTTCGTCTGAATGTTCTCAACCTTCAACTCCACCAACTCTCATGGAAAACCAAAATAATCCCTCCAGACCTTGGCTCGATCAAGATGTTATGGCAATACCTGGACCCCAACACCCATTTCCCAAAAATCTGGAAAAGTGGATGCCCAAATTCAACCCAGATTCGAAGTGATCCCCTGAGGATCACATCAAGAAATTCATGTTAGATGTTAGGCTCTGGAGTTTTGAACACGAGGATGTCATGTGCAGGTTATTCCCCTACACTTTTGAGGGGAATGCTTCAACTTGGTATTTTGTGCAACAACCTCAAACCATCATCTATTGGGACATGTTTGAAACCATCATCTATTTTGTGCAGAAAGCTTTCCAGAAATTTTCCAATCAGGTCGTAGACTTGAAAAGATCCACTGAGGAGGCCTCTACAAGTAAAAGAGGTTTTAGACCACCTTTTAGGAAACATTTTCCTACAAATCGGCCAAACCCAACCACAGAAGGTCTGAACTTTGACGGATTGCAGTATACTTTGCAAGAAATACTAGAAGCACATGATAACATTGTTTCTGCATCTCCTGAAAATCAAGATGACATGGGTGAAGAAGAAACACCTGATGAGGAGGACTCATCTCCCCCCATTTTCAGGCATTTTTCAGACAACATCTTTCAAGCAAATTTTGAAACTGTCCATCCTTATAACACTCGAAGTAAAGAACAAAAAAAACTTCCACCCTAAAGAAGTAGGAATATGGTTTCCAAATTGCCAAAACAAACTGAAACTAGACAAAACACTGTTTCCCCAGTTTTAGAATATGATTTGGTTGAAGATATTAAAAAACTAAGAGAAAATATATCATTTTTTGAATTACTTAAATTCCCCCTTATCCTATAGAAAATGCTCCAAAGTATAGCTGAGAATAATAAAAAGAATGACTATGTCAGCAAGAAATCAGCGTAAAATTACCCAAATAAAACAAAAGATGTCTTTGGTAAAAAATCAGCTGAAAATTAGGATAAAAGGGACATATCAGAGAAAACTGTAGGAAATTTAGATAAGACTATTTCAGGTACAACCATAAAAAAATGAGTAGAATTGTGTTGTCTCATCACTAAAAAATGTACCTCCTCTTTTTCTAACTTTCAAAATTTTCAACAAAAATGTACATCACTGCATGGTTGATTCTGGCGCCTCATCAAATGTGATGCCTCTATCTGTGTGTTAGAAAATTAATACAGAAATAAAACCTTCTGATTTAAAGATCATTCAGTTAGATCAAACTAATTTCAAGGTCATTGGTGAACTTACAAATATGTTGATAAGGTTGTCATGTAACCCAAAGGTCCACCAAGTAATTGATAGTATTTTTGTTGACATTCCAGAAGTTTATGGTTTATTTTTTAGTAGAAGGGCCAACAAAGATAATAATTCATACAAATCAAAATATCTAGTTACGTACCTCATCTACCAAAGCGACATTTGTATCATCCTTCTTTTGTATCTTCTTCTTGATCATCCAACTCGACATTTACATCAGCATCTGGTTCATAAATGATGTTGAAAGGATTGATGATCTCATCATCATCATCAATGCCATTTTCAATCATATCTTCATTGATATCATCATCAACAACTGGCACATTGTCTCCTACGCTTGGTTCATCTTCTATGTATTCTTCATCTATCGACCCATATTCTTCCTACTCTAGTTCTACATCATCTTCTTCTTCAATATTATATTCATCATCTACAGTATATTTTACTAGCCTTCATCTTGGATTATATCTAACAACAAATGACCAATACCTTTTACCTGGAACATTTGAGTAAAATAGTTGTTCACATTGACTTGGAAAAACATAGCGGTCATTTGTTTTTTTCAAAAATTGTTGTTTTAATCATCGAAAATCGGTCGGCATGTTGAATAATAGTTATTTCCTCATCATGTTCATCCATTCATGACTTATACCATTTGACATCGAACAAAACTAATTTGAAGGAATTCAAGTTACACTCAATTATACCATTCAAAAACCCGTAGTATCTATTTTCAATTCTCGAGGACGTCTATCACTTCTAGAGGAAACATTGGTGACCTGGAATACTGCAGGTATCCCACTATCAAGATTGAAAATGTCAAGATTAACAAAAATATTGGAGCATATATAAAACAAAAAGATTGAAAATGTCAAGATTAACAACATGTGTGTCACAGTTGTTTCCAGATTGATTTATATTTACCATACACGTAATTGATAGTTTTCGGATTGACTCATGTTTACAATACACGTAAGTTACAATTTAACTATCCTAGATTTTCTTTGATATTTCGGAGAGAAAGCTCAGAGAGTAATATTTAAATTATAATATTTAAATTATATTTACCATAAACGTAACTGATAGTTTTCGGATTGACTCATGTTTACGATACACGTAAGTTACAATTTAACTATCCTAGATTTTCTTTGATATTTCAGAGAGACAGCTCATAGAGTAATATTTAATTGCTTAGAAAAAGAGCGTAGCAGGTAAAACCGATACATTAAAGAAAACAAAATGGGAGTGAAGATACAGAGCAGGTAAAACTGATACATTAAAGCGCGTAGCAAGTAAAACCGATACATTTATCAAATGCATTTCATGTATGTGTAGTGAGTTACAGTCTACAAGAATGGCATTGCTTCGTTCGTCGAGGAATGTATATTTATGTCTTCTGCTTGCTATTCTCTGTAATTGGAAGCTGGCAATTACTTCAGTATTGTAAAAAGGCCTTCAAAGCCTCATTGTAATCATATTCTTTCGAATGAGCGTAGTCGTCACATCTCTTCTCAAAGATAAGTCGCCACCATTTCAGCAAGCTCGTTTCCGCTGCATTTTACAGTTTCATCTTATTTCCTTATTGAATAGAAAACTAGTTAAATACTATGTCTCTCTTATTTTTTATTAAGAACCTGTTAATAATCTGTAGTAATTTCGTTCTGCTCATAAAATCCGAATCAATTGTTTTGACTGGATCAATAGATACTATTGAGATATTCCTTATCTACATGTGCAGTTGAATCAAGTGGTCACTCGGAATTCAGTTCCTGAAAGGGAAAAATATGATCTCAGAACTTGCATTCGATCGAATTCAAATAGGGAAAATAAGCATTTCAAGAGATCAAGAAATGCAGTGATTAAAAACTCAACCTGTTTCAGTGCTATTATAAACTCATATTTCTCTGATATTTCTCTTTCAAATTCCTAATTGGTAAATAGTTTTTTTCTAATATACAATTGGTTTTTGTTTGAGTAATAATTGAATTCGTTTTTATTTTGTTTTTATTTAGACCAGCTAAAAAATCGAATATTTTGTAGCTTGTCTTTTAAATTATTTATTTGATTATTGTCTAAATTAGGATTCATTTTCCTTGTCACAGGTGAATAGCGGATCGATGTGCTATGATCAGTAGAATGAGTCATAGGTTGAGCGTATAGTGGACTTGTAATTTTTGGTTTTGAAAAACAATGTTTAATGATGTAACTGTTTTGTATTGTAAGACTTCAACAAAATTATCTTTTGTTATTTTGTTTTAGTAAAAGCTTATTTAAAAATATTTGTCTCTATCTTGCATGATATGAAGAACATATTAGAAGCTTGTTTAAATAGCATTTCCTTCCCATTGATAGGGGCAATTCCTCCATGACCATATGATGGACTTATTTTTTTTAAAGTATATGAGATATAGTTTAGTCTTTGGCTTTATCCCTGTGTAGACTGTGTAATGTTTTCATTGTTTCTCATGTAATTTCTAGATGTAGAAGTTTATTTGTATTGAACTAGCTTTAGTCTATTCTGCATATAACTTTTCATGTTATGCTTTTCTCTACGTGGTTCATTATATTTTGGTTTTGTTGATATCTGTGACTATTCATCTATCCAATCATTTTGAGTTTACATCTAATTTTAGGTAGTTGGTAATACCATTTGTTCAGAGTTGGAATTTCTTTCATTTTCGGTTATTGGACATTTTAAAGTCACGTGATATAAAATCATTTATCTTTCTATCATCATAGACTTGTTCCGGAATATAAAAGACTTCTTTGATTTTTTTCAAGAAGTATCATTATTGATTTTGTCATAGATTTATACTTTACATAGGTTAAGTGGAGCTTATACAAATATAGAAAGATAAATCTAGATTAGTATTGCCGATCAAAGTAAGGCTAGTTAATTTATTATTTATTTAATTTGTTGATCTGTGAATGAATAATGATTGCATCATTCAAACATTGAATTATTTGTCCATTATCGTTAAATCATTTTCAACCTTATTCATGTATTGTTTATTAGTTTGTCAATTATAATACTAGAACAATTTTGTTTATTCTTCATCTTGGTTTGAATCATCAGTTTAAAACAATTAATTTCACAAGGTTTTGCTTAAACCCTGTAATTGTTTATATCTATTGTACATAGTATTACTGTTATTTAGGCATTTGTAATTAATGTGTTGATTGTTAAAATCATACCTTTTTACATATTTTATTTATTTTAGGATCCTAGTTGGCTAACAGAGCCAATAAACCCGTTAGGGTAGATTATTCCAAATGAATTGGGTTAATTAGACAACCCCAGTTTGGATCTTCCCTTCTGGTTGACGGTGTGTCATAAATGCCCGTCAACAAATGGCGCTAGAAGGAGGGCATGAAAGTCATTGATGGCACGAGGATGTTGTAGGACTCCCCCAAACAATCATTCTCCTATCATGATGCATAGTAGCTCATACCCTAATGTTACACTTCACCCAACTACTACCTCGGTTACTACTCCTGACATTCCCATTGAGCCAGTGACACCAGTTCCTCAAGGGATTGATGTACAGTAAATTGCTCGCCTGTCTATTTTGAGAACTCAAAGTGTTTTGTCCCAAATTAGACAGCCTGGTAGACAGTGAAATCAACCCCTTGATTTCATCAATCTGCAAGAACAACCTCAAGACACTAGTCCATCCGATAACACATTAGGCGGTAATATCACTGATTCTTCTAAGGAACTAATCTTTGGTGTTGGGGGATCGGGTCTCCCACCATCTCCACCTAGTTCTTCTCCACCCTCTTCAAGAGAGTAATTCTTAGACGAAGGAAGTTCTTCGTCTGAATGTTCTCAACCTTCAAATCCACCAACTCTCATGGAAAACAAAAATAATCCCACCATACCTTGGCTCGATCAAGATGTCGTAGCAATACCTAGACCTCAACACCCATTTCCCAAAAATCCGGAAAAGTGGATGCCCAAATTCGAGCCAGATTCGAAGCGATCACCTGAGGATCACATCAAGAAATTCATGTTAGATGTTAGGCTTTGGAGTGTCAAACATGAGGATGTCATGTGCAAGTTATTCCCATACACTTCTGAGGGGAATGCTTCAACCTGGTATTTTTTGAAACAACCTCAAACCATCATTTATTGGGACATGTTTGAAACCAACATCTATTTTGTGTAGAAATATTTCCATAAATTGTCCAATCAGGGCGTAGACTTGAAAATATCCACTGAGGAGGCCTCTACAAGTAAAGGAGGTTTTAGACCACCTTTCAGGAAACATTTTCCTACAAATCGGCCAAACCTGACCATAGAAGGTCTGAACTTTGAGGGATTGCAATACGCTTTGCAAGAAATACTAGAAGCACATAATAACATTGTTTCTGCATCTCCTGAAAATCAAGATGACACGGGTGAAGAAGAAACACCTAATGAGGAGGACTCATCTCCACCCGTTTTTAGGCATTTTTCGAACAACATCTTTCAAGCAAATTTTGAAACTGTCCATCCTTATAACACTCGAGGTAAAGAACAAAACAAACTTCCACCTGAAACAAGTAGGAATATGGTTTCCAAATATCCAAAACAAACTGAAACTAGACAAAACATTGTTTCCCTAGTTTTAGAATATGATTTGGTTGAAGATCTTAAAAAACTAAGAGAAAATATATCATTTTTTGAATTACTTAAATTCCCCCTTATCCTATAGAAAATGCTCCAAAGTATAGCTAAGAATAATAAAAAAAAATGACTCTATTAGCAAGAAATCGACATAAAATTACCCAAATAAAACAAAAGATGTCTTCGGTAAAAAACCATCTAAAAATTAGGATAAAAGGAACATATTAGAGAAAACTATAGGAAATTTAGATAAGACTATTTTAGGTACAACCATAAAAAATTAGTAGAATTGTGTTGTCTCATCATGAAAAAATGTACCTCCTCTTTTTCTAACTTTCAAAATTTTCAACATAAATGTACATAACTACATGGTTGATTTTGGCGCCTCATCAAATGTGATGCCTCTATGTTTGTGTCAAAAAATTAACACTGAAGTAAAACCTTCTGATTTAAAGATCATTCAGTTAGATCAAACTAATTTCAAGGTCATTCGTGAACTTAAAAATGTGTTGATAAGGTTTTCATCTAACCCAAAGATCCACCAAGTAATTGATAGTATTGTTGTTGACATTCCAGAAGTTTATGGTTGATTTGTTAGTAGAAGGGCCAACAAAGAGAATAATTCATACAAATTAAAATATCTAGTTACGTATCTCATCTACCAAGGCAACATTTGTATCATCCTTCTTCTATTTCTTCTTCTTGATCATCCAACTCGACATTTACATCAACATCTGGTTCATAAACAATTTTGAAAGGATTGATGATCTCATCATTATCATCAATTCCATTTTCAATCATATCTTCATTGATATCATCATCAAGAACGGGCACATTGTCTCCTATGCTTGGTTCATCTTCTATGTCTTATTCATCTATCGACCCATATTCTTCCTTCTCTAGTTCTACATCATCTTCTTCTTCAACATAATATTCTTCATCTATAGTATATTTTACTGGCCTTCATCTTGGATTATATCTAACAACAAATGACCAATCCCTTTTACCTGGGACCTTTGAGTAAAAAACTTGTTCTTGGAAAAACATAGTGGTCATTTGTTTTTTTCAAAAATTGTTGTTTTAATCATCGAAAATCAATCAGCATGTTGAATAATAGTTATTTCCTCATCATGATCATGCATTTGTAACTTATACCATTTGACATCGAACAAAACTAATTTGAAGGAATTCAAGTCACACTGAATTATACCATTCAAAAACTCATAATATCTATTTTCGATTCTCGAGGATGTCTATCACTCTTAGAGGAAACATTGATGACCTGAAATACTGCAGGTATCCCAGTATCAAGATTGAAAATGTCAAGATTAATAAAAAAGAAACATTGGTGACCTGGAATACTGCAGGTATCCCACTATCAAGATTGAAAATGTCAAGATTAACAAAAAGATTGGAGCATATATAAAACAAAAAGATTGAAAATGTCAAGATTAACAACATGTGTGTCACAGTTGTTTCCAGATTGATTTATATTTACCATACACGTAACTGATAGTTTTTGGATTGATTCATGTTTAGGATACATGTAAGTTACAATTTAACTATCGTAGATTTTCTTTGATATTTCAGAGACAGGTCAGAGAGTAATATTTAAATGATAATATTCACATTTCGTGTATACGTGTTAACATTGAAAAAGAACATACTAGGTAAAACCATGGAAGGTTAATTTACTTCGGCATTCTCATTCACCCTTTTAAAAAGTATGATAGTATAATATAAATTTTGATATTGAAAACCAAGAACAACTGCCAAAACGTTATGAGATTCTAAGTCCATTACAATATATAAATTTATAATGGATACACAACACAAGAGATAGATAAACACACAAACACAACTTTATTTTTGGCATCTTGGTCATGGTGGCTTTTGAATTCTTCCGAGACGAAGGTTTCACGAGGGAAACCTTCCTCTTCTTCAAGGGGTCCACCTCGTCTCTGGGCGGTGTTACTTCGCTAGGATTCTTTTCAACTTCTACTTCGTCACCACCCCCTCAGTTAGGTGACATGGAAGCAATCTTCCCTGAGGTGTTGCTTAAGTTTTGGACCTCCTTGGTCTTCTTTTGTTTGTTGGTTCCGAGTGTATTCTATTCGTTATGGGTGTCCTCTAGGCTGTCAAGATTAGATATCTCTGCAGGGTTGGTGAGGATAAGGAGATCAACGGACCATTCCTTAGTGATTTCCTCAAGTTACTCTTCGGTAATATTATAATATGTCTAGAGCTTCTCTTTCTATGCATCTTTCTGCACTGTAATGTAGGTGAAATGCCGATCTGCGCTGAAATTTATCAGTGGTCAAAACCTTTGTAAGGCGTTTGGAGTCATGCGAGGCTTGGATTCGATGGATCACTTTAGCTAGAGGTAGTATGTATGGAACACAACATTCAACTTCCATTGTTTGTTCATATCTATTGAATACCACACGGTAGCAAACTTTGCGGCAAGAGGTTCGAACGACTCTATGTCGGGGAAGGTCACTTCTTCCGGCATCTCCTAGGAAACAAATGCAATGAGGAACATGAGCCAACTGAAATGGAATTCATAACCCTGATCCTAGTCTTCTTAACAATCTATTTCCAATAGGTTAACTAGGTACTTCACCCAGTTCATCTGTAGGCCTTTCGTGAACTTCCCTGCGAGGTCGACGACAAAGACAATGATCTACGTAGGTCGGTTCTTCTTTACTAAATTTCTAGCTATTAGTTGACATGTGAGGTGCACTACGCCACTCTATATGGAATCTACCTTGTAGCCTCTTGTTCCCTTCTCAACATTTCCATAGGTGTCATTGATCTTCTGTGCATACTATAATAAGGCCCTACATAACAATATAGCTATATGGTTTAAAAGGTCCAAAAAGAACATATTACTAGAAGCCTTTGAGGAGGCATTCCTTATCAAGAAGTAAATTATGAGTTTAAAATATAGTTTAAATAGTGAAGATGAAACAATTTCATCTTCTAAAAAGAAAATAAATAGAAATTCTCAATAGACCTCCTCAAAATAAAAACCGACAAGAGACATTAGACTTGGAAAGTTGGCAGAAAGATTTCCAAAAATTGTTCAATCAGGTCGTAGACTTGAAAAGATCCATTGAGGAGGCCTCTACAAGTAAAGGAGGCTTTAGACCACCTTTCAGGAAACATTTTCCTACAAATTGGCCAAACTCGACCACAGAAGGTCTGAACTTTGAGGGATTGCACTACGCTTTGCAAGAAATACTAGAAGCACATGATAACATTGTTTTTGCATCTCCTGAAAATCAAGACGACATAGGTGAAGAAGAAACACCTGATGAGGAGGATTCATCTCCTCCTATTCTCAGGCATTTTTCGGACAACATATTTCAAGCAAATTTTGAAACTGTCCATCCTTATAGCACTCGAAGTAAAGAACAAAAAAAACTTCTACCCGAAACAAATAGGAATATGGTTTCGAAATAGCCAAAACAAGCTGAAACTAGACAAAACACTGTTTCCCCAGTTTTAGAGTATGATTTGGTTGAAGATCTTAAAAAACTAAGAGAAAATATATTATTTTTTGAATTACTTAAATTCCTCCTTATCCTATAAAAAATGCTCCAAAGTATAGCTGAGAATAATAAAACGAATGACTCTGTTAGCAAGAAATCAACATAAAATTACCCAAATAAAACAAAAAGATGTCTCCAATAAAAAATCATCTGAAAATTAGGATAAAAGGGACATAGAGAAAACTGTAGGAAATTTAGATAAGACTATTTCAGGTACAGCCATAAAAAATCAGTAGAATTGTGTTGTCTCATCACGAAAAAATGTACCTCCTTTTTTTCTAACTTTCGAAATTTTCAATAGAAATGTACATAACTGCATGGTTGATTCTGGCACCTCATCAAATGTGATGCTTCTATCTGTGAGTCAGAAAATTAACACTGAAGTAAAACCTTCTGATTTAAAGATCATTCAGTTAGATCAAACTAATTTCAAGGTCATTGGTGAACTTAAAAATGTGTTGATAAGGTTGTCATCTAACCCAAAGGTCCACCAAGTAATTGATAGTATTGTTGTTGACATTCCAGAAGTTTATGGTTTAWTTTTTAGTAGAAGGGCCAACAAACAATCTTCTCCATCTTCTTCATCTATCGACCCAWATTCTTTCTGCTCTAGTTCTACAACATCTTCTTCTTCAATATCATATTCTTTATCTACARTATACTTTAYTGGCCTTCATCTTGAATTATGTCTAAYAACAAATGACCAATCCCTTTTACCTGGAACCTTTGAGTAAAATACTTGTTCACATTGACTTGGAAAAACATAGCRGTCATTTGTTTTTTTCAAAAATTGTTGTTTTAATYATCGAAAATCYGTCAGCATGTTGAATAATAGTTATTTCCTCATCATGTTCATGCATAAGTAACTTATACCATTTGACATTGAACAAAACTAATTTGAAGGAATTCAAGTCACACTCAATTATATTATTCAAAACCCTATAGTATCTATTTTCAGATTCTCAAGGACGTCTATCACTCCTAGAGGAAACATTGGTGACTTGGAATACTGCAGGTATCCCACTATCAGAAGTTTTTCTTGTTTCATCCAACTGTTTGATGCGAAATTTACAACCATTGCACCACATAGCCTTGTGGTGTTTCAACTGCAATTTGCCAGACATGTAAAAGATGCATTGCCAATTAATAATAAACAAATTTATATAATTTGGAAAGTATAATATGAAAAAAACACACCTACAGTCACATTAATATAATATAAAATAATTGAATAAAATGGGTGAATTTGATTGTCTTTCCATCTTTCAAACAATATGCTAAATCTTTTTCTCTCTATGTAACATGGAAATCTCCATTATGACGAGCTTCTTTAACCAATTGAGACAGTTCTTTCCATGATAACCTATCGTTGTGAAGTTGTTTACATCTATCAATCCATACCTTCATCCAATCAAGATTGTTTGCAATGTATAAATATAGTGCATCCCAATCTTGAGCAACTGATTGATCAAAAAATCACAATTCACCAATATCACTTATTAGTTATAACCATGGTAGTTAAGATATTATTTATGTTTGAACAAAAACTTGTGGGAAATTTCATTTTCTGAATGACCTCTTTTACACCACTATTTTGTTTCTCTGTTAATAACCATGGAAAGTTAATTTACTTTGGCAGTCTCATTCACCCTTTTAAAAAGTATGCTAGTATAATATAAATTTTTATATTGAAAACCAAGAACAACTGCAAAAACGTTCTAAGATTCTAAGTCCATTACAATATATAAATTTATAATGTATACACAACGCAAGAGATAGATAAACACACAAACACAACTTTATTTTTGGCAGTAATTCTCACCTCTATTTATACACATTTATATGAATATGGACCATTGACCATGAGCATAGATCAAGTGCTCATACTGTCTCTGATTGTTTTGCCGTTTGCTTACTCACATGGGTCATCAGGTCACATAGGTCATCAAGTCTGCTTGTTATTCTCTGTTCGTTCAGCCTACTGAACCATGCCACTGGTGGTGGTCTGACAAATCCTCTTACTGGAAATCGAACCTTAAATGGTCTTACTAGTCTTACTAGTCTGACAAATCCTCTTACTGGAAATCAAGGTCTTACAAAGCCTAGTCCAATCCATAAAAACTCTAATGGAGATCCAATTGGTCCCGTTCTTACTCCGGAAAATGGAGGCAATGCGAGGGTCACTGCCCCCGTCCAGGAAAAGAGAGAAGGTTTCGGAGGGTCACTGCGCCCGTCCCGCAAATTCCCGTGAGTGTAATTGGAAGCTGGCAATTACTTCAGTATAATCGTTCTGTATTCCACAGTTTTAAGTACAATCCTCGTGTATTCCACAATTAAGTATAATCGTTCTATATTCCACAGTTAAGTATAATCGTTCTGTATTCCACATTTAGGTATAATCGTTCTGTATTCCACAGTTAAGCATAATAATATTAATGTGTTCCATTTATAATATTTTTACAGTGAGATGAATCATCCTGTAATGTTGGCTAACAGAGCCAATAAACCTGTTAGGGTAGATTATTCCAAATGACTTGGGTTAATTAGACAACCCCAGTCTGGATCTTCCCTTCTCGTTGACGATGTGTCATAAACGCCCGTCAAAAAATGGCGCTAGAAGGAGGGCATGAAAGTCATTGATGGCATGAGGAATCTATAGGACTCCCCCAAACAATCATTCTCCTATCATGATGCATAGTCTCTCATGCCCTAATGTTACACTTCACCCAACTACTACCTCGGTTACTACTCCTGACATTCCCATCGAGCCAGTGACACTAGTTCCTCAAGGGATTGATGTGCAGTAAATTGTTCTCCAGTCTATTTTGAGAACTCAAAGTGATTTGTCCCAAATCAGACAGCCTGGTAGACAGTGAAATCAACCCCTTGATTTCACCAAACTGCAAGAACAACCTCAAGACACTAGTCCATCCGATAACACATTAGGCGGTAATATCACTGATTCTTCTAAAGAACTAATCTTTGGTGTTGGGGGATCGGGTCTCCCACCATCTCCACCTAGTTCTTCTCCACCCTCTTCAAGAGAGGAATTCTTGGACAAAGGAAGTTCTTCGTTTGAATGTTCTCAACCTTCAACTCCACCAACTCTCATGGAAAACCAAAATAATCCCACCAGACCTTGGCTTGATCAAGATGTTGTGGCAATACCTGGACCTCAACACCCATTTCCCAAAAATCTGGAAAAGTGGATGCCCAAATTCGAGTTAGATTTGAAGCAATCACCTGAGGATCACATCAAGAAATTCTTGTTAGATGTTAGGCTCTGGAGTGTTGAACACAAGGATGTCATGTGCAGGTTATTCCCCTACACTTTTGAGGGGAATGCTTCAACCTGGTATTTTGTGCAACAACCTCAAACCATCATTTATTGGGACATGTTTGAAAACATCATCTATTTTGTGCAGAAATCTTTCCAGAAATTGTCCAATCAGGTCGTAGACTTGAAAAGATCCACTAAGGAGGCCTCTACAAGTAAAAGAGGTTTTAGACCACCTTTCAGGAAACATTTTCCTACAAATCGGCCAAACCCGACCATAGAAGGTTTGAACTTTGAGGGATTGCAGTACGCTTTGCAAGAAATACTAGAAGCACATGATAACATTGTTTTTGCATCTCCTGAAAATCAGAATGACGCGGGTGAAGAAGAAACACCTGATGAGGAGGACTCATCTCCGCTCGTTTTCAGGCATTTTTCGAACAACATCTTTCAAGCAAATTTTGAAACTGTCCATCCTTATAACACTCGAAGTAAAGAAAAAAACAAACTTTCGCCTGAAACAAGTAGGAATATGGTTTCCAAATAGCCAAAACAAACTGAAACTAGACAAAGCATTGTTTCCCGAGTTTTAGAATATGATTTGGTTGAAGATCTTAAAAAACTAAGAGAAAATATATCATTTTTTGAATTACTTAAATTCCCCCTTATCCTATAGGAAATGCTCCAAAGTATAGCTGAGAATAATAAAAAGAATGACTCCGTCAGCAAGAAATCGACATAAAATTACCCAAATAAAACAAAAGATGTTAGCAAGAAATCGACATAAAATTACCCAAATAAAACAAAAGAAATGTACATAACTGCATGGTTGATTCTAGCGCCTCGTCAAATGTGATGCCTCTATGTTTGTGTCAGAAAATTAAAATTGAAGTAAAACCTTCTGATTTAAAGATCATTCAGTTAGATCAAACTAATTTCAAGGTCATTGGTGAACTTAAAAATGTGTTGATAAGGTTTTCATCTAACCCAAAGATCCACCAAGTAATTGATAGTATTGTTGTTGACATTCCAGAAGTTTATGGTTTATTTTTTAGTAGAAGGGCCAACAAAAAGAATAATTCATACAAATTAAAATATCTAGTTACGTATCTCATCTACCAAGGCAACATTTGTATCATCCTTCTTCTGTTTCTTCTTCTTGATCATCCAACTCGACATTTACATCAACATCTGGTTCATAAACAATGTTGAAAGGATTGATGATCTCATCATTATCATCAATTCCATTTTCAATCATATCTTCATTGATATCATCATCAAGAACGGGCACATTGTCTCCTACGCTTGGTTCATCTTCTATGTCTTCTTCATCTATCGGCCCATATTCTTCTTTCTCTAGTTCTACATCATCTTCTTCTTCAATATCATATTCTTCGTCTATAGTATATTTTACTGGCCTTCATCTTGGATTATATCTAACAACAAATGACCAGTACCTTTTACTTGGAACCTTTGAGTAAAATATTTGTTCTTGGAAAAACATAGCGGTCATTTGTTTTTTTTTTAAATTGTTGTTTTAATCATCGAACATCAGTTGGCATGTTGAATAATAGTTATTTCCTCATCATGTTCATGCACTTGTAACTTATACCATTTGACATCGAACAAAACTAATTTGAAGGAATTCAAATCACACTCAATTATATTTTCAATTCTCAAGGACTTCTATCACTCCTAGAAGAAATATTGATGACCTGAAATTATCCCACTATCAAGATTGAAAATGTCAAGCTTAACAAAAAGAAACCTTGGTGACCTGGAATACTGCAGGTATCCCACTATCAAGATTGAAAATGTCAAGATTAACAAAAAGATTGGAGCATATATAATATTTCGTAGATTTGCTTTGATATTTAATATTTAATTTCTTTGATATTTCAGAGAGATAGGTCAGAGAGTAATATTTAAATGATAATATTCACGTTTCGTGTATACGTGTTAACGTTGAAAAAGCGCGTAGCAGGTAAAACCGATACATTAAAGAAAACAACGAAGGCAACGCCGTGGGCAACGCCGTGGGCAACGCCGTGGGCAACGCCATGGGCAATGCCATGGGCCACATCTGGTTGGAGCATAGATAAAACAAAAATATTGGAGCATATATAAAACAAAAAGATTGAAAATGTCAAGATTAACAACATGTGTATCACAGTTTCCAGATTGATTTATATTTACCATACACGTAACTGATAGTTTTCGGATTGACTCATGTTTACGATACACGTAAGTTACAATTTAACTATCCTAGATTTTCTTTGATATGTCAGAGAGAAAGCTCAGAGAGTAATATTTAAATTATAATATTCACGTTTCGTGTATACATGTTAACGTTGAAAAAGCGGGTAGCAGGTAAAACCGATACATTAAAGAAAACAATATGGGAGTGAAGAACGATTATAAATATTGGATGCAAGCCATGCATTTCATTCACATTATCTTGTTCAAATTAGCTACTGATATATGTTGTTCCTGTATGTGTAGTGAGTTACAGTCTGCAAGAATGGCGTTGCTTCGTTCGTCGAGGAATGTATATTTATGTCTTCTGCTTGCTATTCTCTGTTCGATCAGCCTGCTGAACCATGCCTGCTCAACGTTGAAGAAGAACATACTAGGTAAAACCATGGAAGGTTAATTTACTTCGGCATTCTCATTCACCCTTTTAAAAAGTATGCTAGTATAATATAAATTTTGATATTGAAAACCAAGAACAACTGCCAAAACGTTATGAGATTCTAAGTCCATTACAATATATAGATTTATAATGGATACACAACACAAGAGATAGATAAACACACAAACACAACTTTATTTTTGGCATCTTGGTCATGGTGGCTTTTGAATTCTTCTGAGACGAAGGTTTCGCGAGAGAAACCTTCCTCTTCTTCAAGGGGTCCACCTCGTCTCCGGGCGGTGTTACTTTGCTAGGATTCTTTTCAACTTCTACTTTGTCACCACCCCCTCGGTTAGGTGACATGGAAGCAGTCTTCCCTGAGGTGTTGCTTAAGTTTTGGACCTCCTTGGTCTTCTTTTGTTTGTTGGTTCCGGGTGTATTCTATTTGTTATGGGTGTCCTCTAGGCTGTCAAGATCAGATATCTCTGCAGGGTTGGTGAGGATAAGGAGATCAATGGACCATTCCTTAGCGATTTCCTCAAGTTACTCTTTTGTAATATTATAATATGTCTAGAGCTTCTCTTTCTATGCATCTGCCCGCACTGTAATGTAGGTGAAATGCCGATCTGCGCTGAAATTCATCAGTGGTCAAAACCTTTGTAAGGTGTTTGGATTCATGCGAGGCTTGGATTCGATGGATCACTTTAGCTGGAGGTAGTCTGTATGGAACACAACATTCGACTTCCATTGTTTGTTCATATCTATTGAATACCACACGGTAGCAAACTTTGACGCAAGAGGTTCGAACGACTCTATGTCGGGGAAGGTCACTTCTTCCAACATCTCCTAGGAAACAAATGCAATGAGGAAGAGGAGCCAACTGAAATGGAATTCATAACCCTGATCCTAGGTTTCTTAACAATCTATTTCCAATAGGTTAACTAGGTACTTCACCCAGTTCATCTGTAGGCCTTCCGCGAACTTCCCTGCGAGGTCAACGACAAAGACAATGACCTGCGTAGGTCAGTTCTTCCTTACTAAATTTCTAGCTATTAGTTGACATGTGAGGTGCACTATGCCGCTCTATATGGAATCTACCTTGTAGCCTCTTGTTCCCTTCTCAACATTTCCATAGGTGTCCTTGATTTTCTGTGCATACTATAATAAGGCCCTACATAACAATATAGCTATATGGGTTAAAAGGTCCAAAAAGAACATATTACTAGAAGCCTTTGAGGAGGCATTCCTTATCAAGAAGTAAATTATGAGTTTAAAAGATAGTTTAAATAGTGAAGGTGAAACAATTTCATCTTCTAAAAAGAAAATAAATAGAAATTCTCAATAGACCTCCTCAAAATAAAAACCGACAAGAGACATTAGACTTGGAAAGTTGGCAGAAAGATTTTCAAAAATTGTCCAATCAGGTCGTAGACTTGAAAAGATCCATTGAGGAGGCCTCTACAAGTAAAGGAGGCTTTAGACCACCTTTCAGGAAACATTTTCCTACAAATCGGCCAAACTCGACCACAGAAGGTCTGAACTTTGAGGGATTGCAGTACGCTTTGCAAGAAATACTAGAAGCACATGATAACATTGTTTTTGCATCTCCTGAAAATCAAGACGACACGGGTGAAGAAGAAACACCTGATGAGGAGGACTCATCTCCTCCTGTTCTCAGGCATTTTTCGGACAACATATTTCAAGCAAATTTTGAAATTGTCCATCCTTATAGCACTCGAAGTAAAGAACAAAAAAAACTTCTACCCAAAACAAGTAGGAATATGGTTTCAAAATAGCCAAAACAAGCTGAAACTAGACAAAACATTGTTTTCCCAGTTTTAGAGTATGATTTGGTTGAAGATCTTAAAAAACTAAGAGAAAATATATTATTTTTTGAATTACTTAAATTCCTCCTTATCCTATAAAAAATGCTCCAAAGTATAGCTGAGAATAATAAAACGAATGACTCTGTTAGCAAGAAATCAACATAAAATTACCCAAATAAAACAAAAAGATGTCTCCAATAAAAAATCATCTGAAAATTAGGATAAAAGGGACATAGAGAAAACTGTAGGAAATTTAGATAAGACTATTTCAGGTACAGCCATAAAAAATCAGTAGAATTGTGTTGTCTCATCACGAAAAAATGTACCTCCTTTTTTTCTAACTTTCGAAATTTTCAATAGAAATGTACATAACTGCATGGTTGATTCTGGCACCTCATCAAATGTGATGCTTCTATCTGTGAGTCAGAAAATTAACACTGAAGTAAAACCTTCTGATTTAAAGATCATTCAGTTAGATCAAACTAATTTCAAGGTCATTGGTGAACTTAAAAATGTGTTGATAAGGTTGTCATCTAACCCAAAGGTCCACCAAGTAATTGATAGTATTGTTGTTGACATTCCAGAAGTTTATGGTTTAWTTTTTAGTAGAAGGGCCAACAAACAATCTTCTCCATCTTCTTCATCTATCGACCCAWATTCTTTCTGCTCTAGTTCTACAACATCTTCTTCTTCAATATCATATTCTTTATCTACARTATACTTTAYTGGCCTTCATCTTGAATTATGTCTAAYAACAAATGACCAATCCCTTTTACCTGGAACCTTTGAGTAAAATACTTGTTCACATTGACTTGGAAAAACATAGCRGTCATTTGTTTTTTTCAAAAATTGTTGTTTTAATYATCGAAAATCYGTCAGCATGTTGAATAATAGTTATTTCCTCATCATGTTCATGCATAAGTAACTTATACCATTTGACATTGAACAAAACTAATTTGAAGGAATTCAAGTCACACTCAATTATATTATTCAAAACCCTATAGTATCTATTTTCAGATTCTCAAGGACGTCTATCACTCCTAGAGGAAACATTGGTGACTTGGAATACTGCAGGTATCCCACTATCAGAAGTTTTTCTTGTTTCATCCAACTGTTTGATGCGAAATTTACAACCATTGCACCACATAGCCTTGTGGTGTTTCAACTGCAATTTGCCAGACATGTAAAAGATGCATTGCCAATTAATAATAAACAAATTTATATAATTTGGAAAGTATAATATGAAAAAAACACACCTACAGTCACATTAATATAATATAAAATAATTGAATAAAATGGGTGAATTTGATTGTCTTTCCATCTTTCAAACAATATGCTAAATCTTTTTCTCTCTATGTAACATGGAAATCTCCATTATGACGAGCTTCTTTAACCAATTGAGACAGTTCTTTCCATGATAACCTATCGTTGTGAAGTTGTTTACATCTATCAATCCATACCTTCATCCAATCAAGATTGTTTGCAATGTATAAATATAGTGCATCTCAATCTTGAGCAACTGATTGATCAAAAAAACACAATTCACCAATATTACTTATCAGTTATAACCATGGTAGTTAAGATATTCTTTATGTTTGAACAAAAACTTGTGGGAAATTTCATTTTCTGAATGACCTCTTTTACACCATTGTTTTGTTTCTCTGTTAATAACCATGGAAAGTTAATTTACTTCGGCATTCTCATTCACCCTTTTAAAAAGTATGCTAGTATAATATAAATTTTTATATTGAAAACCAAAAACAACTGCAAAAACGTTCTAAGATTCTAAGTCCATTACAATATACAATATATATATAGATTTATAATGTATACACAACACAAGAGATAGATAAACACACAAACACAACTTTATTTTTGGCAGTAAATCTCACCTCTATTTATACACATTTATATGAATATGGACCATTGACCATGAGCATAGATCAAGTGCTCATATTGTCTCTGATTGTTTTGCCGTTTGCTTACTCACATGGGTCATCAAGTCTGCTTGCTATTCTCTGTTCGTTCAGCCTACTGAACCATGCCACTGTTGGTGGTCTGACAAATCCTCTTACTGGAAATCGAACCTTAAATGGTCTTACTAGTTTTACAAATCCTCTTACTGGAAATCAAGGTCTTACTAGTCTTACAAATCCATAAAAACTCTAATGGAGATCCAATTGGTCTCGTTCTTTTTTTTTGGCCATGGGAACAGCAACCTCCCAAGAGTATATCCAACAGCTCGCAAGCCAGATATACCAATAACTTGTGACTTAGCAGGGGCCGAGACGTCCCGAGGTCCATCGAAGGTCCACCGAAGTGAACCTTGTGAACCTCTATCCCAGGGGTCGTCTATCCTTCCAGCCTTGTCACAACGGGCCAATATGAGCATCCCTACCCCCGCCGGTTTTGAACTTGTGACCTCCCAGGAGATAACACATGTTCTTAACCATTGGACCCGCTCAGGTGCTCAATTGGTCCCGTTCTTACTCCGAAAAACGGAGGCAATGCGAGGGTCACTGCCCCCGTCCAGGAAAAGAGAGAAGGTTTCGGAGGGTCACTGCCCCCGTCCCGCAAATTCCCGTGAGTGTAATTGGAAGCTGGCAATTACTTCAGTATAATCGTTCTGTATTCCACAGTTTTAAGTACAATCCTCGTGTATTCCACAGTTAAGTATAATCGTTCTGTATTCCACATTTAGGTATAATCGTTCTGTATTCCACAGTTAAGCATAATAATATTAATGTTTTCCATTTATAATATTTTTACAGTGAGATGAATCATACTGTAATATTTTTCATAATGTTTTCCATTTATAATATTTTTACAGTGAGATGATCATGAATTTATGAATTATATTTAATATTTATTTTCAATATAATTTGTAACAATGTTTTGGAAGATTAAATTTTATCAATAATGATGAATCATCCTAAATTTTGTAATGCTTTTCATTTATAATATTTTTCATAATGTTTTCACTTTATAATATTTTTACATTTATAATATTTTTCATAATATTTAATATTTATTTTCAATATAATTTGTAACCAACTTTTGGAAGAAAATTGTTATCAATAATTTATATTAAGAGTGCATTTTCTTTCTCTATAAAACAAAAAGAATGCAAATCTCAAGATTAACAACATGTTTTCAGATTGATTTATATTTACGATACACGTTTACGATGGTTTTCAGATTGATTTATATTTACGATACACGTTTACGATGGTTTTCAGATTGATTCATGTTTACGATACATTGAAGAAAACAAAATGGGAGTGAAGATACAGAGCAGGTAAAACCGATACATTAAAACCATTGATTGGGCCATGAAAGTGCCCAATCCCATATTCCTTTAGTAAGGAAGATGTTTCTTCTATAGGTCCTATATGTAAGATCCCTTTTCAAATGATTACATGGAGGATTGACGAAATAGCTTATACACGTTCCCCATAGGCTATAGTCAGAGAAAAATGGGAGATTATGGAGGTTCTATAGGTCCTATATGTATGATCCCTTTTCAAATGATTCCATGGAGGATTGACGGAATAGCCTATACACTTTCCCCATAGGCTATAGTTAGAGAAAAATGGGATATTATGGAGGTTAATTGATGTCATCGGCTTAATAAAGCTATATTTTTAGTTGACATTATGAAAAAAGGTTACAAAGTGAATTTGGGATTATTAACCCCTAAAACTTTAGGAAAGTCACTTAAGATAGTTAGATAAAAAGTGGATAAGGTAAGTGATTGGATAAGGGTCAAGTGGAGATTAGAAAATCTATAAAAGGATACGAGGGTCTCATTTGGCTCATTCTTATATTATTCACTTTTGAGTGTGAGTATTGGAAAGATCAAGGAGCTTGGGTGACTTAGGGTTTGGAGATAAACCCTAGAGTTAGAGTTAGCGTCAATGGTGAGAGATCCACTCTAGTTAGTGGGTTGGTTTCAATGGGGAGATCTAACTCTAGAAAATAACTTTTGATTTCTAGGAATTCATTATAGGTGGGACATAATACTTGGGGATTTTCTGCAGGAAGGGTGCACCATCTAGGAGAAAGTGCTTCGATTTGGAACCTGCAGGTGGGATCTTGAGGAGATCCCTACTTGCATGCATTTTTCATCACTTGGGTGACCTTATAGTGTATTCTTTGGGGGTTTCATCTTTTAGATATTGTTATTTCGATACTTGGGCGTGATTGGCTGAAGGAGGGCAACTTGGAGTTTGTAGAACTATAGATTGGGGCCTGATCTTGGGATTTTAGTTGGAGAAACTCTTTTCGGGATTTGGAGCAACATTCTCCATCAGATGTGTGGCCATTTCATGAAGATTGTAGATCAAATTTACTGTGCATATTTCAATAGGACGTAAGCAACAAGGAGGGTGTACTTCTTGGCATGGTACACTTGATTTTTGGCATGATATTACCACCCAATTGAGCAACTATCATTAAGAAAGCATAGAGGAGGATTATTGTCATTGTTTCCTTGCATTTTGGGGGCATTATAGCCCTCTAATTTAGTTTTTATATCACTCAGAACAAATATGAAAATTACTATTGTTGGAAAACCATTTATAATAAATAAACAAGCAAGGATTGTGTGGAGGTATTTTTGCTTCTAGTGTGTATTACTTGTCATTTAATCTTTTAGTCTATGTTCCACTTGAATTCATGTTTTTTTAGACATTTTAAACTCAAAAACATGGATGGAAATGAAAGCTACATCCCATGCATGCAAACTTTTTGACATAATGCCTCAATGAGACAAACTATCATATACATAACAACAAGCAAATAATCATAACAACAGACACTTCGAGGGTTATAAAGAAGTTGTAACCCATTGCATTGACCCTCTAAACACATCAATAATCCACCTTGAGAGTTGGGACAACAAGAGAGTTGTTTTACCAAAGGCCTTTGAGAAAACATGCAAAGTGTTTGACAAAAGTTCTCAACTAGTTAGATCTAATTTTTATATCAAATTTGGTTGGGGATATTACATTCGTATTAGAGCTAAGATTCCTACCAGCATGAGGGGTATTCATTAATTAGAAGTATTTTAGATTGCAAAATGAACAATGTACTTAGCATTACACTCATTTTCAATGGCTTAGGAGAAATGGATATTTTAAAGGAGATTCTATATTGTGATAAGGAATATCAGGCTCTTAGTGTGACATTCGGGGCTCAAGTAACATTCAAAGAGTTTGTATCCTTCAAATGTCATAAGTGTAATGAAGACAATATTGTAGAATCGGACAAGAAGATTGTAGTAGACAATTATTGGACAAAAACAACATAAAGGCACTAAGAAATACATAGGAAATGGGCAGTTATGAAAAAGAAAGAAGAAAGCAGAGCCAAAGCATGCATTTAAGTGGAGACATCACAACATGTTAGTGGAGAGTCAATATAGATCGAAGATTAGTGGGAGAAACAGGTGATTAAAGCAGGGAAGAAGATACAACAACTCCTTCAATCCATAGATTCTTTTCTTGAAATTATTGAGCAAGTGGAAAGTATTTTGTCCAAGGTGTGTCAGGATCTGTCAAAGGAAATAGGGGAAGCAATACTACCATTAAGGAATGAATTAGTCCCGCCAGAGTTGTTAGGGAATATGGATGGAAATGTGTCGCTTATAGTGGCCACATGCATTAATGAGATCACCAGGATCACAACACGAGATGTTCCTTATGAGGATGATGTGATGACGGATGCCTTTCATCTTATTATTTCCACTTTCGGAGGATTGGGTGATATACATGGTCCCTTGTTTGGAAGAAGGGTAACACTCATGGATTGGGTGATACAACATTATAGGCTGGGCACAATATGGCTTCAGGGATTACATGATCTTCAATGGTTGGTAGTGGCATAAAATATATTGCAGTAGTGAGAAGGAGCATGTAGAGAGGTGTGATGACACAACAGGGGATGCTTTGGAGTATATTACAAAGGTCGACTTGAGGGAGGATGGAGCTTCCAATGGAGAGTTCTATACTCCTTCAAAGTTGAGTATGGAAATTGAGGATAACGCTCATAGAATCAATCATAGGAGTGATGGTGGAGAGAGTATGCTTGACCATCAACATGAGGAGACACCTGTTGTGATGGGTGGACTTGTGAGAGCTAAGGGAGTGAATACCTCACACAAAGGAGACAAAAACCAGGCAGTGGGTGATAGTTGTTGTGATATGACACAAAAATAGACACCCACTACTACCAATATAATGCCTAGGCCTAACATGTTTAACTTATTAGATACACCACAGTTGGGCCAGTCAAAACCCGAGAGTATCTTTGAGGTGTACCTAAGGGAGTATGAGGCTTTGAGTTAATATTTTCGTAGTTCTGTATCGACAGTAGATTATTGCCGCATCAAGTGAAGACTTATACCCAAGAGGCATAGTCGAGAACAAAGGAGTTATGACTCAGGCCATGAGGATAGGAGACTAGAGACTTCTACTTTTGGAGGATTAGACAGGAGCCCAGATAGATCTTGGAGGAGGGAATGCTACATGGATGATGTATTGCACACTAAGAAGGGTATAGATAGATATTACACACATCATCAGAGAATGGAAAGATTTTCCACACACCAACAAAGCATAGATAGGAGAGTCTCAGACCCTTACATAAAAATAGATCAAGGAGAGATCGGATGGATGGAAAGCTTTGGAGAGAGTTGAGATTGAAGGGTTTTTGTTATAGTTGTAGGTAGTCTTGGCGGTCGGGTCATAAGTGTATGAAGGATGATTATGTACACTCAGAAAGTGATGTAGAGGGAGGCATGTGACATACAAAAGACATAGTGTACACCAATGATGAGGAGTAGCCTCAAGGAGAGGCTAAGGGCATGATTATCACCCCCCTACCTCTCATTCTTAACTATCATACATTCAATATTAGGGGAGGAGTATAGGGACAAAAAGTTATGGTTTTGATTGATGGTGGTTTCATCCACAATTACATTGACTCAGGTTTGGTTTGGAGGATAGACTTCCCTATAGTTGATATTGGAGGCTTCTGAGTGAGGGTGACTGGTAGACATAGTTAGTCTTGCACGTAAAGTGTTAGATACCTAGATTTGTCTATGGGAAACTACAAGGTGATTGATGATTTTTATGTGATAGAGTTGGAGGATACATAGATGATTTTGGGAATATAATGGCTCATACACTAGGTATGATCTCTCATAACTACCAGAAAAAGAAGATGGATTTTAGGGCTATAGGAGGAAAAAGGGTCCTTCTAATGGGAATGACCAACAATTCTCCTAAGGTTTCTTAAGAATGAAATATGGAGATGGTGTTTAAGCATGATGGTATACAATGCACATAAGACCAAGATTCACATCCATTGATGGAGCGACAATCATCTAAGGGAGAATTCAGAAAGAAACAATGGCCACATAGTATAGTTCATCCAGAGGGACATTCAAACATGGATTTGGTGCACACATTTATGGTAGGGAGCATACTGGTAGAGGTTACTACAGAGGGAGCGATAACATTGATCAGAGACACATGGTACATATTCATTGTAGGAGACATGACAATGGAGATAGATGTAGGGCATGAGGGTCACATTGGGTAGAGTCTTGCACAACATTTGCTTGAGGGCAAGCAATTTTTGGAAGGGAGGACTATAATATACCTTTTCAAATGATTCCATAGAGGATTGAAGGAATAGCCTATACACTTTCCCCGTAGTCTATAGTCAGAGAAAAAGGGGAGATTATGGAGGTTAATTGATGTCATGGGATTATTAAAGCTATATTCTTAGTTGAGATTATGAAAAAAGGTTTTAAAGTGACTTTGGCATTAATAGCCACTTAAAATTTAGAAAAGTCACTTAAGTTAGTTAGATAAAACGTGGATAAGGTAAGTGATTATGGATAAGGGTCAAGTGGATATTAGAAAATCTATAAAAGGAGACGAAGGGTCTCATTTGGCTCATTCTTGTATTATTCATTTTTTTGTGTGAGTATTGGAAATCTCAAAGAGCTTGGGAAACTTAGGGTTTGAAGGTAAACCCTAGAGCTAGAGATATATTCAGTGGTGAGAGATACACTTTCACTAGTGGGTTGCTTTCAGTGGGGAGATCTCACTCTAGCCAATAATTTTTCAGGTCCAGGAATTCATTAGAGGTGGGACACAATACTTGGGGATTTTCAGTAGGAAGGATACACCATCTAGGAGAAAGTGGTTCGATTTGGATTCTTGAGGTGGGATATTGAGGATATCCATGTTTACATGCATTTTCTGTAATGACCCTTGATTATAAATTATAATTAATTTAATAATGTAATCCTAAAAGATTAGCTAAACTATAATTATTTATTAAAATAACCTTAACTAATTATTTGTTATTAATT
>JZKD02S1866034.1:828843-853185 GCA_000966675.3 Picea glauca | reverse complement strand
AACATTTAATCAAGTTATGTATACAAGAAGGGATCACATAAGGATCCCGAGAAGATAAGAGAATTAATGAATGGATAAGGGTAATTAAATGGAGGGATAAGGAATTTAATGCAAGGTGGAGTGTCGGTGAAGTTTTAGGATAAGGAAGGAAGGAAGGGTTGGAAGGGATCATTCTACGAGGAACTGTTTTCTTGCTATGGAGAGAGAGCCGAGAGGAGCTGTGAGATTGGTGTGCTCAGATTGAGGCACTGGATTTGTTGGTTGTGACATATTGATCAGGCAGGCACCGAGTTGCTATAATTTTTGGGCTCGGAGGGCCAGGATATCCGTAGATATCCTGGAGCTAGGTCGTTTTCCTAGTTGGCAGGGTGGACAATAGTTTTGGGCATTTTTTCTGTGTTTGCAACAAGACTGGACTGTGTAGTAGGTAGCAGGAGAGCAGCAGTAGCAAGGCAGCTGGCAACGGAACTTAGCATCAGAACGAGGTAACCTGTTAAATTATGCATTTATTTTATTCTGCTATGAAGTCTTTAATATTTGATGAATCTAAATTCCTGAAGTCGCTGGTACGAATATCAATATTATGCTGAATAGGTATTGTCTTAGTTAAGAAATAAATTGCTTATGAGGATAACGATGTTTAGATATATATATTTATGGGAATTACATTTTCCATCACTTGGGCGACCTTATAATGTATTCTTTGGGGGTTTCCTCTTCCAGATATGTTTTTTCAATACCTGGGTGTGATTGGCTGAAGGAGGGCGACTTGGAGTTTGTAGATCTATAGATCGATGATTTATCTTGGGATTTTAGTTGGAGAAAATATTTCTGGGATTTGGAGCAACATTATCCATCAGATGTGTGACTGTTTCAGGAAGATTTTACATCATATTTATTGTGCATATTTTAGCAGGGTGTAAGCAACAAGGAGGATGCACTTCTTGGCATGGTACACTTGGTTTTTGGCATGATATTACAATCCAATTGGGAAACTATCATTAGGATATCATAGAGGAGGATTGTTTTCATTGTTTCCTTTCATTTTGGGGCCATAAGATCCCTCTAAAGTAGTTTTCATCACTAAGAATAGATATGGAAATTACTACTGTTGGACAACCATTTATAATAAATAAAAAAGAAAGGATTGTGTGGAGGTATTTGTGATTTTTCTATGTATCAGTTGTCATTTACTCTTATGTTATTACATTCTATGTTCCACTTGAATTAATGTTGTTTTATACAATTTAAACTCAAAAACATGGATGGAAATGCAACTACATCCCATGCATGCACATTGTTTGACATAGTGCCTCAATGAGACAAAATCTCATATACATAACAACAATAAAATAATCATAAAAAAAGACACATTGGGGGTTATAATGAGGTTGTAACCCATCCCATTGACCCTCTAAACACATAAGTAATCCAAATTGAGAGTTGGGACATCAAGAGAGTTGATTTTCCAAAGGCCTTTGAGAAAACACGCAAAGTGTTTGACAAAAGTTATCAACCAGTTAGATCTGATTGTTATATCAGATTTGGTTGGGGATCTTACACTATATGACAATATATAGGCCTATTCATGACTTGTAATCTTAAAAATAATGGATTAGGGTCTATCCAATTCTTATGTGTCATAAAATATGTCTTAGTCTATTATACATATCCCTACTAGTTTGATTCCTTGAGATTATGCCCATATTCCTCTCGAAGAGTAAATATTCCTCCTATAAGGTATGTATCATGGTCAATGAACCCATCCCTTTCATATACAATCCTTGAAATCATGTCCATATTAATATTGTGGATAAAGATTCATTTTGTGGTGCATATAATGGTCTAGGACCCTATGTGTGGCATATGAGCCGAAAAATAATTTATTAGAATATAAATCCCTAGATTTCATCCCTAAACCATGGATTAGGCAAGGGTATCCTTTCATGTCATTCCCTATCCTTGAAATTTGTCCAATATTTCTCTGGTAGATAAATCTCTTTTATTTAGGTATTGTATTATGGTCCATAACCTTGTGCATGACCTTTAAATTTGCAAAACATTTCTTAGAAGGTAAATATAGCCCCCTGAATTATGGATTCGAGTAAGAAACATCTTGTACCCAATCAAGGAAACTTTTTCGAGGATAAATTTCTCCGATGGGCTAATTTTCCATGTTTAAAAAAAAAAAAAGAATCACTAATTTCCATTTTTTCTAAAAGCAATTCACTCAAATTATATAGGATTCAATTATTTTTCTTTATAAATCACCACAATTTTATAGAAACTATATATAATCCTTAAAAATTTGAATATTTTTATAAAAATATTGCCAAAAAAATTATAATTGGAATTTTAAGAATCATTAAGATTCACCAAGGTTTCTATATACTAACATAAGTAAGAGTCCTTTAAATTTTCCCTGTACCTATTATCACAAGATTTCTACTTGTGCAAATCCCCCACAAGATACCAATATTGAGAAACAATTGGAAGTCTCTACCATTTTCACTTAAGTAGATACTTCCCTTGTTTTAGTGAAGGAAGGAGATCGAACAGAAGGGAAGCTTCCCTAGTGACCTTAAGGGATCAAGTATCAATATTATCCAAGCCTACATCCCCCTATCTTAGTCACTTAGATGTTAGGAGAGGTAAAGAGGAAAACTAGGTAATTGGTTCACCTGTACGAGATACGAAACAATCCAAAGCATATAATAGACAATTATCAAGTTCTATAGCTCATCAATCACCTTTAGACACTAGATAGCCATTAAAACCATTTTTTGTTGCAAATTTACAATAGTAAAACAATGAATGTTTTGTAACAACAATAGGTAAAAAAACCTAGAAAATTAGCAATCGTGCATAAGAACTAAGCATTCAACAAGTGCACCAATATCCATTCGCTAGATAATGATTTTGAGTATCTTTAGTTGCAATATTAAGTATGAAACAATTTATTCAATCCCTAATGGTTGTAGCAAACATTTATAACAATAGCAATTAAATTCACTTTTTTTCTAGCGTTAGGGTTAGTAAAGTTAGTCAAATTTCTTTGAGAGAGAGACCGAGTAAGAGTTATAAGAGTGCTTTCATCACCAAGAGAGATCTAGACTAATATTGTTGACTTTTTATACCTATGGATTCAAGCACACAACACTTTGAAGAATGAATTAGATGTTCAAGAAGAATGAGGTTTCAAACCCTAAGGTGCAAAGCCTCTCGAACCTTAGGACTAACACCTTCAAGAAAACAATTTGTAGAGTGAAAATACTCTTGGGCTCTAGATGCCATTTTCTATCTTCCAAACAATCTAGTTCAAGGATTAAAAATGGACTAATATACAAACCCTAAGGTGAAAAGTCTCTTGGGACTTAGGCCTTTGAATCCTAACAAGAGACAAGGTCTCTTAGTGCTTTCACCAAAACTTGGAAAAACAAAAGTATTGAAGGAGAGAAAGCCTTATGACTCCTTCCTAGGGTTTTACTAGAACAAAGTAACATCCAACCAGATAACAATTATCACATTATACCATGAACAAACTTATCAACTTAAAGAAAATTACTTACTTATCCAAGTCTCTATGATAAGAGAAACCCTAGTTGGAACACGATATCATCCAAGAAATGAAAAGCATCCACAAATAATCCTTCTCCAAAGGTGCGCACTAGATCTAAGAAGACAAAGAGAGTAAAGTGGAATTTTTGTAAATATCTCACTCACAAATGTGAGGAGAAGTGATGGTGAAAAATGATTTGGAGCACTAGCCCTATTTATACAAGGCAACCTGTTGGTCCTTGACCAAGTTTTGAGGAAACATTGGTCATGTTTGACTACTCTTGGAACTTCAACAGACTGGACAAAGATGGAGTGCCCATGTGAAGCAAAGATCGTAGAATCTTGCTTGTTTTGCGGGCTTGTGGACCCAAAAAAGGGTTATTAGGGTTTATGTAATGGATATGGGATGTCAACCCATGTGTTTACCCATGTGTAGGCCCTTTTGTAAATGTATAAACAAGTAGCTAAGCAATGTAAGAAGTAGTGTTAGCTATGTGAAAAAACTCGTAATTGGATTAGTGCAAGAACTTGTAAGTTCTTTGTGCAGATGGACTATGTAAGGCTTTGTGTTATCAAGGAGTTGGCTCTGTGCCTTGACCTGATTCCGAGAAAGGTGGATCTGGTGTGTTGTGCGCAGATCACCTGTCCAATGCGAAGTTGAGCTCTGTGGCTCTATGCACAGAAGCAGAAGAATGTAAGGAGCTTCAATATTAATAAAGAAGAAGAATAAGTTGGTGGACGTAGCCCCACACTGGGGTGAACCATGTATATCCTACATTGATGTGCTTTGTGTGATGTTATTGATATTCTTTACTTTGTTTATCTATTAGTGTATTGATATTTATATATGTTGGATGGATGTATGGATTCTTAGTGCTATATTGATGGTAAATGGATATTATATATGATCTGATGTTATGCGCTAAAGGATTATATGTTCTTTGCTACTGCATTGATCTATATTAAGGGTTTGATATGAGATGTGAATGAGATTCAAGAACTAATGCATATTTTTATTTAATTTCTCTGTTAAGTGTTGTAATCAAAGATCTGTGTCCCAGCCTGGTTGTAGATATCTGAGTTGGTAGTTAGGCTTTTTCTTCACAGGTTTTTCCAAAAGGGTTGGTAGTTAGGCTTTAGTCGGTGCGTTGTTGAAGCGTTGAACCCTGATTCTTCCCCTATGCCAACAAATGATTCTGTTGTCAGGACCTGGAACTGTGATTGTTGGGAACTAAAGAGAAGAGAAATCTTTGTACGTAGATCTCTTATTGTAGTGTGTAGTATTCTACTTGACTTTTGAAGCTCAATGCTAAGAAAGAAACCAGATCTGAAGAAAAGAGGTAAGATCTTAAATCTTTGTGCTCTGGTAAAGGTAAGATAAGTAGAAATTTTTGTTTCAAAAATATGAATCTAGGTATGTTTGATAGATTTTTTCCTAGTCTGAAAACTAGGGCATGGTTAGAAGAAAGAGTTGATCTGATTAAAATGGATAGAAATAGAGAAAAATATATTATTTTTATCCACATAAAGAATCTTTGGACTAATAAGTGGATGCAGGAACCTAGAAAGATTTTTTTTAGAATGCAGGTCCATCACTGTGATCCCAGTGCACAGTAAATGAGAGGTTGGAACTCATTTAAAATAAAGAGAGGATTGACACTATGTTATAATTGCAGAAGACCATGACATCTTGCTAAGGAATTCCCTGGTATAGGTCCTATTTGTCTTTGCTGTAAATCTATTGGTCATGAGGTTGAGGATTTCCCTAGGATGATTGCTAAAGTTGAAAAGATGAACATGAGACAAGAAGACTATAAATAAGGTCAAGAAACTATGGATATGTTAAAGAGTCATACAGAAAAAGAGTCAGAGACTATGTTAAAATAGTTAAAAGAAGTAATGGATGCTCACAAAGACATCAATTTACCAGAGATATTGAAAAAAAAAGAGTGCATAGCTATAAGAATAGAAGCCTTCAACATAGACTATGTATTGGATGAAGAAACACACATGAATATTATGCCAGAAAGCTCTTGGGAAATTTTGGGAAAGCTTGCTATGATACCTTCCCTAGGAAGGATAGGCTTTTTTGAAGGAAAGATGATAACCCTACATGGAAGAGTTACTAATATACCTATGATTGCTCATGAAACATCGATAGAAGAAGACTTAGAAGTTATCATATTTATTGAGTATAGTGCCCCATTCACACTTTTGTTAGGAAAGACTTGGATTGAAAAAGATCAGATCAAAAGGAAAACAGAGGAGGAAAGTACAGAACAGAAAAAGAAAGAATTAAGGGACTTCATAGCCAGAAAAATAGAGCGACTAATAGAAGAAAAATAGGATTAGTCGAAGCAATAGAAGGAAAGATAACTAGTTGTCGAAGTCTAAAGAACACAAGAATACTTAAAGAACCCATCCATGCAAGAAGAAAGTATGACCACCCAGGACCTAGTAAGAAAAGAGGTATTATCTCTGAACCCTTTGAAAGAACATCAACAGTGTGAAGCTACTAGGCTAAGAGAAAGTAAGAATAAGAATGGAAAGAGGAATCCAGAGACTCAAATAACAGGAAAGAAGGCAAGGAAGATTAGTAAGAATAATCCAAGTTATAAAAACTACGGGAAGTTCCAGAGAAGACTTTGCAGGAGGCAAGCTTGAAGAAGTTGAACTTCGCCTGAATAGAAGAACCATGCAGAATGGGACTTCGCCATGGAAAATTTATATGATCGTTGGAGGCACCATGACTGTTAGAATAACGCTCTAGAACGTCTATAAACACAGTTATTGATGGAAAGACCACCATTGGACCATTGAGACCGCGCCATAACGGATGGATGCACATTAATGGACACATTCCTACCCATTGGAGGGATCCATTAAAAAGCTTTCCTATTTAACCCGTCGAATACTGCACCGGGACCAATTTTTTCAAACCATGATTATCTGAGCTAATAGAGAATCCATTGTATCGTGCTATTCTTTCTATACCTCACAATTTATCTGATTACCTTGCTTCTCTGTTTGCCTACTCGGGTTATTGGAGTACGAGTGTGAATATTGGGCGAACGTAGCACAATGGATAAGTTTGTGGAGGAGATTATTGTATACCTCATGGATGAGAGAGTCATGTATGTAGGAATATAGGCGTCATCAAATGGAGGCGCCCCGACCATTAGAATAACGCTCTGGAATGATTAGAAATGTAGTTATTGACGGAAATACCGCCATTGGACCGTTGAGACTGCACCATAATGGATGGATGCGCATTGATGGACACATTCCTACTCATTGGAGGGATCCATTAAGAATCTTTCCTATTTAACCCATCAGACACTGCACCAGGACCATTTTTTGCAAACCATGATTATACGAGCGAACAGAGAATCCTTTGTATCACGTTGTGCTTTCTATACCTCGCTTCTATGTTTGCCTACCCGAGTTATTAGAGTACGAGTGTGAATGTCAGGTGAACTTAGAGAAATAGAGAAGTATATGGAGGAGATTCTTATAGACCTCATGGTTGACAGGGTCATGTCTATAGGAATACAAGTGTCGTCAACTGGAGGATTGAAATCATCCCCCTCGACTGCACGTCGGTCTAGCCGAACCACGACTGAGAAGCGAAGCAAGCACTGCGACGATCTGGCTAACACGAAGCAGATCCCATCGGTATTTCTAGAGTACATACTTCCTTTGGATGGTGCGGTGAACTATGACAGTATCCTGCGTGATTTCGAATACACGTTGATCACTGCATACCTCCCGAAGGGGATACACATAGTTGGACCACAGTTAGGACATATTCTAGCTCTAAAGAATAACGAATTCAACCTCAGAGACTGAAAGAACTACGCAATGGTTTCATCGCATCAGTATTTGATGAAGACGACTGGGAAAAAGAAAAACATAGTCTCCCAGTCATGGATAAAGGAGCTCACGTGATCGACAATCCTGAATGTAATGAATATACCCCACTTCGACCAACATCAGGAGGTTAATGATTGCGTTAAAATCCTCCTGTCGTGATACCATGGAGGGTATATGTGGCTTGATAGGTGCATCACTGTGGATCTAGCATTGATCCACCTCATCACAGGACTGAGCATGCAAGGACCAGACCCTTAGCTGTTCTACCCAGGGAAGGATTCAGATCGCTCCCTGGCACAATGCGTAAAGGAATACTATGGCGATGTAGAAAAGGGAATGTGAGGCTACAAGGTAGCCTCCATCCAGGATGGCGCAATGCGCCTAGCTTGTCGGCTTATAGCTGGCAATCTTACCAGAAAGAATTGGATGACACAAGTCATTGGCTTTGTAGTAGACCTCACAGGGAAGTGCGTCGAAGGAATGTAAATGAACTGGTAAAGTTACCTCATCAACGAGTTGGAAAAGGACTACCACAAAGCGCAAGATCAGAGATATAAGTTTCATTTTAGTTGGCTACTAGTACTGATCACATTTTTCACCTGGAAAATGTCATAAGGAGCAGCCTTCCCAGAATTTGAGCCATCAGAGTCGTTGGCTGCAAGGTTCTCCACCTTGTGGTACACAAATGATATGGTAAAGAAATGGGAATCGAATGTGGTGTTCCATGCTTACTACCTACAACTAAAGCATGCCATTGAGGTATTTCCATGAATGACCCTGAATAATCTACACCACTACAAGACACTAGCGAATTTCCACATAGGTTGACACTTTATCTAAATCACCGTGCGAAAGGATGAAATTAAGGAGTTGCATTCCCACTATAAGTTAACCGATGAAGACATGGAAGAGATCACTAAGGAATGGCCAGAAGAGTTCCTTATACTGGTAAAATATGTAGAACTCTCTGACCCCGACATAATCAGAATTCCATTGGTCACCCGAGTCGAACATGATGGACCAACTAGCATGAAGAAAAAGAAGAAAAAGGAGGAAGTGCAGAAAATAGAAACTGATGAGGAGGAAAATGCATCAGAGGAAAGTAGGCCCGATTCACCTGTAGGAGGAGGAGGCAACGAAGTGAATCTGGAAAAATGAGGGGAATAAGAAGAAAAGAAAGACAAAGGAGAAGTTACACCGCCTAAGGATCCCCTTACAGAGGACAAAACATCAAACAAACAAAAGGTTTCTCCACAGAAACCCTCAGCAAGAAAGAAGGCCGGAGCCAATAAGCCTCGGTCAAAGAATGTTCTCACAATAGACAATTTTGATCTCATCATCAAATCCATAGAGGACGATTCAGAGGATATTTTGTAGAGACATGAAGCAAAGAGGGAGACGCTATATGAAAGAATCGAGAAGGAGATAAAAGACATACAACAAGCCATCTATTTGAGCCAAGCAATATTTATTGTGCCTCCTTCATCCAAGATTGAAGGATTGGGGGATGAGCCCACCCAATTATGAATATTATCATATTCAACTGAGGCTCGACTTCGTCGAGTCCAAGAAGAAAAGGAACAAGCCAAAAAGGCCTTGAAGCAAGAAAAGGAGGAGGTCCTAGAGAAAATTCAAGCTACATAGAAGGAGACAGATGAACTTTGGGTGATGTTTGAGGAGGATAAAGCAAAGATGCAGAAAGAAAGAGACCAACTGCTCACAGAGAAAACTGCGGTTAAAGAGGTAGTGAAAAAAGCACTTTGCTCTATGTCGAGTTTGGCACAGGAGGAAGAAGCTTCAGTTGAGATGCAAGTGGGAAATCTCATTGAGGCAATTCAACAGCTTCAAGAAAGAGTAACAGAGCTATAACTTCAAGCAGTGTCAAGCTCTCCGCAAGAATTGTGCGATCAGAGGGAAGAAGTTTCTAGGAATGCAGTAGAGAGAATCAAGGTGGTGGCTTCAGAATGTAAGCAATTAAGTGATCGGAGTGCGCAAACCTATGATCACTTTGCGGAAGATCCATAGTTGAAGAAACTGGAAGCACAACTCCAGGAAGCGAAGTAGCGGGTGTCCACCATGTAAGCAAAGATGAAGTTGCTCACTGTAGTCGAGAAGATGAAAATATCACAGGAACAATGTGCAGCTCAGGAACATATTACTGCTATCCAGAGAAAATTCATGGAAGTGACACAGAGACTACAGTCGGTGTAGGACGAAGCCTGGACAGTTTTTGAAGAATTTGAAGGACAAGGCTCTGAGCTAGAACAACTAGTTGTGACAATGGAACAACACCTGGAAGGGCCTGTTACTGAGCAAGTAATTCAATTCTTCTCCGAGAATGAATCTTTGGAAAATAAGCAATTTGAGGCAACTCGAGCTAAGCTCAAGGCCTTCAAAGTAGTATTGGCCAGATCTGAGTGACTCGGGATGAGTCACGGGTGAGTGTTTGGGGCCTATTGGCCCTTGACAAAGTTTTGGGGAAACATTAGTCATTTTTGACCACTCTTGGAACTTTGACAGGCTGGATGAAGATGAAGCGCCTAGGAGAAGTGGAGATCACAGAATCTTGCTGGTTTTGTGGGCTTGTGGACCCAACAAAGGGTTATTATGGTTTATGTAATGGGTATGGGATCTCTTCCCATGGGTTTACCCATGTTTAGGGCCTTTTGTAAATGTATAAATAAGTAGATAAGCAATGTAATAAGTAGTGTTAGCTATGTGCAAAGACTCATAATTGGCTTAGTGCAATAACTTGTAATTGCTTTGTGTAGACAGACTGTGTAAGGATTTCTGTTATCAAGGAGTTGGCTCTGTGCCTTGACCTGATTATGAGGAAGGTGGATCTAGTGCAATGTGTGCAGATCACCTATCCAGTGCGAAGTTGAGCTCTGTGGCTCTATGCATAGGAGAAGAATAATGTAAGGATCATGAATATTAATAAAGAAGAAGAAGAAGTTGGTGGATGTAGCCCCACACTGGGGTGAACTACGTATATCCTTCGTTGATGTGCTTTGTGCAATTTTGTCAATGTTGTTTATGTTGTTTATATATTAGTGTATTAATATTTATATATGTTGGATGGATGTATGGATGCTTTGTGCTATATTTATGGTAAATGAATGTTAGATCTGATCTGATGCTATGTGTTAAAGTATTAGATGTGCTTTTCTACTGCATTGATTTGTATTAAGGGTTTGATCTGTGATGTGAATGAGATTCAATAAATAATGCATATCTATGTTAAAGGATTAGATTAAGTGCTCTGTCAAGTGTTGTAATCACATATCTGTGTCCCAGCCTGGTTGCAGACATCTTAGTCCTGCAACCCCCCTGCCTCTACCTTGGGTGAGACTTCATCAATTTCTCAAGTGTTTCTGAAAGGGTCGATATTTAGGGTTTTTTTGGTGCACTGTTGAAGCGTTGAACCCTGGGTATTCCCCTGTGCCAACAAAACCCTGGCACCATTTATCAACATAATGAATTAAAATGTCAACGTACATGATAGAAGTGGGGTGGACCCCCCAAAGTAATCTCTACAAATTTCCAAACATGAAAATAATACATAATATGGTCACACATTGGGTGACATCAAGACCTCAAGGGCATGGAGAAGGCCTTGAAATACCACGTGTCATCATCAAGGATTTCTTGCAAGGTGAAAACCATCATCAAGTGCCATGTCACATAATGTGGTGTCCAAGTGGCAGCAAACCCCAATGTTAGGCAGAAATATTTTCGTTTAATACTGTTTTAGTACTTGCCCAACTATTTAATTTGTTAATTCGAGGTTCATAGACTTAGGAAGCACACACACTATATATGCAAGACTGAATTAGAAGTAATCTAATCTAAATTGCTGAAATGAAATTAATTTAGGAAAACATTGAAAGACTAACTAGGAAAGCAATAAACTAATCTAGGAAAGCAATACAACATGTGAAGAGTTGAATGACAAATGACATATGTGATATCACACAATAAATCAATCTCAAATTATATTACAAGATTCAAATGACAAAGCATGAAAGAATAAAAATGAAAGAATCAAAGAGAAGAATCCCCTTCTCCTCATTACAAGACTAAATTATGAATTACATGATGACCCTCATGGAGAGAGAACACTCTCTTATATACATGAGTGCCATAATTACAGATCCACTATTCTCTCAACCACTCTCAACTACTTTCCCATTATGAAAAGATATGATCCCTTCAAATCCTCTATACATCTCTCACATATCTTAGATAAGATATGCCAACCAAATCTTCCATGATCTTCTCTCTTTTAAATCATCAAGTTTGAATATGTAATTCGAATTTGAGGATAGGTGGTGTATTTTGAATTTGTTGCAATCTTCACATATGCCTGCACACATAATCAAACTCATCCAACCTTGATATATAATGAAAATATGTTATTTTTCTAATATTTAATCATAATTCACTTCTAATACTAAAATGAATAAAGTGGAAAATAATAAGATGAAACCCAAACGTATGTATAGAAATCGTATGATAAAAGGTTTATTAGGACCATGAAATGTAAGGAATGGTGAAGGGAAAAGGGGATATAAATGTGACATTTATGAGTCCTAACATGCCCCCCAACTCAATTTGTTGCATGTCCTCATGCAACCATGCATGGATTTTCTTAAGAACTTTTGGCATTCAAACTATGGCTTTGATTGATGATGTCCTTCTAACAATGAATGTTTCTAGGGTATGAGATACAAGAGTAACAACATGTGAAATATGTGTAACAACATGTGAAATTTTCTTATGGTTGGTTCTTCAATGACAACAATGAATACAATAGATGTTGGTTCTTGTGTTAACAACATTCATTTCACTTATTGAATTTCTTGCTGAAATAAGTTAGCCATGTACTCACTGGAAATAATAAGCCATCAATGTGCATAAGAGAGCATCATTGTGTATAATAAAGCCTTTTCTTTTATCTTTAGGAATCATGCCAATATGTATAACAATCAAAATGCAACAAAGTGTCGTTGGAAAAGAATTGTTAGAGAATCATAAAAGGAATGATGAGATGTTAAAATGGAATAATGGTAATGAATAGGTGGTGAAATGGAAACACCCCCCCCCCCCCGCAAACTGAATCGGTTGCATGCCCTCATGCAACTTAGTGTAGGTCATGGAAGGAAAGAGAGCATGGCGAGGAAATTTTCCAAAATATTCAAGTCAACATATAAGGAATTGTGTGATTAAATCTTAGAAAAGAACATACCTCCACTTACCCAAAAAGTAGATGTGGTTGTTGCGGCTGTTGGATCAAGAAAACATGACTGGCGTTGTAGCTGCAACTGTTGTAATTGCTGGAGCAAAGAATATCTTAATGAGACTAATGGAAGATGGAAGGTGTCACTGCTGCAAGATCAGGAAAATGGAACTGCTAATGTTGTTTTTGCTATAACTGGATCATGGGAAGTGAAGGAATTTGAACTGCTACTATTGAATCATGGGAAATGTGGAAGGAAGAGAAAATGGAACTTTGGTACTCTCATAGATCGGAAATAAAACTGCTGCAACTGTTGAGGGGATCATGAAAAAGTGTATAGTCTTCACCTGCTACAAATCAATGGTACAATTCTAGTCATGCAAATAAATGTGTCGATGTCGAGCATGAAGAGAAATCATTGGATTATTGGCCATTGATGAATGTCGTTAACCAATGCGAGACAAACTCACCAGATACCAATGAGTGTCAAGGTACTCGAGTACATCTCGTGAACTGCAAATAGATGGGTTGATTTCAAGCCACTTGAAAGATCTAACGATCAAGGGACATTGATATATTCCCATTATTGCTAGCGAGAGAGCTTTCCATTAAGGCATGGAAGCCTCAAGGTATTCAAAAAGGAACTCTAGACTATATCCCATATAAGGTGTCAAGGTCGATAGGGCAAGACTATTGAAAGGTGGGCCTTAAGGAATCCCATATCAGTCAACATGAGTTTATAAAAATATTGGTAGGACTATAAATGTAATATCTCAGTTGCAATAGGGTTTATGGCAAGGAAATGTAATTATGGAAAGGGGGTTTGTTTTATTTAGAAGGAAAAAATGAACTAAAAGAGATAAGGGAATGTATGCAACTTAGAAAAATAGGTGTGTGGAATCATGAAAGTTAAGGAAATGGAAGATGGCTTCAACAGAAGATGATTAATCAGCTTTGAAGGAGAACTGGGATAGTGTTACAACATGAAATTTGGCAAAATGTTTCTATGTATCAGCAAAATGTTGTTGTGTATCAGCAAAATGTTTCTGTGTAACAACAAACATCAGGATGCACAAAAAGTTTATGTGTAACAACAAAATGATTATGTTGAGTAACAACTCTTTCAAGCTGTCTAGAAAAGCATGTGTTCTTTGAAGAATTTTTTGATTCATAAAAATCACTACAGCATGGAATGCGATCGGCTGTGAACTTGAAAAGCTTAGTACAAATTCCTGCAAAAAAAACTGTGAGATTTGTGAAAAACAAATCATGCAGAAATAAGTGCAAATGCAGCAAATCAAAGAAATAGACTGCGTTTTTATACCTATTTCCCTTGCATACTTATTTGTCTTGGTTGTATCAAATTTTCCATGTGCATATTAACCAGTTGCTAAGAATTGTCACTAAAGTCTTGGAATATTAAATATGTTGCTTGTCAAATTTACCCAAGAAATTAGTCAAGCTCCTCCATTGATTTTAACTATTTTTCTGCATAATCAAACCTGCACATCATCAAATATATTGAATAATTAAGACATACAAGTCTCTATGACAACCAATGATCAGACACAACAATTGATCCTGCAAAAACACGTTAATCAGAAATTCCAAGAATATATAGATTTTATGAAAACAAAATTATCGTCTCAGTACGCCAAATTGGTCCAATTGTCATCCAAAGTGAACATTGGTTTCCCTGCATGACCTGAAAGTAAAATAACGAATCAATTCTTAAAAACACGCAGTTGAAACATAATATCAATACATTGAGTTGTACATCAGAGGATAGGTCTGATTCGGTAAATAGAAAGTGTGTCAATGGAGACCTACCCGTGTATGATGTAAATTGATCTTGGTTGCATTGCATACTATGAGCAACCTCTGGATCTGCAAAACAACATTCCTTAATTTCCTTACGCTTTGTCTCAACTGTACTTCACATTATGCTACCTCAAAAATTAGATATGAAATTCATTTTAACGTTCCAACTTAAGCCCTTGTAGTGAAAGTTTCACATTAGTCACTCTATCATTAAAGAAAACACCAAAAGCAAGCAACATATCATCTTTATCCACTGCATAATTGGCATAAACAGTATCATGCATGCCCAACATCCCCAAGCTTTTCAAGATCCCAAATGCATGAAAGTACTGGCCACCGGAATGCCTGTATGATATACAAACTCTCAGAGTTCCTGGCTAGCATTGAGGCAACCCCCACCGACATACATGACCGATTTCCTAGAGTTAAACACCAAACGTAGGATCTGTTCTAACTGAGAAATATATACATTTTCAGATCACTTTAATATATAATATAAATAGATATATATATAACTATATATATCACCTTTAATACTTAGAGATACATCCAACTATATATATCACCTTATAGAAAACCCTGATAGAAGAATCCAATCCTGGTATCTATAATCCCACAACAGTAGATGCGTCATGCTATCTACGGATAAGAAAGGATCCAAGATGATTAGTTCGATTGTGCACGTAATACTGACATTTGGCAGTTTCCATTGTTTCAATCTTCAAGAAGAATTTATTCGTTAAAACATCAGAACAGAAATGATCTCTCCAAATATTCTTGAACGCTTCCCTGTAACTGTTCGTTACCATCCTCCTGAACATCTTCTCATTGTTTNTTTTTTTTTTTTTTTTACCTATGGAATTGGATGCAAGAAAAGTGAACTCGTTGAACAACTGGACTCTCTCCACAATCTCAAATGATTTCGCCATCCTTAATATGTTCTCCAATGCCTCAACATTTGGGCAGAAGACTGGCAGGTTGACCAAATCCATTTTCTCTTTCTCAATCATTCCCTCTTTGATAAGCTCTTCAAACGCAACTTCAATGTGATGAGAAATGTATCCTATGCCGCCTTTCTCCTTTATGTCCAACTAAATATGATAGTTTTAGACAGTATGTCCATCAAATTCACCACTACTTGGCCATCTGTATGTGCATCCCATACAATGAGGAAGTAGATCACGTTAACTAACAGAAACATCTACTTTCATGTGACCCAGCCTTGGCATATGGCCTAGTCTTCATCAATCGTGACCGTTGCAATGTTGGCCATCGTGGATTTAGCAGTGAAATCATGGGATTATAAGTCTGGATGTGTCTTCTTCATTTTTCTCAGGATTCAATAAGAAATTATACTAATCGGTCATGATCGTAAGCATTATCAACTGCGCAAATAAATCTGGAGAAGATGTGAAGAAAAGTGACCGCATCCAATCTTTGTTCATTAATGGCGTCAATTTTTAATTATTTAATGGTGAAATGGCCAATCGCTTCAGGATCTAGAATGATTGTGAATTAATTGGTGCTGACATATTATTGATATTGACCTGTGGATATGGATAATCGCAATCAAGATCATGATTTGGTTCCTATTCTTCGGTCAATCCCTTTGAAAATGTAACTTCCTAACCACACTTCCAATGGATGCAAATTCACCATTGACATATCGACCCAAAAGCAGAGGTAGAAGTGGCTCAAATAAGGACCGACCATATCCAGATCACATCTGAAACATTCACGCCCACTCCATGTGATTTTCGATATTGAACTTGTTTCTTCAATAATTTAGCACTTGTTGCAACACCTCCAACAACAAGACCATATGTATCTGCCAATGAAACTACCTCTCCCTGAAGTTTCATGCAGTTTCCACCTCTCTTGAGAATATCAACAGTCAATATTTCAGTTTCCAGGAGGCCAATCATATCTAGGACAACATGAAAACGTCCCTCCAATTTTGTTCTTAAGTCCTCTGATATGTAGTCAATAGACTTCTCTGCTCCTGCTGTGATAGTGTGGTCGATGCTTAGTTTGCCACAAGTAGTTACAACTTTACACCAAGTTGCCACTGACAGTTGTATTGCGGCAAGGCCAACTGCCCCTCCACCTCCTATTACAAGTACCCTATGTTCTGTACTTATTCGAGCAACGCTTTTTAAAGTTCCCCATGTAGTCAATGTAGCAAAAGGTATTTCACTTGCTTCCACATGAGTAAATGAAGGTGGCTTAGTCACAATCTCATCCTCTGATAGTATATCATGGTCAAATGTAAGTACCTCTTACTTTTGTGGGATGAAGAGCTCCAAAAACTTATTGGCCTACATTGGAATGTCTAGGCTTACAAAGAAAATGATCGCATTTAATTTTTCCCCAATATAGATGCAACAATTTTTTTTTATAGGATGTAACTCACTCCACAGTTTGCGTTCAATAGATGGTTATGTAACAACCAATTAGATATTTTAGTCCACTCGTGCATGCATGAGTCTTAGGGGTAAGGTTCGTGGAAGAGGTGGAGGGCGAATGTTTCAATGCAAGTTATCTCTCTAGCATGGGATGTGCAATTCAATTGATCAAAGCCAAAATGTATGTTACTAGGTGAGTTTTGTATACAGGTTTTCACTCCATATAAGGCGAAAAGATGGGGGTGATTGGTATCAAAGGTCTGATTTTCAAATCTAACAATTGCAGGATGTAATTCTAGGAGTGTTGTAGAAACTCAATCCATAAATTATTGCAGCAGGAAAAACAAATTTGCACAGTTAAATGGAATTCAACCGATCATAGTTTAGCACTGTTTTAGAATGCTTCAATAGTTTAGTGGGGAAAACTCATGAATTTGCAGACCATTTATTATTATTATTATTATTATTATTATTATTATTATTATTATTATTATTATTATATTCATTTTGTTTTATTTTATCCTAACACCATCGTTGTTTTATTGTTGCAGATCTGCAAATTTATTCAATCACTGTTACAACAAAAACGTCATTGTTTCAACAAGTACAATTTCCCTGTAATGGCATGAAAAATGTCATTGTACCAACATGCTGTAACAACATGTAAAAATTTTGCTGTATCAACATGTAAAAAAATTGTTGTATCAGCATGATGTAACAACATGTAAAATTGGTTTTGTTTTTATTCTCCTAAATTTTTTAATTGTGTTTATTTGTAGGTCAAAGGATGGATGCAAAAACATTCATTCTTGAAATCAATTTAGACATCCTATTTTCTAATCCCCGCAATCGCACGAAGCGCGGAGGAGAGCATACTTATTCTAAGAAAACAAAACTGGAAATAAATCCCACCCGCTCTATGCTAACTGAAACTTAAAGATTAGTTACATGTAGTCAAACTTCCAATGGAGCCAAGCACACAATAGTAACAACAATATGTTTAGTGGTGATTTTTCAAATAAATAATGGAAATATTTGAAATTGAATGAATCTAGTTGTTGTAACGACAAACTAACTAAATAAAAATGAAAGTTATCTAATCAAGTGCTTACCTGGAACCATTGCTCGATAATGATTTCATAGCCATGTTTTTCCTCGCTCAGATCTTGCTATAACTCCTCTTCATATTCCTCAATCTTCTGCTCAAATGATTGTTTGTCATCAAATATGTAGGGTTCTTCAAATGTTGAATCCTCGTTTGTTGCTGGAGGAAAGTTTGAATATTTAATTGTTGTCAAGATCTCCTCTTCCAAAGAAGAGGAGATCCTAAATTTTGTGAGGATCTGAGTGAGTAGTCCAATATGAAACTCATTGTTTAAAACATATTGAAAAACGGGTTCTTACATCACCCAAATCAAAATAAAAAAAAACTAAAAATCATACTTGCTGAAACACATACTCTCCACAGTTGTGTAAAACACACTTGCTACAATTCGAATTCACACTCTAGAGCTAGCAGGGAGAACATAAGGAGTCTCCACTCAAGTAGTTGTTATGACCCCTCACCAATATATGTAAATTACACTTGCAGGAAATCAAACTAAGCATTAATCCATCGTGCTTCCCCAACAACGACGCTAAAATGTTAGGCGAAAATATTGTCATTTAATTTCGTTGTAGTACTTTCCCAACTATTTAATTTGTCAATCCAAGGTTCATAGGCTTATGAAATACACACACTATATATGCAGGATTGAAGTAGAAGTAATCTAATCTAAATTGTTGAAATGAAATTAATCTAGGAAAGCATTGAAAAACTAACTAGGAAAGCAGGAAACTAATCTAGGAAAGCAATACAACATGTGAAGAGTTGAATGACAAAATACATATGTGAGATCACACAATAAATCAATCTCAAATTATATTACAAGATTCAAATGACAAATCATTAAAGAATAACAATGAAAGAATCAAAGCGAAGAATCCCCTTCTTCTCATTACAAGACTGAATTATGAATTACATGATGACCCTCATGAAGAGAGAACACTCTCTTATATACATGAGTGTCATAATTACAGATCCACTATTCTCTCAACCACTCTCAACTACTTTCCCATTATGACAAGATATGATCCCTTCAAATCTTCTATACATATCTCACATATCTTAGATAAGATATGCCAACCAAATCTTCCATGATCTTCTCTCTTTTAAATCTTTAAGTTTGAAGATATAATTCGAATTTGAGGATAGGTGGTGTATTTTGACTTTGTTTCAATATTCACATATTCCTGCACACATCATCAAACTCACCCAACCTTGATATATAATGAAAATATGTTATTTTTCTAATATTTAATCATAATTCACTTATAATACTAAAATGAATAAAGTGGAAAATAATAAGATTAAACCCAAATGTATGTATGGAAACGGTATGATAAAAGGTTTATTAGGACCATGAAATGTAAGGAATGGTGAAGGGAAAAGGGGATATAAATGTGACATTTATGAGTCCTAACACCCAACATATCATCAAACCCTATCTTGACATCATCATCCAAAGGCCCAACATCCAAGGTGTAAAGGATGGAATCCAAGGTGGAGAAGGGTGTATTCCATATCTAAAATTCATCCAACCATCTACCAGTGAAACATCCTCCATCCAATGCATGATAGTCTCTAGGGTGTAGAGCTCAAGATGTGTGTCTTCTTCCCATCTCTATGCCACCATGGCCATATCTAGCAGCTACACACCCATATGTATATCATCCAAGGTACAAATATGTGATATATTTTATTTAAGTGTGTCAATCCATCCAATGGCTCAATTCTCTCCATCACACATGCCATATCCTGCAATAAAGGCACAACATCCTGGGTGAAATCTTGAGACATTCTTCAAAGCACCATGTCAGGTGCATCCAAATCAAATAAAATCATGAAATCAAGTAAAGCCAATGTTCACAATATATGAAAGTCCTTAGATCATACAAAGTAATTTGTTTCTTAATACATAAGCCACATAAACATTTCACATCAAGTATCCCCTTCAAAGTTCATATTATCTTAGAACTTGATGTAATTTGGCAAGTTTGAATACAAGAGAACCTTCTTAAACCCTATTAGGTGTGCCAACCAAAATAGTGAAACAAAAGACCCAAGTAGAGGGATATGTCCCGGAGGAAGATGTAAATAAAAGAACTCTTCAAGAGTAAGTGTGATAATTGTACGTGTTGGGATTACTTTATGGCTTATGGTTTCATTTAATCCATTTATTTGAGCATCTTTCTAGAGGGTGCACTTTCTCTTGAGTTACCACTTTCTAAGAACTATGTTTTTTCGAACCCCTTAATCCTCCTTTTTATTGTCCTTTTATCATATTTGCAAGTCTCCTTTATAAGGTTTGAAGCTATAACATCACTTCTTTGAGACTGGGGAAAACACATAAAGGGAAGAAATCAAGAATGGATTGGATTTTGAGATTTCTTTTCTATTATATCTTTCTTTATTTAGCATTATTATTTATTTATTATTCGTTTACTAGCAGTTGTAATCAATTTCTATACCTTTATCCCATATTTTCATGAGATAATGAACCATGACCCACTATCAAATTTTAGTATGCCGCAACATGTTGCAACATGGTAAGTGTTAAGTATGGTAGAGAACTTGAATGTTTCCCTTGTGAGTCCCCCCCCACTAGTACCCCTTTACCACAGGGATGATACCAAGGGACTAGGGAACAAACGTTTTCCACCAAGGTGAAACAAGGAAACAAACATAACTTCTTGATATTATGATCTATTATCCAACTTCAACTAATTATCCTCATTCACATGCCTAGTGTATTAATCACAATGCCTTACATGAAGAAAGGACTAGCATACCTGATGGTGACGTTGGCTTACCATATCCCACACTGTGTTGACTAGGTGTGATGAGCTTGGTTGATCCAAAGTAGAAGAGGCAATCCGAGGGGGGATATTGGGCTTTCATGGGTTGACATGATGGTCATCATCATCAATGGGATCATTGTCTTCATTGTGGGCCATGAGACATGATCTCCTCCAGTTACCCCTAGGCATGGGGGGGTAACATTTGGCTCCAACATGGGGACATGTGCTCACTGTAGAACCTCAACATTCTCTAGATATCCAAGACCTAAAATCATATGACCAATTCTAAAAACACTATCACTTCATTAGAAAAAGTGGGGGATGTGATATATTTGTTTTAGCATACCGAAATCAATATACAAAGTTTTTTTTTTTTCATTTTCATCAATATATCATTTTTTCTATTCATGATATAATCATCAAAATAAGCTAACACGAGTGCATAATAAGGAAATAACAATAACAAGGAAAGGAAAAAATTCCAATCACACAACATGACCTACCTAGCCTACCTACCTACTCTAAGCATGTCAACTTGAAACACTAGGTATAATCATATAACCAGTGAGTCCATCCTAGCATTTCATCAAATCCAAGGCTTCTACCTTTGTGCTTAATTGTAAACCAAAACAAAAATATATCAAGCATGAAATAATCATGAGTTGGGATAACCATCACATGATATAAAAACATTAAATCAAAGTCGTGGGAATGAGGAGGAGGGACAAAATCACACTGAGATGTATCCCCACATGCTTTCTCTATCCATATATAGACAAGTCTATGATAAGATGAAGGATCGCCAAGTTGACACAAAGGATTCAAACAATGATAATCTTGTCCATCATCACTCCTTGAGGCTTGGGATGGGATGAAAAAAAAAATGGAGGATGTCTAATAATTAATCAAGGGAAGGCTGAAAATATGGTATGTTGATGTTCTTCTTAAATCCTCCAACCTTCCTTTAAATTATAAGAAAAAAAATTTCTCCATAGACAACTTGGGCCATGAAATATGTTTCCTAGTCATATACTCATTGGTATAACAAGATGAAGAAAAAGAGGTAGGTCAGAAACTCTCCTCATGAAATTCATGTCCAGGTAAAATCATGGCCTCATCTTCATCAAAGTCATAGCATAAATATGGTTGTAGATATTCTATGTAGAATAAATCCAAGTGCTCAAAAGAGTATGTATTAAACCTTCTGGGAAAGGGATCATCGTGAGGATGGTGCAATGGTCCCTCTCTGATGGTTGAAATGAATCTACGAACACATTATCTTCATATCCAAAATATGAATCAACAATGATCATAAAAATATTCTCTAAATCCAATAAATTTACATTCTCGATTCTAGAACCATCATCATAAATGGGATCTCCATCAAAATGAAAGAAACCCTTGTCCCATCTATTTCTTCCAAAATGTATCAATTCATCAATACAATCATCATTCTCTTCATTAGGTGATAAAATTACTGGATCCAAAGGTTCCTGCATAACTTCTTCACTTTCAAAATCATGAAATGATGCAACATAAAAAACTTGGAAAGGAGTACAACTTACTACATTCTATTCTTCATGTGAAGGAGGAATGTAATCTTGGATGACTTCATATTCATCAGATAGAGGGGAAAATGTTGATGTCTTGTCTTCATTAGGGGCCTCTTCATGGATTGGGTCTTCCTCATGAGTCACCTCTTCAGGCTATCATTCTTTAATCAAATATTCATTGTCTTCAATGGAATCATGAGGTGATTATTATTCCTCTTCAAGGGTTTGGTAACCCTCTTCATACTTGGAATTTTATAGTTGGAATTTTAAGAATTAGTAAGATTCGCGAATGCTTCTACACTTTAACATAAGTATGGATCTTTAAAATTTTCCCTATACTTGTTATCACAGGATTTGTACTTGTGAAAATCCCCCACAAAGATACCAATCTTGAGTAAAAATTGGAAGTCTCTACCTGTTAAGAACCAAATATCAATATAGCATAGAAAAACCTCAGAATAAGTACTCAACTCCTTTAAAAAGAGACAATTTCAGGTAATAAGCCTCTTCGAGGGGGAAATCTCCTTATACCCCACATAAAATGTACAAATACAAGATGATTCCAATTGAAAATGTCTCCTTGGTATATATAGGAGACTAGGAGGTACAATTACAACTAATGGACTAAAGCCAACATAAATAAAATAACATTACTATTGTAATATGCCCCAAATAAGGGGTAATGAGCCGTTATTTAGGGCTTAACATGCCCCTCCTCTTGAGAAAATTGTTGTCTGCAATGCTTGAGTAACTCTGGATGCTTATGTATAAAACACTCATCTTTCCAAGTAGAATCTTGAGCCGACAATTTCCTTCATTTAACGAGATACTCTAAAATGGATCTATTCCTTAGCTAGCGAGTTCTTGTGTCAGTGATGGATTTAGGCTCCAATATTATTTTCCCTTCCTTGTCAATTTCTAGAAATATAGTTTGAACTAGGATCTTGTCACCTATAACCTTCTTTAAGCATGAAACATGGAAAACAGGGTGTACTCGTGAAGATACAGGCAACTCCAATTTGTATGCCATAGTACCATTCTTTTGCAACACCTTATAAGGGCCATAGTGCTTTGGTGATAATTTATTATCCTTATTATATTGGTTGAGGGACATCTATTTGTATGGTTATAGTCTTAAAAATGCTCAATCCCCTACTTCATAACTTCTTTCACTATGATGTTGATTTGCTTGTTGTTTCATGCGATTTTGTGCCATGTTCAGGTTGTCCTTTAAGATTTGGAGAAATTGTTGTTGATGCTCGATGTGATCTTCCATTGCTTGAACCTTATATTTTTCCTTTAGATAAGAAGTGATGGAAGGAGGGTGGTATCCATAGAGTGCCATAAATGGTGTTATGTTTGTTGCAGTATGAAAGGAAGTGTTATACCACCATTTTGCCAAGGGTAACCATTTGAACCATTGTGTTTATTTATCAGAGACAAAGCAACAAAGGTAGCCTTCTAGTCATTTGTCCACTACCTCAGTTTGTCCATCAGATTGAGGAGGATAGGATGAGCTATGAGCCAATTGAGTACCCAAACAAGAAAATAACTATGTCCAAAAATGTCCAGTGAAGATGGGATCTCTGTCACTTACAATAATCTTTGGGCTGCCATGTAGATTTTGAATTGTCTCCATGAATGCGGTGGAAACTGTATTGGATTTGAAGGGATGAGAGAGTGCACAAAAGTGTGCATACTTGGTGAGTCTATCAGCAATCACCACGATGACACTCTTTCCTTCAGAATTTTGGTAACCCTGTTATGAAATCTATGGAAACCTCCTCCCAGCTCCAACTTGGGATGGCTAATGGTTGTAAAAGACTTGGGTCTTAATTGTTTCCACCTTATTTTTTTGGAAAAACCAAACATTCCGTGACAAACCTTTGAACATCAGTTTTAAGGCCATCCCAAAAAAAATCCTTCTTGACCCTATGGTAGGTTTTCAAAAATTCTGAGTGCCCTCCTACTGGAGAGGTGTGCAATTCCAATA
>JZKD02S1866034.1:807824-823406 GCA_000966675.3 Picea glauca | reverse complement strand
ACAAATTTTTGAAGGAAGGGCTTGAAAATGGAATTCATCAACCCTTGGAATGTGGAAAGTGCATTTGTAAGGCCAAAAGGCATGACCAAAAATTCATAATGGCCTTTATGAGTTCAAAATGTTGTTTTTGGCATATCTTCTTCCTTCATTCTAATCTGATGATACCCTGAACGAAGATCCAACTTTGTGAAATAGATTTCTCCATGTAGTTCATATAACAATTCATCAATGATGGGGATGGGAAACTTATTTTTAATAGTGATCTTGTTTATCTCTCTATAATCTAGACACATATGCCATGATCCATATTTCTTGAATACCATTACCACCAGTGCAGAGTAAGAACTTTGGCTAGGTCTAATAATGCTAGCCTCTAACATTTCTTCAACCATGTGCTCAATTTCACTCTTCTAGGCATAAGGGTATCTGTATGGACTGATGTTAGGAGGAACACTCCTAGGAATTAGGTGAATATCATGATCATGATTTCAAGTGGGTGGAAGACCTTTGGGAATATCTTCAAACACTTTGGAATTTTTATCAATGATCCCTTAGAGATCTAGGGAATAGATGGCTTAGATATTTGAACATCTAGTGAGAATAGTTGTACAATTACACCTAATGCCCCTTTTTAAATAATTTTGTCATGCCATTGGAGCTTATCGCCTTACCGAGTTTCCCTGTGATACCTCTTAACTCAATTTATTTTCCTTCCAATGAAAATTTCATGATAAGTTCTTGAAACTTAAAATCCATTGTTCCTAATGATTGTAACCATTGGATTCCTAGCACGACATCAACACCACCCATGGGTATAGAAATCATTGGACTATTCATTACATATTCCCCCATAGTAAGATTGATCTTATTGCATTTTCTTGAGCAACTGATAGTTCCTCCATCTGCAATCATTACTTGAAACTCTGGTGTTGGATATATAAAGCAATTGAGAGCTTTGGCTAATTTATAGTGAATGAAATTATGAGTACTACTAGAATCAATTAGGACTATTAACTTTTTATTTTTGATATATCCTTCAATCTTGAGGGTTTGAGGAGTGTTAATTCTAGCAAATGCGTTACACGATATCATGGGAGTCAACTCTTCAAAAGAAATCACGTCTACATTTTCATCTTGAGATGGTTCTTGTTCTTGTTATTGTGCTTCTTCCTCTTCACAATCTATGTATAATAATTTCTTCTCACCACACTTATGTCCCTTACTGTACTTGTTGTCACAGTTAAATCATAAACCTTTTTCTTTTCTTTCCTCCAATTGTTGAGGTGTCAACCTGGTAGGTTGAGGTGTTTTAGAAGAAGGAACATTATTCTCTCGATAGATGTTAGGAGTGGTCCTTCTAGTAGCCATAGCCATATTTTTACTTTCAACATTTCTTGCCACCCTAAATTCATTCTCCAATGATTTGGGTTCCCAAAGACAAACCTCATGTTGAATGTTATTTCTTAAAGTTCCTATGAATACATCAATCAAGTGCTCATCTGGAATATCTGTTACCTTTATATTCAATCTTTGGAAGTTCTCAATGTGCTCTGTAACTAAACCCCTTTGCTTGAGATTTATCAATTGGCTAAATAAGGTATTGCTCCTTGTATCCTCATAGTGTGCTATCATTTCTTCTGTGAAAATTTTCCAAGTGACAAGTGATTTGTGAGAACAAAGCCATCGATACCACACAAATTGATTGGGTTCTAAATATAAAGAAGAAATCCATACCTTTTGCGTATGTGACACATTATGTATATCAAAGAATTGCTCCATCTGAAGTATCCAGGTGATTAGGTCCTTGCCATCAAAATTCCTCATATCGATCTTAGGAAAGTGGTTGGTCTTCAACCCAAACTTAGAGTTTATCCATTCTTGATTCATATTCCTTGTGTCCTCATCATGAATTTCATGGGCTACATTTTCACTATTAGGTGTCCTCTCTATTAGGAAATTTTTCAATCCTTCCATGATCTCCCCTTTTAAACCATCCATCTTAGTATTTATTGCATCCAACTTAGCTTCCGTTGAATCCATCATCTCTTGTAGTTCATCTTTTGTTACTAACTTCTTTTGTAAATCATTTATGTACCTACACATTTCTTCACCTTCATCAAGAGTCCAAGTAGGATTGTCTGGAGGCTTATTTGGTGTATAAGTTCCCTTTTTTGGTGGCATGTTGGCCAAGTATCACTTTAAACCTTGATTTTGAGTTGGTTCTGCTAGAGAATCTTCCTTTAATTGTATCTCCAAAATTTCAGCCCTTCTGAGTATGAAATTTTGTCTTTTGTAGTTATCTGATATTTCTTCTCTGTAATGCCACAAGTCCGATCAAAATTGGATGTGACAAGTGGAATTTTTGGTAACTTCCCCACAACTTCCTGATTTTTGGCCTTTCCAGGATATATCACTTGTATAGCTTTCCACACACAAAATAATTGATATGAAATTATGAAACATGTACCAAAACTACTACAGAATATCCACTATCCAATGCAACTAGTCTCACTCAATTTGGATACTCTAGGAAGAAGTTATAATTGTTTTACCCAGAACACCTTCTTGAGACTAGTCAATAGGAATAGTCAGATACCCTATCTTCCACAGAGTGTATCTACAAATTTAAGATGAACCAAAAGCTGAAATTGTTACCATAGATACCTTATTAATTTCTGTGAATATCCTCTAGAGTTCATGGTCTGAAATAGTACAGAAAACTGTTTATAGCAAAAATTCTGTAATGACTCAATTCAAGATGATTCTAGAACCCTATCTTACACATGTTGTATCTCCAAAAGTATAAGGCCTTGGGAGTTGAAATTTTAACCCAACGTACCTTCATCCATCTACTAAATATCCTCCAATTTGTTCCTTTTGAAATGTTGAAGATTTTTTTTTTTTAGCTAAAATTCCAAGGTGCCTCAGATGTAGCAGCGAAACCCCAAGACCTTGAGTTCTGATAACATATGTTAAGAACCAAATATCAATATATAATATAAATACCTCAGAATAAGTACTCAACGCCTTTAAAAAGAGATAATTTCAGGCAATAATACTCTTCAAGGGGGAAACCTCCTTATACCCCACATAAAATGTCCAAATACAAGATGATTCCAAATGAAAATGTCTCCTTGGTGTATATAGGAGACTATGAGGTACAATTACAACTAATGGACTAAAGCTGACATAAATAAAATAAAATTGTTAATGTAATATGCCTCAAATAAGGGGTAATGAGCCACTATTTAGGGCTTAACACTACCATTGTCACCTAAGTAAATACTTCCCTTGTTTTAGTGATAGAAGGATATCCAACATAAGGAAGGCTTCCCTAGTGACCTCAAGGGATCAAGTAGCAAGGTTATCCAAGCCTACAAAACCCTATATTACTCACTTATATGTTATGAGAGGTTAAGAGGAAAACGAGGTAATTGGTACTTCACCTGTACAAGACAAGAAACAATCCAAAGAATATACTAGACAATTACCAAGTTTTATAGCTCATCAATCACCTTTAGATACTAGATAGTAAATAAAACCAATTGCTATTGCAAATTTATAGTAGTAAAACAATGTATATCAGCAATGAATGTTTTGTAACAACAATAGGCAAAAGCACCCAAAAAATTAGCAACTGTGCATAAGAATTAATCCTTCAACAAGTGCAACAACATCCAATTTCTAGACAATGATTCTGAGTATTTTTAGCTACAATATTAAGTAAGTATGTAACAATTTCTTCACGCCCTAATGGTTGTAGAAAACGTTTATAAAAACAACAATTAAATTCACTTGTTTGCTAGGGTTAGGGTTAGTAAAGTTAGTCAAATTTCTTTGAGAGAGAGAGAGAGTAAGAGTCCTAAATGTGTTTTCATCACCCATAAAGATCTAGATTAGTGTCATTAACTCTCTAGGGCTATGGAGTCAAGTGTGCAACACTTTGAAGAATGAATTATATTTTAAATAAGAATAAGGTTTCAAACCCTAACGTGAAACGCCTCTTGGGACTTAGGACTAAAACCTTCAGGAAAATAATTTCTAGGGTGCAAATCCTCTTGGGCCCTATATGTTGTTTTCCTTCTTCTAGATAATCTAGTTCAAAGATAAAAAAAAATGGACTAAGATAAAAAACCTAAGGTGCAAAGCCTCTTGGGCCTTAGGCCTTTGAATCCTAGAAAAATACAAGATCTCTTAATTCTTTCACCCAAAACTTGGACAAACAAAAGTATTTAAGGAGATAAATCTATATGTCTCCTTCCAAGGGTTTTACTAGAACAAAGTAACATGCAACAAGATAGAAATTATCACATTATACCATGAGTAAAATTATCAAAATAAAGAAAATTACTTACTTATCCATGTCGTTGTGCCAAGAGAAACCCTAGTTACAACAAGATATCATCCAAGAAATGAAAAGCATCCACAAATAATCCTTCTCCAAATGTGTGCACTAGATCTAAGAAGACAAAGAGAGAAGAGTAGACTTTTTCTAGAGCTTTCACTCACAAGTGTGAGGAGAAGTGATGGTGAAAATGATTTGGAGCGCTAAACTTATTTATAATAGGCAACCCTAGCACTATTTGTCCACATATTAAAGTAAAATGTCAACATACACGATAGAAGTGGGGTCGACCCCTCAAAATGGCCTATACAAATGTCAAAACATGAAAATAATACAAGATATGGTCACACATGTGGTAAAATCAAGCCATCAAGGGCATGGAGAAGGCCTCCAAAGGCCACATTTCATCATCAAGGAGCTCCAACAAGGTGAAAATCATCATCAAGTGCCCTATCATGTCATGTGGTTTCCAAGTGGCAACAAACCTCGACATTTCCATCAAACCCTAGCATGGTGTCATCATCCAAAGGCCCATCGTCCAAGGTGGATGAGGTTGTATGCCATATTTTTAGGTCATCCAATCATATACCAGTGCAACATCCTCCATCCAATGCATGATAGTCTCTAGGGTGTACATCTCGAGGTGTGGGTTTTCTTCCCATCTTTATGCCACCATGACCATATCTAGTAACTACAAGCCCATATTTTCATCATCCAAGGTCCAAAAGATGTGAGAGCATGTATCTAATTGTGTAAATCCATCCAATAGATCAATTCTCTCCATCACATGTGCCATATTCTGCAATAAAGACACAACATTTTGGGTGAAATCCTGAGACATCCTTCAAATTACCATGTCAGGTGCATACAAATTAAATAAAAGCATGAAACCACGTAAATTCGATGTTCACAAGCTATAAAAGTCCTTAGATCATACAATGTAATCTATTAATTAAGACATAAGACACATAAATAGATCACATCAAGTATCCCCTTCAAATTTTACATTAGCTCAGGATTATATGTAATTTGGAAAGTTTGAATATGGGAGGATCTTCATCAGACCCTATTAGGTGTGTCAATCAAAACAATGAATGAAAATACCCAAGTAGAGGGATATGTACTAGGGAAAGCATGAAAGAAAATAACCCTTCAAGAGTAAGTGTGATAATGGTACATGTTGGGGTTACTTCATGGCTTATGGTGTCATCTAATCCATTTATATGAGCACCTTTGTGGAGGGTGCACTTTCTCTTGAGTTACCACTTTCTAAGCACTATGTTTTTTCCAAACCCCTTAATCTATTTTTTGTTGTCCTTTTATCATTTTTGAAAGTCCACTTTATAAGGTTCTATGTTATAGCATCACTTCTTTGGGACTGGGGTGAATGTGGAAAGGGTAGAGCTCAAGTATGGACTGGATTTTTAAAGTCCTTTACTATTATATCTTTCTTTATTTAGAATTATTCTTTCTTTATTATTCTTTTATTAGCAGCTGCAATCAACCTCTAGACATTTAGCCCCTCTTCTCATGAGAGAATGAACCATGAACCATTACAAAACTTTAGTACACTGTGATAGGCTCTAGGATGGTAAGTGTTAAGTATGGAAAGGGATTAGAATGTTACCTTGTGAGGGTCCCCTAGTAGTACCCCTTTTCCTTGGGGGTGACAACATGGAACTAAGGCACAAATGATGGCCACCAAGGTGAAACAAGGAAACAAACACAAGTTATTTAGATTATGATCCATTATCAAACTTCAACCAATGATCCTCATTCACATACCTAGTATATTAATCACAACCCCTTATATGAAGAAAGAACTAACATACCTCATGGTGATGATGGCTTACCAACTCCCACACACTATGTTGATTGGACGTGGTGATATTGGTTGATCCAAAGTAGAAGAGGTAATCCAAGGGGGGTTGTTAGGATTCCATGAGTGGACATGCTGGCCATCATCATCAACGCGATCATTTTCCTCATTGTGGTCCATGAGACATGATCTCCTCCAGTTACTCCTAGGCACGGGGGGGGTTAACAATACCCAATCCTTGAAATTGGTATTATGTATTCTTCTCATGGGGTATCCACTTAGTGAACCTATTTCATAGCACGCGTGTTCATGGGATATTAAAGAATACTTTTATTTCACTATATATTAATAAAAACCTCCCAAAATCCTTCTGTTGAACCCCCCTCCCAATACATATTTTAAATTAAAAAGACCTTATTTTTACTACATATCCCCTATTTTTACCAGATACCCTTTTTTATACCCCCCAATACCTATAAAACCACCCATAAATTGTATCCCCCACCAACCAATACCTACAATATATTGACTCTATTTTAAACAATTTTAAAACCCCCTTTATGAATAAATGTGATAAGATATTGGTCAACTAGCTGAAGCCCCCATGTTTCTTCTCAAATGAAAAAAAGGTTCAGTATGCAAGGCTTGGATCATGGTCTAGGGCCCCATGCATGTACCATGAAATAAAAAATTATGGCTTAAGGGATAAATCCATGGTAATTTACTATCCTAAACCATGGCTTGCTTATGATACCCATCCCTCTTCTACCTAATCTTGACCCATATTCCTATTGCAGACAAAATATTCCTTTTACAAGGCTTGTATCATTATTTAGGGATCTCTTCATGGCCTATGACCTCAAAAAATATTTATTTGAGATAAATCCATGTTTCTTCTGCCAAACCATCGATTGAAATAGGGGACCCATCCTTCATGTTCCCAATATTTGAAATTAGCCTCACATTCCTCTTATATATATTCTATTTGTTTCATATGTCCTATGTGATGGTATAGGGCCTTCTGCAAGATTTATGCAACCAAAAGTCATGGATTTTAGCATCTATATCTATGTTTTTTGTTCCTAAACGTAATCCTTGGGCCATGAGACCCATCCTTGCTACTCTCAATCCTTGAAATGAGGTACATATTTGGTGGGATCCCCCCTACTTATGTAATGGGGACCTCAGGGCTCATTGAACTTAATGATATAATATGTATAGTGTCCATTTAATGTAATGTGGACTATGTCCACTATGTTAGTTGTTATTAAATAAAGATCACTTGGCAGTTATCATTCAAAAAATGTAATATGACCCATTTATTCATGTAGGAACCACTAGTTGTTAGGGTTAGGTTTTTCTAAGTAACTATAAATAAGGATGGAGTCCTCCTTATGAGATATGTCAAATATTTTTATTGTATTGGAGAATTTCTCATTTGGAGGTCTCCCATCAAAGAGACACATAAACAAAGGTTTATCCTTTCATAAAAGTTTTTTGTATGATGTTACCCTACCTTAAAAGTTTTGTGATTTAATAAAGTAAAAAACTTTTCTATGATTTCATGGTCATATCTTTGTGGATCATGTTTAAATATTTTAAAATTCGTAACCATATTCCTTTCACAAGAAAATTACGAATTTTGTAAGGACTTTATGATGGTTTAGGCCCCTAATGGGCTACGAGATAAAAAAATAAATATTGATTATTGATTAATTATTTTTTTCTAGTCTTAAACCATAGAGTTGATAAAGATAATTTCTCTTATACAGAAAAAATTCTTAAACCATAGCAATGATAAAGAGAATTTCTAATATGAACAGAGGAATTTGATATTAGTTAAAAAAACAGGAGGCTGATAGGTTCAGTTAAAATGGTGGACAATGGAGGATTGATTGTCTTCCGGTATCTATCTTGGTACAAGGTATGCCAAATTTAGCTGGGATTTGAGTGCTTTCTTGGTGGGTAGGGGTTTAAGGGAGCGATTTGATTGTAGGTATGATTTTTGTTAGAGCTTTAGGGTTAGGTGAGGTATGGTTGATTGATCCTTGGATCTAGTGGAGGAGCTGGATGATGATTTTTTGTGGAGCCAGACAACTTTATTAAAGACTAAATAGGATTATCGGGAGGAATTAAGGTGGGTCATATTAACGTGAGTACTAGCTGACGTGAGGAAGGTCATTCATGAGGCTGATTTGGAGGATATTTTGTCATTTAGGATAGATGGTGAGGTCAAAAAAATTTCTAAGTACAAGAGTGTCATTGAGGTCATTAATGACCTTTTTACTTGGGATTGGACAAGGATTGTAATATAGATCCACTTTCGATACAACTGAAAAATAATTTATGTGAGGTTTCTTCGATGGTAGGTTTTTTGAACGTGGTTTTTGTGGAGGGTTCAGGGGAAAAGGAAAATGTTGGGGATGAACTTGAGAATTTCACGTCACTCTATCATTTGTGTAATCACCAGGTGAAATCATCCCTAGGTCGTGGGAAAGATTTTAACTTGAAGAGTTTGGAGTTCGAGGTTGGAAAGGGTAAGGCAGGGGTGACCGAGGCAATAGATTCTCGCAGAAAGGCATCTCTTCAATGGGCTAGCCAAAAACCTTGGAAGGAGAGAAAAGAGAAGATCAAACTCTCCTTAGGTTGTGATATAGGGGTAATGATAAGAACAATACACTCGCAGGGGACTTGTTGGAAGGTTTGGCTATAGATCCGTGGAAGCTAAAGAGATACACAAATGGGTTTCAGAATTTTGGGGTTCGGTGTTGGGTTATAGCCCAGAAGAATACATGTTATCAAAGGGGTGGTTCTATTTTTTGTCCAAGTCCATGGAGGACACAATAAAGATCTTAAATATGATCTAGATAGTAAAAAATGGGATTTTGATGCTTAATCAATGGCATGTTTCATTTAATACAGAAAAGGAATCCATCAAGTATAGGCATTTGTGGGTACTAATGCTCGAGTGTCCTCCATCAGTTTGGAATCATGAGGTGTTCAGGGCTATAGGAAATTCCATAGGAAAATTTATCTATGTGGATCATGGGTTTCTTGCAGAAAATAACATTCATATGGGAAAATTCTTGGTGGAGATGGATATGTATGAAGGTCTGTCGTCTGAGATCGATCTGGAGTGGCAGGGTGTGGTATTTGTGCAAAAACTTGATTTCCAAGGTGCGCCTTTCAGATGTTCATTATGTAAAGAGACTGGACACTTAAGGAATAACTATTTGGGTTTATATAAGATGATGTTGTTAGCAGAGGATGCAGAGCACATTGAAGAAGAGTCATTAGAGATTTCTACTGTTTTTATAAGTTCGCCAGAGGACATGTTTAGGATCCAACAACTGATGGCTATGGAAAGCGTTATTGAGATGGGTAAGTCTATACAACCATGTTTCAAAAATTATTTTATCTGTAATACAAGATCTGTCGGGGGGGAGAAGTGTTCATATCAGTTTCTCCATGGATCTGAGTTATCCGTAGTAGGGAGGTTAGATAGCACGAGTAGTTATGCTTATGAAAACCATAGAAAGGAGTGTCTTTCGTCTGCTGGTGGAATTTTGGTGGAGACATGCAGTGTCTTGGGAGGGGAGGAATTAACGATTCCTGTGGTAGGAGGGAGCAAGATGCGGTCTTTGGAAAAAGGGATAACATCGAATGGACTGATTGTGCAGGGGGATAAACATTTTCCAGTTGGTCCTCAGTTAGTGGTCGGGGATAGTTTCTGAAATGTGGGTAGTGATTCTACTGAATTTGTAACTGTATTGTGTAGTTCGGGTTATGGGAGCCCTGAAAGGAATTTAAGTGAAAGAGGAAATTTGATCCAACCGAGAGAAAAGGAGGGCAGGAAGGTATTGGTGGAGGGACCTGTAAGCAACATTGTTAGTAATAGCTATCCTAGGGTATTACCTGAGGTAGAAACACTAGAAGGGTGGATGGATATTCCTGGTTCAATTTATGTTCCGACACAAGATTTAAATCTCCATAGGATAGGTGAATATTTGGATGATTTCTTAATTAATACCCAACATATAGAGAGGGCAGTGCAGGTGGATGTTGAGGACTCAATTTTCACTTATATCCCATCGTATAGAGATATTCTCAATAGACCTAATATGCCTATATTTTAGAGGGGAGATATGATTTCTAAGTCTGTGGAAAAGGTGGAGGAGGGGGTAGTAATTGGGAACAATATTGTGCTATCTTTGTTGGGAGAGGCATCTATTTTGAAAGGGGCAATTCGAGGTGGTTTGGAGAAATACTTCTCACCACTTAAGACTAGAAGTGCGAGAAAGATAGGGTGTGAGAAAGGAAAATAGGCTAATGATGGATCTACTCATACTGTGGGATCAAGGGCGCTTAGAGCACAAAAATCCCTGGATGGGGTTAAAAAATGATTGTGGCCTCTATTAATGTTAGGGGAGTGGGGGGAATTAAAAAAATACTTAGCTCTAAAAATATTTATAGACCTAAAAAAACCAGATGTCATCCTTATATAGCAAAACCATGGTCAGTATTTCAAAAGATAGGGATACTTTTATTAAGATTCTACCTAACTGTTATTCATGTGGAGTGGATTCATCCTATCTCTTAGATGGATTATTAACCATATGGAACCCAAAACAAGTTGAATTTTTTTCATTCTTGACTCCTGCATGGATATTTTGGAAGGAATGGTAAAAGACCCAGATAAAAGAGTGAAGGTAATAAACTATTATGGACCTTATTCAGATAGAGAGGTATTTTTGGATTCTATCAAAAGAGATGGGATACTAAAGGAAAAATCTCTAATTGTGGGGGGGGATTTAAATTTTACTATTTCTAATAGAGAGGTTTGGGGTGTTCATGCTAGAGAAGATCATTTATATCCTTTTTTCAGACAATTGATACTAGAAGAGGGGCTGGTGGAAGTAGAACCTATAAAAATCCTCCCCACTTGGAGGAATGAAAGAGGAGGGTAGGATTACATAGCTAAGACATTGGAAAGATTTCTAATTTCTGAGGACCTTTCTTTGTCAGGGATAAGGCATAGTACTTGGTTAATTCATATAAATACATCTGGCCATCTTCCTGTGATACTACTTTTGGAACAAGTTCAAGAAAAAGTTAATTGTCCCTTCAAATTCAATTATATTTGGCTGGAGGATCCAAAACTAGTTAATTTTGTGAGAAATAATTGGGATGGCCTGTTGGGAATGAAGGTACTAAATCCCATGGATTCTTTGGTTAAAAAGCTAAAAATTCTCAAATCTTTGGTGACAACTTGGGAAAAAAAGAAAAAAATTGAAGCAAGAGAAGAATTGAAAAATCTTGAAATGGAATTAGACTTTTATTACTCTAATCATCCAGGGGGATTTTGAGAAAGAGGTAGATAAGTTTATAGTATTAGAAAAAGAGAAGAGAAGAATGAACCTTCTGAGACAAGAGGAGGAAACTTGGAGGCAGAAGATCAGGATTAATTGGTTTGTTGTTGGTGATAGGAACACTAAATTTTTCCATGCTTATACAAGCTCTACAAAATAGATTAACACAATTTGGGAGATTAGTAAGGATGATGGTTCTGTGATTTCAAACAATCAAGATATTCAAATGGAAGTTGTGGGATATTTTCAAAATATTTATAAGGCACAATCTAATCTTAACATCTCTTATCAACTAGTAGTTATAAAAAATTATCCAAGGATGTTGAATGAGGATGATAGTCCTAGAGTGACTGAACCAATTAATACAACAGAAATCTTGAAAACTCTAAAAGGTTTTAAAGGATAAAAAAGTCTTGTCCCAGATGGCTGGACAATAGAATTGTTTCTAATCTTTTATGATATCTTGGGAAATGATATTTTAGAGATGGTGGAAGAGTCTAGGAGGAAAGGCTAGGTCTCTAGGGCCTTAAATGCTACTTTCCTTGCCCTTTTTCCAAAGAGTAATAATACATATTCCTTTGGAGGTTTTATACTTATAGCCCTATGCAACTTAGTGTATAAGATTATCACTAAAATCATAGCTACCCGAATTAAATCCTCCTTGTCATGTGGTTTATCAAAGGAACAATTTGGGTTTCTTGAGGGTAGACAAATCACTAATGCCATAGGTATAGTACATGAATCCCTACATAGTATCAAGGTGAAAAATATTAAAGTATTGGTCTTAAAATTAGATTTGATAAAAGCATATGACAGAGTGGATTGGGATTTATTAAGGCTTGTACTACTTTAGGTGGGGTTGAGCTTAGAAGCCACTGACTGGATCATGGGATCTGTGTCCTCAACAAACTATGTAATATTAATAAATAGTAAGCCTACAAATATCTTCAGAAGTTCTAGGGGTTTAAGGAAGGGGTGCCCCTTGTCACCTTTACTATTTATATTAATTGTAGAAGGGCTAAACATAGTTATAAAGGAACAGGTTTTGGATACGAAAGTAGAAGGAATCCCAGTGGAAAAAGGGATAAGCATAACACATTTGATGTTTGTGGATGATATTATTCTCTTTGGGATTGGAAACATTATGGAATGGAAAGATTACAAGAAAATTACGGAACTTTTTTGTAAATCAATAGGAATGGCTTTCATTCCACATAAATCATCCTTCTTAGAATATGGGTGGACAGTAGAGGAGATTGAAGTGTTGAAGGATATTTTTCCTTTTGATGTTAAACCAATTGATGAAGGTTTCAAATACCTTGAGTTATTTCTCAAACCAAATTGTTACAACAAGACATATTGGAGCTGGTTGGAGAAGAAACTTGAAACCAGAATTTGAAATTGGAGCCACAGATGGATAAGTTTAGGGGGAAGGTATACTCTTGTTAAAGCTGTACTTGAAAGTATTCCAGTGTATTGGTTATCTTTAGCCAAAATACAAAAAAATATTTTAAATAATATTAGAAAGAGGATGTTCAACTTTTTGTGGATAGGGAAAAAGATAAAAGAAGGGGTACATTTAATTAACTGGAGAAATCTAGCTAAACCAAAGAAGGTAGGTGGTTGGGGTATCAAAAATATATTTTTCTTTGGGAAATCCCTTGCAGCAAAAAGTTTGTGGAGGTCCCTAAATGTACCTAGAGTATGGAATGAGGTTATACTTAAAAAATATATTAGAAAGAAATCAGTGGTTGATTGGTTAAGAGAAGGTAAGAAAACCTGGTCTGGAATATCAAATACTTGGAGGGCTCTCATCTCCTCTTTATATATAGTGATAGATTGGTTGGATTTGAAACCGGGCAATAAGAGAGATATTATAATTGGTACTGATCCAATGGTTGGGGCACAGAGATATTATAAATTATCAAGGAATATTCTAGAAACTCTGAAGATAAAAGGGATTAAATTTTTAGCACAAGCATGGAATTTGGATATGGAGGATCCGAGAAATTCAAATTGGAAAAATGATGAATTTATAGGTTTGGAAGGGGTACAACAAGAGGAATGGAAAACATTTATCAAGGGGTTATTAGGCTCAAGTATTGATTTAAATGTTGAAAAATATTCATTATTGTGGTCCTGGGACACTAAGAGGGGGCAGGTCAATTCTAAACAGGCTTATGAAGTTCAATTATTGGAGAAGGAGGTGGAAGATACACCATTATGATATTATGACCTCTAGCAATGGAAAATTCCTTTAAAAGTTAAATTATTTAATTGGTTAGTACTTGAACATAAAATTCTTACTTGGGAAAATCTGGTGAAGAGGGGTATTGCAGGGCTTAGTAGATGTGTCCTCTGTGGTAACAAGGAGGAAAATATAAACCATATTTTTATTGTTTGTGAATTTTCCAAAGAAATTTGGTATAATATTCAAAATAAATTAAAAAGTGAAGGCATGTGGGAAGGAGGAAAACTATCAGAATGTTTTCAAAACTAGATAGAGAAGAAGGATAATATAAAATAACTGCTAAGTTATATTTGTTGGGAAATCTAGAAACAAAGGAATCTGGCAATATTTGAAGATCGACCTCCTAATAGGAACAAAGTCTGCAACAGTACTTACCAGGACTTGGGAGATATACAAGTATCCTTACCTTCTAAGGGTAGAATAATAGATAGATCAACTCTTATTTATTGGGATATAGCAGTGGGGTTCTTTGATGGATCTTCACAAGATAGAGGAACCAAATGTGGGGCTATAGCAGTTATAAAATGTCCAATTCTAGGCACATACAAATTGAAAATGAATCGTGGTAATGGTATGAATACAAAGGGTGAACTTGTTTCTCTATGGTGTATCCTCTTTTTTTCTTGTTATAAAAATATTGATAGATTACAATTGGTAGGTGACTCAAAGATTATAATAGACTGGTTTACTAATGAAAAAAATCTCCAAGTGATCTCTCTTCAGCCTTAGATGTCAATAATTCGAGTGTTGAGACAGATATTTACACAACTAAAAGCTCAACATATCTATAAGGCATATAACAAGGAAATCAATTTGTTGTCGAAATAATCTCTTCTTTTAACAGAAGATGGTATATATTTCGCAGTGGGAAATGAAGGACACTATGAAAATTATGATAGATTAGAAGTTAGATAACTTCTTTCATGACATGGAATGAATTCATAAAGATACCTTTTTGCTTTTTTGATATGAGGCTGTATACTCGGAAAATAAATTTGTCAATCTTTTTAGGCAAATTTTCTGAGTACATATGTTTGTAATATGAGTTGAGAGATATACTTTTTTGTACAAATGGACATGATTTTTTAAGACTGTTGCAATTTATATCTCTAAGTTCATGTGTAACAAACTTATTATATTTTCTGAGACGGTTTTTTACCTTATTAAAAAAAAAAAAAAAAATTCATGCTCCATGCCTGCATAGTAAATGAACCCAAAATAACTTCTTAGAGATTTAATGCCTTGCATAGTAAATGAACCCAAAATAACTTCGTAAAGATTAAATCTCTAGTTTTGAACCACAATTTATATTACTTTTCTGAGGTAAATATTCATCCTATATATATTTTTGTATGGTTTACAATCTTATGCATAACCTTTAATGCCAAAATAATGAATAAATGCTTGATGTGTATATTTTATTATATATAATATATTAATATCTTATCTTATATTATTTCAAAATGACATGTATTTGTTTAGAATTTTCAGACTTTGGTAGGTAGGTTTTAAATAATAAATATGTATTAGTGTGGTAAATAAAAAGTATGAGTATTTTAGGTATGGAAAATTTTAGGGGTTAAATTTTACTCATGGGTTAATTTTCTATATTTTTTCATAAAATAAAATTTACTAATTTTCAATTTATTTAAAAATAATTAGTCTAAATTTTAAAGAAACTATATAAAATCTTCACAAATTTAAATATATTTACAAAAATATTCCCAAACATTTTATAGTTTGCATATTAAGACCTAGTATGATCAGCCAAGATTTATACATTTTGAGATAAATTTTC
>JZKD02S1866034.1:758954-774189 GCA_000966675.3 Picea glauca | reverse complement strand
ACAACCGCGCGCTCTAACACAAAGTGTTAACACACAAACATACCCGCGCGTGGTTTTAATACACAGCTGTATCAAATGTTATATGTGTTATAAAAACATTGCAATATACATTGCATTGTATACGCGCCCGCATACAATATATATGTGTAATAAACAATGGTTTATAATGGGTCGGGGTTGGGCCCCGACCCGCCCCTTTTCCATATCAAATATCCCATACGTATAACAATATGCGGTTTGACATATGAAACAAGTGGCATGGGTCGRGCCTATTGGCCAGCGGAGTGTTGTTAAGTTAWTACATGGAGGGGAGGTCCCGGGGTCGAACCCGCGGACTCCCAAAACTTTTATACATACCCCAACTCATAAGCCAACAGTACCGTGACACGTGGCATGAAATGATTGGGCCACGTGTCCAATTTTCATTCGTTGCCAATGGCACATGTCCACACGGTATTCATCCAGAACCGTCCAACCAGCAGTCGCCACGTCACCCCTCTGCCAAGTCAGCAAAGGTACGGCCCTCCACGTGGCCGTACGGACTGTACGGACAGGCACAGTCAGCACCCAACTTTGACCATTTTGACTCGGTGATAAAATCGCGATATTTCCTCCATACAGACTCCATTCGCGAAAATAAATATACCGCCGGAATCAGGAAAACGAGATGGACGCAATGGCACTGGTTTCGTCTCAATCCGAGCACTTTGAAAATTGAGCAAATTTTTGCCCCCTGGTCCAGATTTTGATCAGGTAGAGGATCTTCGTGTTGTGGAGCACATTGAGGAAATATTTCATGCCACACATGAAATAAATACTAGAGGAGCAAGATCTAATGAGGAATGAAATACCCTTGTCTAGATATGAATCAGTGTAGAACCTACAACCCCATGTACGATTAACACATCAACAAAGAAAGAGTTGTTTAAAGAACTAGTTACTGACATTCAGAGGAAGCTAGGATATTATACTATAAGTGAGGTTACAAGTGGAAGTAATATTATCAGTATAGGTAGTGTTACAAGTGGAAGTACCAGTAGCAACACCAGTGGGAGCTCAATTCTGAACAACAGTACACAGATAATAGTACTGCAAGGAGAAGGTACAACACATTTGAAAATGGCAGGCGTAGATCCAACGGTAATATTACAGAAGTTTCATGGGGATGGATCAAAATACCTGGAGAAGAAACTATTCGTGTGTGAGAAAATATGGAAAGAAAAAATAGTCATTGACGAGGCAAAAAAAGTAGCGCAGTTAGAAATAACATTCAGAAACCGCATGCTGGATTGGTACATGAACCTAACAGTAAAAAATCCATAGGGTGCACCGAGAATAGTAGAAGAGATCAAGCAGGCATTGATCACTAAGTTTCAGAGGCCAAAATCAGAGGACCAGTTTATGAATGGGATGATTGAGGTTAGATAATAACCAGGAGAATCAGTATGGGACATTGATCATAAGTTCAAGACATTAAAAGGTAAATTGAAGTATCCCATTTTTGACATGCAACACATGCAAATTTTTATAAATTCTCTGTTACCACATTTCAAATATCCATTGAGACAACAAAAATTTCAAAACTAGGCAAAGGCACTACAAGAAATGATTTAGTTAGAAGAGAATCAATATAAACAGACAGACCCAACCATAGAGGAGATGAAAGAATATCTAGATAAATTGATAGTGCAGTTGAACTAAAACAAGAGTAGGGAGAAAAGAGAAGCAATGTGGTGTACCCTGTGTAGATCATAGGGACATCACAAGAATGAGTGGTTGGAATTTGCATAGTACTAGGGAGCAGGTCTACCAAATACATTTCCTACAAAAGGGACTTGGTGTGAAATATGCAAGACGCATGGGCATGATCCTTATCATTGTACTATGATGCATAAGTACACAAGAGAACCGAAGAGTACTTTCTATAACTTTTTAAATCAGTGGGCCATGAATTTTTTTTTGTAGAACTCTGGAGTTAATGAAGGAAAGAACCTCGGATGCATACACGATGCAGTCTAAGTTGATGGCAATACAAACTGCACCATAGTTTGGCAATGCGCAAAAATTTCAAGCAGTGCCACAATTTTAGCAAACTCTGAAATATAATTAGACACCACAATATCATCAACATAACATGGATCCATAGGGGAACATAGGAATATTCATAGGCAAAGGAAGATGAGGAATGGGCAGAGGCAGAGGGCCTATTATATACCATAATTTTCAATAGCAAGGACACTATTCCATAGACTTCCCTCAACCAACAACAACATGTATGTGTTGTTGCACAACATATCACATGACAGAACAATGCCCAAAGTTAATGACAAAGATCCAAGAGAAGAGAAATCTAAACAACTAGAATTTTCAGTGGATTGTTGCAGAAATAAGGGATCCTAGGAGGAACATCAATATAGTGACTGGAGGAGGAGTGAATACAGGAGTAGATGCACATGATCAGAAGAAGGAATCTCAGTGTTGGATTCATAAGAACACTCATCCACAATAATAGTTTGATGTAAAGAAGGAGAAGGAAACTTTCAAGGAAGCAAAGAAGGATTTTCTAAAGAAGAATGAAGCATCCACATCAAACATTTTTCTGAGGTATGATACTCCTATTTTTGATATGCCTCAGTCTTTGGATCATACTTACAAAGGAGAGAAAATAGAGAAAGTAAGTAACTTAAAGAATTTCTCAGAATATTGCGTTAAATTAGTCAATGATAAGAATGTCATGGATTTGTTTAAAAATATGATTGAGAAATATAGCATAGAAGAAGAGGTAGTAACAAAACCTAAGAATATTAATCAAGTCTATAGAAAGAAAATAACTAGTAGAGATTTCAGATTGAATGCAAATATAGGAGAATTCAATATGGGAATTGTTATCCTAGACTTAGGACCATATGTCAACATATTGTCAAAGAAGACTTGCGAAGCAATGGGATTACCTACACTAGGGTATTCCAATATCTAGCTGAAGTTAGAAAACCAACAGAGAGTGATTCCCATAGGTAGATTGAAGAATACAACAGTCTATTTAGATGGTGTGCGCACCACAACAAATTTGAAGTAATGGATATGGTGGATGAGTCTATACCATTTCTAGCACTATTGGGAATTGATTGGGCCTTTGATAATTAGGCCATAATTAACTTGAAGAATAGAAAGATGATATTTGAAGTTGGGAACTTTAGGGTAGTAAAACCTTTAGATCCCTTAGATTGTGAAAGATAAGTAGAACATGTGCCTAACATTGTTCTATAGGATGATGCCAACTAATTGTATTAGACTACTGCATGAGAGGAAGACTATGTGAATCCAAATGTAGATAGAGTACTCAGTTGGAGGAGTATCAATTCCAATATGTCATATTTGGATACTGGAGTAGAAAATTGGCAACAAAGATTGCATGAAGTCTCTAGTCGGAGGTGCGCCAGAGTTACATGCGTAGTAATATGGGTTGGGAGAAAAGTAAGACATTTTCCCATATTTACTAAAGAGGACAATTTAGAAAAATTCCCCGCAGAATTTGAATCAAAGGTTTTGGATAGTCAGATATTACTAGTGTTGGATATAGCACTAAGGGACACACATACACAATGGTGGGGTGTGTATAAGGAGGTAATCCATGACTAGTATCAATGTAAGCGAATGATGCGCATAAGATTTGGTGGAATTCAATAGGATAGAACCTTACATAAGTATGATGGAAGAGGGAACCCAAGACATCATATAAATGAGTGTGTCACTAGCTGGATATTGGTACCACTAGGGGAATGGATGCATTATGTTTTTCATACATTGGAAAGAATACTTATCACTTGGTACAAGGAGTAGGAACTGTGCAGAGAAACTGTGAGTTGGGGCACATTGAAAAAACACTTTATTAAGACCTTTGCATTTGAAGGTGAGAATCCATGGGTGGATCTGGCATTACAAAGGATTAAAAGGAATATATTTTAATAATATGGGGTAGATACAGTGACAATAGACATAGACTACAGAAAATAAACACTTGAACAATTAGTTTACTGTGATCAGGTTGCAGAGGATGAAGAAGTAAAAGAAAACCCACATGACATACAAATAATATAAGGGGAAGGAGAAATAGGGTTAGAAGGACCTTAGTTACAATTGGAAGAATTTAATGCATCAATGAGGATTAAGAAGATCAATGTGAGGACTGAAGAGAAACCCAAGATAGTGAACATTAGATATTACTAGGACAGTGAGACAATGGAACAAATAATTGAATTATTGCGCGAATACAGTGACTTATTCCCAGCCACAGTTTCATAGATGAAAGGGGTAGCAGGAGAACTTGGAGAGATGAAGATACCCCTCAGACCAGAGGCAAGAATAGTAATATAGAGACCGTACAAACTAAACCCCATCTATAAGAAGAAGGTTAAAGCAGAAATTGACTGAATGCTAGAGTTAGAAATCATAGAGCCTGTGGAAGAATCAAAGTGGATTAGTCCAATGGTGGTCTAGGAAAAGAAGACTGGAGGGATTAGGATATGTCTGGATTTGAGTAAATTAAATGATGCATGCCTTCATGATCCTTTTCCTACTCCATTTACGGATGAATTTTTAGAGAATGTGGGAGGATAGGAAGTCTACTCCTTCATAGATGGATTTTTAAGTTAGCATCATATTAGAATTTATCAAGAGGACAAGTACAAAACCACATTTTCAACAAAGTGGGGGTCATACAAGTACACAGTAATTCTATTTGGTTTGAAGAATGCACTAGAAATATTTTCTAGAGTAGTAGTAGCTGCATTCAAGGATTTTATACATATAGTTTTAGAAGTTTATCTGGATGATTGCACACTATTAAAATTATTGAAGGATCATGTATAAATTTTGAGGTTAATGTTAGAGAGATGTAGGCAATGCCAGATTTCCTCAAACATTAAGAAATGTATATTCATTACATCGTTTGGCATCTTACTTGGACACATTGTATGAAAATAGGGCTTGATAGTAGACCCTGGAAAGATTGTTGTTATTGTCAATTTACCACCACCAAATTCAGTGCACCAGTTGATATCAACATTGGGCCACCCAGGGTACTATAGGAAATTTATAAAGGGCTATGCAAAGATTAATGTGCCCATAGAGAATTTACTAAAAAAAGACATCAGGTTTCAATGAAATGATGAATGCCAAGAGAGCTTGGACATATTGAAGGAGAAGATGGTGACAACACCAATTTTGAGCTTTACAGATTGGACAAAATAATTTCATGTGCATATTGTTGGAGAAATTTCTATCTTCGACACACTAGTTCAGTGAGAGTTAACTGACTAGTTCTATTTTAGACTTTCTATTTTTACATTATTATGCATGCATGCATTCCTAAGGAAAGGTAACTGCTTGATTTCTTTTCTTAATTATGGAATGTTTTTCTTGATATATGAGTGTATTCCCCTCATTCATTGTATCATATTGATCATGATCTATGTATCAATCATCAACTCATTGGAGTAGTGTGAATATACTTTCTTATTCTTCCATATTGAATCTCTCTTCCTTTCTTGATAAGATTTGTTTGTACTTGCTTTAGGTAGATCTCATGTGCATGTTTCCATGAAAAAATGACATGGTATCAGAGCTATGTTGCTTGGAGCAAGCCATACAAGCCAAAGAATAAGGAAAATCAGGGTTTCAGTGAGGTAAATTCATGGTCGTACCTTTCAGCAGTTATTCCTCCCAAAATATTATGTTTTTGAGGAAACGGTTCACTAGAAAAGTAATTAGACCCATTTGGGAAGTGGGTTTTCAACTGTTTGGCAATATTCTTCAATGTTTTCTCAAAAAGTAAGCCGCAAGATAGCCTCCTGGAACTGATATGAATCCATGGTCATACCTTTCAGTAGTGATTGCTCCCAAAATATTACGTTTTTGAGGAAACGGCCTACGGTGAAAGTAAATCGACCCATTTTGGAATTTGTTTTCAACTGTTTGGAAATATTCCTCATTGTTTTCTCAGAAAGTAAGACGCAAGATCATCTCTTGAAACTGATATGATTTTTCACTTAAAGTGTCATTTCTTCCATGATTTATTAATTTTTCACTTGCAGATTAAGAGTAAATTTTTAGGGGTTATTAGAAACAGTGGAAGATATGGATGTGACAACTATTATACAGTCAAACTTGGTGGTAATCCTCACACCATACAATTATTTTTATTGGAAGCCCAAGGAATAATCCCAACTCAGAAGGAAAGGACTGTATAATTCGATGATGATGGCAGAAACAAAACCTACATCAATGATTGAGGAGATGAGATGGGAGAACCGTAAGGACGGAGCCACATGACTACTTATTGATTTATTCTCCCCTAATTTATGGTTTCATGTTGTTGCATGAAATAATCCAAACGAGATCTGGACCACCCTGGAAGGATTCTTTGGAAAAAAGGATGAGATGTGAGGTCATATGCTTGAGGTAGAGTTGAATACCTTAGAACCTAAAAGTTTTGATAATATACAAGATTTATTTACTAAATTTAAATATTTGATTTTGAGCTTGGGTGAATGTGGTATTGATAATTCTACACTAGATAAACAACTTATTCTAACAATCTTGGCCAAGCTAGGGCTAGAATACGTTGCATATGTCTCCAATTTCCATTCTGGCATATGTCTTTTTGGAACAAATTGGAAAATGCCTACGTTGGCTTAGTTCATTGAGTCTCTTACACAAGAGTAGACAAAACTCATACACATGAGCCTCATGAAATATCCCAAAGCACATGCACTCACCATGCATGATGGAAAAGGGTCATCCAAACAGAACGAGAAGGAGGAATATTCCAAACCCTTTAATGATTCTTCAGGTTCCAAAGACTTTTCATATTCCAAGAAGAATAATAAGGGAAAGCATTGCACTTACTGTAATAAACTGAATCATGAAGAATCCACATGCATGAAGAAACATATCGATCTTATGGCATAGACACTTTAGCAAAAAAACCTTGGAAACTTCATTCCAGAGGGAGTCAAGAAGCAGAAGGAAGAAGATCCTGCTCCTAATAAAGGTAATCATCATGCTTTGGTTTCAATTAATTCCTCATCTGATTCATGGATTATAGATTTTGGTGCATCCCATCATATCACAACAAAAGATGAAGTTTTCTCTTCTTTGAGTCCATGCTCAAGACCCTCTATTCTCATGGGGGATAATACTCCAATAGTAGTATCAGGAGAAGGGAGAGTGGAAATCCACAATGACAGTTTTGAGAATGTTCTACATGTTCCAAAGATTTCTATGAATCTGCTCTTAGTTTATCATATTGCTCAGAAAGGTGAAAATGTTGAATTTACATCAGATTCAGTTTCAGTAATTGACATGCATGACAATTCTATAATTGCAATTGGTGAGGTGTATCACAAGTCATGGTTGTATAAATTCACTAAGTTTTCTGACGATGACTCATCTATTCTACTTACACATAAGGAGAGTACTTTGCATGCACCTCCAGTGCAACATGCATATACTCTTGTTCTTCCATTAGTTTCAGACATAAGAGATGATTCCATACACTCAGATTTAATACATGGAAATAATAAGGTAGTACATCCATATACGAAGCCAACGTCGAAGCTTCAGTAGATGCCCAAGAAGGCACAGGCCACACTTCAAGTAGCAGGCAACCTTGCAGGGAATCCATTAGATTCGAGGAGGAATCGATCTCATCATGAGGAGCCTTCTCATGTATTTTCATCTTCAGAACCTGCGATGTCCATGCATTGCTATATGGTTCAATCTACTAATCCATAGAACTAAAATAGGGTTATGGGAAATCCATTATGGAAAGCAGCCATGCATAAGGAGTATGACTCGCTCCTACAGAACTAAACTTGGAATCTAGTTCGACTTCCACCAAAAAGGAATATTTTTAGATGCAGATGGGTCCACAGGATCAAGAGGTACAAGGCTAGACAGGTTGTCAAAGGAATTCATCAAATCCATAAATATTTCTACATATTCACAAAGAATTTTGGTGAGAAAAAGTTTCAGACTTTGCGGGATCATCTTGTAGTGAAGAACATAGTTTCCTAGCAACTGCCATTTTCTTCTTTTGATACATTATCTTTTGAGGGAGGGGTTTGTTCCCATGTGGTTTTCCCTCTTTCCTCATTTTTTCAGTGTTCATTAGTTTCATTGTACATGATTACCTAAAATGGCTTAGTAGTCGGGACTCATTTTTTACTCCATAGTGATGTTCAGGGGGGGTGTTGGAGAAATTTATATTTTTTACACACTAGTTCAATGGGAGTTAACTGACTAGTTCTATTTTAGGCTTTCTATTTTTACCATCACTATTATGCATGCATGCATTCCTAAGGAAATATAATTGCTTGATTGATTTTCTTAATTATGGAAAGTTTTTCCCTATATATGAGTGTATTCCACTCATTCATTGTATCATATTGATCATGATCTATGTATCATTCATTAGCTCATTGGAGTAGTGTGAATATATTTTCTCATTCTTCCATATTGAATCTCTCTTCCTTTATTGATAAGATTTGTTTGTAATTGATTTAGCTAGATCTCATGTGTAGGTTTCCATGAAACATTGACACATGTGGATGCTTAATCCATTACACTTGGATCATTTTTGGCACAACTAGGTGAAGGAGACATTGATCACCCAATATATTTTGATAGTAGAAATTTATCTGAGTCTGAGGAAAACTATAATACTAAAGAAAGGGAAGGTCTTACTATGGTATATGCCTTATAGAAGTTCATACTTTATTTATTAGGTCAACATTTTAAGATTTTTACAGATCATTATGCTTTGAAGTACCTAATTAACAAGTTAGTGTTGGGGGGAAGGATCTGTAGATGGTTGTTATTGTTTCAAGAATATGATTTTGAAATCATATTAAAACTAGGGAAGTTGAATGCAATACCATATAATCTATCAAGAATTACAAATGGAGAGGAGTCAAAGAACTTGGAGGAGAATTTTCTTGATGCTAACTTATTTTCTGTTCAGATTGTTGATGATTATTTTGCTGACATTGTTGGATTTTTTACCACAGGAATGGCTCCCGGAGAATTTACTGTCATGCAGAAAAAATAGTTGGTAGTGCGCATTGTAGACTATCAGTTGATTGTAGGTCATTTATACAATCCAGGTGCAGATGGAATACTAAGAATATTTTTGATGGAACATGAACTCTCCATGGTTCTAGCAGAAGAACATGAAGGGATAGATGGAGGGTACTATGCAGGAAATCCTATAGAACAGAAGATGTTGTGCACATGATTATGGTGGCCTATAGTACATAAAGACGCAAAGGAATACTGTCAGACATGTGATGTCCGTCAGAGAATGGGGAAACCATCCAGAATGAATGAAATGTCACTTATGCCCCAAGTAACTTTACAGGTATTTGATAAATGAGTTGTGGATTTCATTGGACCCATTAATCCACCAACAAGGAGAACAAGAGCTAGATACATCATCATTGCGACATAATATTTATCCATATGGGAAGAAGAAGCCCCAGTGAAGGATTGCAGTGTAGAAACTGTAGTGTGGTTTCTCTTTGAGAACGTGGTGACCACATTTGGTTGTCCTAGAATTTTGTTGAGTGATCAGGGAACTCATTTTATTAAAAATACAATAAAATATATGCCAAAATAATTTTAGATATACCATCAGAAGAGAAAACCTTTCCATCCCCAAGAAAATGGTATAGTAGAATCTTTTAACAATATTCTAGAGAATGCACTGAAAAACATTTGCAATGTGAATAGGGATGATTGGGATTTGAAGGTATCAACAATATTATGGCCTTACAAGACTACATGCAGGAAGCTTACGGGACATAGACCATTCAGACTAGTGTATGGGAAGGAAGCAGTGCTTCCATCAGATTATTTAATAACTAGTCTACGCATTGCAACAATCACCATCATGAAAAAAAAAAGTGTTGTGCAGGAAATATTAGTTCAATTAATGGAGATGGAAGAAGACATAATTTTAGTAGGATTTCACCAGTAGGTACAGAAAGGAAAGGAAAAATCTTGGCATGATATTCACGTAAAGAAGAAAATATTTAAGGAAGGATATCTAGTTCTCCTCTATGCCAACAGGTATCTACAACACCCTAGGAAGTTCAAGATGCATTGGTTAGGGCCTCATTAGGTAGAGGCCATCACAACTGGAGGTGTTTTGCAACTGAAAGATATTTCAAGGAATAATCTCAAAGGATTAGTGAATGGCATTCGACTAAAACTGTATCAAGACAATTGACCTAACAAGCTGAAGTGAAAATAGAGAGAGAAGGTATGATTGTACATATTTTATATAGTAGATGTTAGAAGAAAGACAAAAATCCATAAAAAAAAGAAAGGTAACAAAAAGAAAAAAAGATGGGAGAACATTAGAGGTTTTGATGTAATAGAATTGCTAGCATTAACAAGTGTGTTGCAGAAAAACTAGTGTTGAAAACATTGCACACAAGAAAATAGTTGACAGGTATAAAAGTGGAGTGCACAGGACAAAGCGAAAAAGTGAAAACTGTCAGTGCAAAACAGTTGTCATTTCGTTGTCTCGCTTTAAAGTCAAAAAAGGGGGGAAATGTGGTCATTTGCATTTTCTTCACTAAGGAGAAGAATGAAGAGTGAGAGTTGAGCATGAGAGGGTGTGAAGTGATAAAATCAAGTGGAGATTTGTGGTCAATAGTTCAAACCTTAAATAGGATGTCACAACCAAGAGTCGGAGGGTCGAGCAGGTGCAGGAAAAACACAAGAAGTAGTGCTTGGGTGACACAAACAGGGACGCAAGATATTCCCACAGTTGTGTATGTGGATGATATTCACACTTTGGAGTATGATCCTACTACCATGCATGTGGAGGAGGAACAAAACCCAACACATGAGGCCAGGCAATCAGAGGAGGACACAAAGATAACAAAATCCGATGCATCCATCGGAAAAGGGTCCCAATAGGATGAACATGCCATAGATTCAGAGCAACATGACCTAGAGAACGAAGTAGAGCATGAAAGAAAGCACCATGGCATACCATAGTTCGGGGTGTCATCCCCGCAAGGGAAGAAGAAGGTGTAAGATGAGAGTAGTGCGCAAGGAATATCACGCACACGGGAAAAATTGGAAATCGTAATGCCAAATATCCCCAAGGGAGTGAAGGTTGAGGATGATATGGTGGGAGGAGTAGATACCATCTAATACTCTGATCATGACGTAGAAGACGCAATCAAATTCCCATATTTAGCGCGACCAAACTATTTGGAGAACAGGGGGAGTGCCCATCAGGCGTGCCACTGTTGGATCCTACGCAGTGGATCCTGGGGCTCTACAACATGGGAATAATGAAATTACTAGATATACCTCACTTCGAGCAAGGTAAACACATCAATGGATGTGTGAAGCAACTCCAAGAAATAGTGCATGGATAAATTATATGGATGGATAGGCCAATGCCTATCAACATTGACTTGATCACAATAATCATAGGGCTACCCACGTATGGGGAGATGCTATAGAATTATTTAGAGGACAAAACAAAATAAAAATCCATATCCGAAGAAATCAAGGAAAATTATGGCGCGGAGATAAGTAACAGGGGAATCAGTATCAGTGACATCAATGATCCCACAATGAGATTTGTGACAAGGTTGTTAGGTTGTAAATTAATGTGCAAGTGAAGAAAGGAGGAAGTACATGCAGGAGTGGTAGAAGCTACAACGTAGTGCATAAAGGGGAGATTGATGAGATAGGCCCCTTATCTACTTAACTCATTCTTGGAGCATTTCCAGGACACACAGAATTGGGGCTCTGAGTTCCACTACTCGTGGTTACTCATCCTCATTGCATTTGTAGGATGGCAAGAACCAACATACAATATGTTCTTGTAGAGGATAGAAAAGTGTGGCAGATCCCACTAAACGTATCTTCAAAGAAAAACATACCCAAAGGAAAGAAGATAAACAATGACGTATTCACTTTGTACTTAATGAATATCCAGAATAAGTTGGCAAACACATGGAGGATTTTCCTAGAAACTTTCTAGGAGTTTGGACAGATAGAAAAATTCCAAGCATCACGCCATAGTATGTGGCTATAGGAAAAAAGGGATTCATCCAAGGAGTGGCTACAATTGATTTATTGCATGACAACACAAGACATCTAGATGGAGGTTAAGGAGTCGCCTGAGGAGTGGAAAGTGTCAATAATCCCAAAAACAGTTATTGTACTACCAACTCAGATGCAGGGTAGAACAATCCTTGCACAATAGACAAGTAGGAATGACGCTAGTAAAAAGAAGAAGATGACAAAAGTTCTAGTGGGGACAAGAATCCCCATTCAAAAGAAAAGAAGGACACAGAATAAATCAAAACATCGTTCTACAAGGAACCCACCATGCACACTGCAGGCACCAAGGGAAACAACAGAGTAGGTGTGCACAAAAGGAATAAGAACAAAGACATAGGAGAAACCTATGGAGAAATAAATTGGGCAGTATGAATACATGGATACATAGATGCCAGAGGCATCTGAGCCATCATATGCCCAAAAGAAGAGAATAGGGGAAGAAGCAAGTGGCTCCATAAAGAAGGAGAAGGCCCATACAAAACCAATACAGACAACACTAATAACAGATGATGTGGAGATGATAGCCACCATAGTCGAAGATCGACTGTCAAAACTATGGGAGAATGTTTAGAATCATAGGGCATCGATACTAGAGAAGATACAAGAAGTGAAAACTGCACTAGAGCATTTGAAAATCATGGCATAGCAACAACAAAAACATAAACCAGCGCAGACTGGAGAAGGAACAGTTGTTGGAGAGATAGTGAAGATCACGACGTAGGGGAGTATAAACTTCATTATAACACCTGAGATTTTATTTTTTGATGAGGAAACAATGCAGAAGCCCTTAAAAGGCATTGATACATTGGACTTTGCTTTTCCCAAGATTCCAACAAAGGTGATTGATAAGTTACAGCTTATTTTCGCGTAGTAGATTCAGTCCAGGGAAAGGTATGATGTGACGAAATTATAGTTGGATCAGGAATACAACGCCTCACTCAAGGAGGAAATTAGCCAAGAAGGGAAAGTGAGGAAGATAACACAGAAAAAAAATTGACGAGATGGAGAAATAGATAAATGTAGTATTTCAAGCCATCTCAAATAGAGCAGAATGAGAGAGAGCATCTTCAGAGGAGAAGATAAGGAAAATAGTGCAGGCAATGGAGTAGTATAAGGAACAGATCAAGGAGCTGGAGGAGCACGTAGTACCTACTACTCTGCCAGAATTCACATCACAAAGAGAGTAGGAAGCAACAACATCTACATAGAAAATAGTGCAGAATGTACATAGAATGACAGAGTTGTAGGCAAAGAGCACCCAAGTGTGGACACACCTTTTAGAGGATGGGAGCATACAAGAGCTACAAGGAAAGGAAGACAAATTGCATGAATCAATGGAAGATGTAAAGAAACAACAAAAGACAAGGTACCTGCCAAACAAGATCAAGATGGTTGTAGAGATGAAGAGCCTACATGAAGAGGAAAAAGTGGTGTAGGCGCAGAATATGGAAAGATAGTATCAATTGGAGCCCTTGCAGGAGAAGGTGGAGCAACTGGTCATGGATATTGATGCTAATGAATTTATCATAGATAATATAGGCTTGGAGTGGGGAGATATATTAATACCTCCAGTCACTACGAAGGTGGTATAGGCCATGATAGAGAAGAGCATCCAAGCTCAGGAGCAATTCTAGTGAATAGAAGAGATGTACAAAGCACTGGCACAGGAAGTGAAAGATGTTGGAATCTATGAGTGACTTGGGATGAGTCACAATGTTAGTGTTGGGGACCTGTTGGCATAGGCCAATTTTGGGAAATATCGAAGAATTTTTGAAGGAATTAAAGAAACGCCGAAAAATAGGGGAGTTCACTGAGAATAAAGGAAAAGAGACGTCGAAAAAAGAGGAAACAACAACGTCGAGAAAAGAAGTTACAAAGTGGAAAAACCATTGCAGAGAAATTGGAAAGTGGACAAGCATTGACTTGGAGCAACAGTTGGATCGAAGACAAGCCAAGATTAAGTCAAGGATAAAGTGGACAAACCTAACTGACTTATGGTTAGAGTTTTTGTAATGGATTTGTCCCATTTTTGTATAAGTAGAATGTAGTAGGATGCTGAGAGGGTTGTTGTCATTATTTTTGTTGTTAGCGAGTAGTGAGTTAGCCTCTTTAGATATTCTGATAGTTGACGAGTGAAAGGTTCTTAGTTTTGTGAGAACTATTGTGATTTGTGGATATCAATTGTAATGGTGGAATAATTGTAGAGTGTGCAACACTGGATTAGGAGAGAATATGAATAAATAGCCCAAGAGACAAATATTTGTGGACATAGCCCCAGGGGGGTGAACCATGGTATATCTATGTTCTATGTGACTATATTTTGTTTCTATGATTGTATTTTATTTAATGATTTTTTATGATGAATATACTATATGATAAAGGAATGAACACTGCGCAGAAAGAATAAGCTAATGGAATTTGCAGGATAGCACTAAATAAACGAATGTTATAGCTAGTGTTTAGGTCAGAATATTGTGTTCCATTAGGTAAATTATTTTCATTGAACACATGCGGTTATGATGGTTTATGAATTCCTATTACAATAGTTGAGACAATGGTATGGAGTGGTATCTAATGAGGGTTTGAAGGTTAGAAATGAGTAGGTTAAATGCCTTTGAGATAAACACATTCCATCCACGGGTTACAGACATATGAGTCCTTAAGCCACTCATAGAAGTCATCTTGGGTGAGACTATGCAGTGCACTTACTACATAGTGTTTCCTTCTAGTATCCAGAAGGGTCGATGGTAGAAGGGTTTTTGGGTAAGATTTTAGTTAGAACCTAGGTCAGCCCTTAGTAAACCCAACAATGATGCACAGAGGACCATGGAAGAAGAAAGAGTGTGTGAATAGATTGTTGGAAATATGGCTACAACAGAGATGACGCAGATGATCAAGGCGCAGATGATCAAGGTTGTCATTGATGGCAATTGATTGTTTATGAAGAACAGATGTTGAAACATGCTTCAACACAAATGCAAACACAGACGCTGAAAAATAGTGCTGAAACAGCGTTGGAACACAGAAGCTAACGCAGATGGTTAAGGTTGTCATTGATGGCTATAACAGAAGAATGACGCAG
>JZKD02S1866034.1:728819-758944 GCA_000966675.3 Picea glauca | reverse complement strand
ACTTGTGAATGACTGTTGTGTGTTATTGTTGTTCATTATGTTATCTGCTTTATGTTTATAACTCTGGATTTCACAGTAAAGACTCACTGCCACTAAGACTAATGATTCAAAGTTAAAAAGGAGAGAAATTATTAATAATCTACACTAACTGATTCACCCCCCCCCCCTCTCAGTTCGTTCATACCTATAACATAGATACATCACATGAAACAATGGTCGCTTGAGGAGTATCGGTTCTATGAAGAAGTGCAATGAATGATACAAAGGTTTCTTGAGGAGGCCCAAATCTATGAATAAGTGTAGCGAGCGACACAAATATTTCTAGAAGAGGCATGCACCCATGAAGAATTGTAGTGTGTGATGTAGAGATCGTTGGAGGAATCTCGTGCGTGCAAGGAAATGCAATGAATGATGCAAAGGTTGTTGGAAGAAGAGTGTAGGAAAGAGGAGTTGTGATGTACCTAACAAAGAGAAATCGAGGAATAGGTACGGGAAGAGCTGAAGCACATGACATGAGAAGAAGAACTATGTGACTTGGGTCACGAAACAAAGATTGAGGATCAAGTAAGTAACTTCTTACATTGTTGTTTGAGATTGTTAAATGATCTCGATGTTGTGAGAAAGTTGACACAAATGTTAGAAACTTTCATGGGGAACATGGGATAGAGAGGACTATATCATCCCCCCTACAAGAAAGGGATTTATGCCAAGTCAGAAAATAGAAATACAAAGGAAGAGAGTTCAATATGATAACCGAACTCAGTGGTTATGACATGGATGGAGTCATGTTGGATCTCGGTTCCAATGTAAAAATATTTATGAAAAAGACATGGAAATTGATGGGTAAAACAACTTTGGTTTGGTTGCGCATTTAGCTACGATTAGAAAATCAATATAGAATATATCGTATAGGATGATTGGAGAAATATGAGGTTAACATAGAAGGGGTGAAGACAAAGGTTGACTTTGAATTCATAGATATTATGGATGATTCTTACCCCTACCCTACACTACTTGGCAATGATTGGGACTTTAAAAATAATTTTTTGATGAATTTAGAGAAGCGACAAATGTCATTTGAGATTGATAACCTGCGTGTGATTGCACCATTGGATCCTTATGAATGGGACATATAAATGAGTCAGTAAATGAGGATGTATGGAGCTCTGCTATTAAAAATATCTACAATATCACGTGATGCAAGGAATATTATGTTAATCCCACGGTGGATGGGAAACTGATTTGGAGGAGCATGAATTCATACGATATTGATTCAAATGATTCCATGGAAAGGTAGTAGAAAAAGATTTATAAAGTTTCAACAAGGATATGCACATGCATTACCACTGAAGTATGTGAAGAAGAATTTGGATCCTACCGGTTCGATGGGTTAGATCCAGTGGATGTGTTTATTTCTTGGATGCAGAACATTATTGAATACCACTGGGCATGCACCCTCGATATAGTGCAAATAGGAATACCTATGAAATGGTGGGAAGTGCATCGATACCCTCCACGTGAGTGGGAAACTGTGGAAGATTCAATGAGGTAAATATTTAGACTAGACGTAGACATTATTCAGTACATGTGTTCTTTTGAAAGGAGGTGGATAGGTAAGAAGCAACGTGTTGATGGGACCTAAATCCCTTGACTCAATAATAGGAACCAAACCTGCCATCGAGGCCCAATTAGACTCTGCAGCATTTAAAATGGAATGGTTCTCTAGATCTTGTGATCCAACCAATTTATCGATGGGATTTGTGTTTCTTTGTGAAGGCTTTTCCTTCAGTTAAGACTATTTTCTTCTGTATTTTCTCTTGGGTGGGGCTGATATGAGAGATACAAGCCAACATAAACCAACTTGAAAATCAACAGGATTAAGTTTTAACTAGCAGGAAGAGGTTAAACTTGGGATAACCCGTTACTCAACATGCAGACAATTACTTTATACCATAGGCCTACTTCTAATACATTAACCATGTGAGCATCCAATTATTGTCTGAGAAACTAACTATCAGAAAGAAATCACATATGTAATAACATAATGGAAAAAAAAATAATTCAACTACCATAAGCATGAATCACATAATAACACAATGATTTATCTTCATGATTAAAGCAAGGAACATCAAAACATTGCACTAGATAACTTGAAAACAAAATTAATTGCTCTTACTCATTACTGCATCATTCATGAAACAAGATAGGAAGTAGTTCTTCTCCAAGTCCAATCACATGCATCTGATGAAAATAGGTTGTTTTTGCTCTAGAAGGACTTCTCAATTCATAGCAGTCTCAAAATAATTCTCAACAACCAAAAGAAAGAGTTCTTACAAAAACCATAGACCTTTTGCCCATTGGCCGATGTCTTTATTTATAGTATAGATTTCTAACCGAAACTAATGGCTAATTGTAGTTTAATCAAAAAAAATATTTCCACATGGCATCATTTGCTAATATCTTCTTTAACAGTCATATCGATATGCTTCTTTGAAAGGATGGGTGCTTTCGTATTCAGTCCAGCTAATAAATAGTATTTCGCAAGTTTGGGCCTATGGAAATCTATGTTGTTCCATCAGGGCTGCGTATATTCCCCTGATGTTTTTTGCATGCTCCCGGTACTTTACTAGGCTAGAGTTCAGTTTTTGTAGCATGGCTCAGGCTTTGATCAAATGTTTTGTGAATTGTCGCACTTGCCCTAGCTTCCCATCGACTATTTTTTCTAACTCTTTGGTCCATAGTGCATCTTGTTCAACATGTAGCTTGACCACATAGCTTAGATCAATGAAATTATCAGGGGTGTCGAACTCAAAGAGCTTGTCACTCTATATTGCTCTGTCGATTATTCTTTGGAGTTTCTTTCGAATTCGTAAGTGAGATTGTCGAGCAAGTTTCGTTCGGTGTTTATTTGGAATCATTCCTGCAAATGGGGTTGAGATATTTTAGCGATTGAGAAAATATGACAAAACATAACAAACATAATCGATCAATGTGTACCTTTGAAGCTCGTTATTCTTGACCATTTTAATACTTACTTGATCCCGGTTGCTCCTTTGAATTACCTGTGGTGTCTTTTATCCACGCCACCTCTCCTCTTCAGTTTAAATGTGTCATGTCATCGCATCAAAGCGTGGAAAATCGAGTACAGTGGACATGAGTGTTGGAGCCGTCGTAGTACCTTCTAGACCTTTGGGACTGGGAAGAGATGCCAGAGTTGAGCGTGTGCGTGTATGCTCCCAGAAGATCGAATGTCATAGTAAGGAAGTCGTTAAATGCCTCTAGAACCTGTATTACCAAGTGTGTCAAATATCATTCATTAATAATGGAAGCTGGGGAGTTTAAAGAGATTGGAATTTTCATACTGTACATTCTCTGCAAATCCGATCGGTGACACTTCAAGCATTTTGGATCACATCCGATGAGCAGTTGTGACGCATTAAGTCTTCAAGGCATATTTTCGTGAAACGTGAGTGTTCTTTTGGCATGCTCTAGTTCACTTCTCTGTTTGGATATAAATTTTGGGAATTCTGTGGGGAATTCTGCACATAATTCAAGTTTATGCTTTTGTGATGCCAATCTTGTGCGTTTATCCTGGAGAGACTCAACTCAATGGTTCTTATTACCTGTAGGTGTCCAAGCCACCATGTCATTGCATTATTGAATTCTCCCCAAACAAGGGACGGGGTTCGTGAGGTAGCCATAATTCTAGGTCCGAGCCCCAACACACTTGGGACTCCTTCTTATTAGCTCCCACTGTCTTTGAGGCTTCGACAGGAGGTACAGGAATTTGCTCGAGGAAGGTTTCGGTGCTTCTAATGGAAGTTGGTGTGGAGGTAAGTATGTCTAAATGAAGTATTCTTGGGGCCACCCCCCAAGGGAGAGGACACCATGGAGAAGAGGGAGAACCAGGAAAGACACAGGAAAAAGGGAGGGAGATCGCGCCCAAACTTAGTTGAGTGTATACCCGGCCACAAAGGAGTCTACGAGACTTGCTAACTGGTTGAGGCTTGTGGAGACTACCAGTAAAGGAAGCAGGGAATGAAAGGGGAGGGTAAAAGTACTAGGTTCTCTCGTTAATAGTCCCATGCAGCAGTTAGAGTAGGCCTAGCTCACGATAGCTGAACTCTATCAAGAAAACAGGGAGTTGTGGAACCAGTTGGCAGTGAAGAACCAAGGAGTATCGACATTGTAGGGTCGTGGAGGAATCCCAGTCTGGCTCTAGAAACAACTTTGAGAATCTCAAGACACAATTGTGCAGTTTCACGAGGCGTAGAGGACGACACTAAACAAGGAAAAGGAAACGTTACATGGTGCGAGAAGTAGTCCAAGAGAGGGTGCACATGCAGGGGATGCATAATGGGTGGCCCCCCTATTTTGGGTCACCCCTAGTTACACTCAATATTTCTTCCCTCTTGTTGTAAGAGTTTTGTATTCTCACTGTGATTGGGTCCGTCAATAAAAATTTCGACAATATCTATTCGTATGTAGCCCAAGTCTGGCAGGAAATTTTCTAGTTGTACAAAAACTTGAAGCTTCTTAATGTATCACGTCCCCTTTTAGATGTAAATTAACTTTGTTCTTTTATTTAAGTTTTTTCGCAGATCATGTGATTTTATAATTGTTACTTTTGCCAGTATGAAATTGTTGATATGTTTTCTCTAGAACTTTCGACATTGATCGATGTTGACATGGCTTATTAACCCAGGGTCACTTAAAATATATGAACATAAAATTTATGATGGGTAAGGATTGCATTTAAGGGCTCTACTCTCATCGAAGGCACTAAAGGAGGAATATATTGCAACTATCTGTACTTGAGGGGTGTCGGGGATTGATAATTTAAAATGTAAAATTTGAATGTGTACTTAATTTAATAATTCTTCGATGCCGAAATCATGTCTGGTATCGGCAATCCACGATATCACTTTCCTCTTTGCATGACAGTTATCTCTTATTTTTCCTGCCGAAGCCAAATGGGTTGGTCTTCAGTGATACCTATGCCAAGGTTCATTCGTAAAAAAGGAATAATTTCAACTGTCGACTCCGATGAGGATCGATGTTCGGCTAATTTAAACTTTCTCAAACGATTTTCAATACCTTTAACAATTACCGATGCCGAACTCCTAAACGCGTCGGGGAGAGCTTTAGCAAGACGATTTCGCAAATTAGTTTATTAAGGACCCTTTAAAGATTAAGATGATTTTTTGTTGTATGCTCAAGCATGCTTCAGAATGAAAAAAAGAAAATAAGCGCAAAAAATCAATTTCATACTGAAGGCATAACAAACAGTTTAAAGGATCAAGCGGTACCCAAAAGTAAAAAGATAGAAATAGAATTTTAGGGTCTGTTGAGTGCTCAACAAATGGATATTCACTAAGTTAAATCAGAATATGTGTTCCTTATTTTCTTCATATGAGCCTGACTCAATTTCTATTACTTATATTCTCCGCCCCCCCCCCTCTTCTTTTTTATTGGCAGTATTGGTTTAGGGCTTGGACATTCACTAGGAGGGCCTCAGGTTCTCCCCTAAGACTTTGTAATCGATAAGTTCTTGCCCTGATCTTCTCAGCTACCTAGAAAGGTCCAAGCCATAGACCCTAAAACCTAGAATGTTTCCCCTTAGGTTCATTTTCTCTGTCCCACTTCAGGACTAAGTCTCCTATTTCAAAAATCTTTTCTTTAGCCTTATGCTTAACGAACCATCTTTTCACTATTTTTTGGGGAGATAGGAATTTAGACTTATCCTTCTCTCTCTCTTATTCCAACATGAGCAAAGTGTCAATCCTTTGTTGTATGGAAGATGAGGGTTATTCGTTGGCATCTTGGGCCATTTGAAGAGACGGGAGATAAATTCCATTCAGAAGGATGGATTCTTTCCCAGAGACTAGAAAGTATGGGGAATTTCCTATGGATTCCTTAAGTGTGATCCTATCGGCCCATAGATCATTATAGAGTAGATTATGCCAATTTCTCTGGTTGTCTTTGAATGTCTTATTTAATATCCTTACTATGTTTTTATTAGTTGATTCAGCCACACCATTTCCTTGGGCGTAGTAATTTGCTAAGTACTTGATCACAATTCCTTTGTCTAGAGAAAAGTCTGTCAACAGGGTTGAAGAAAATTAGAATGCGTTATCAAAGACTAGAATAGAGGGGACACTAAACCTCATGATCAGTTGCTTCTTTGTGAATTGGATGACCATTTTCTCATTCACATGAGTCAGAATAATGCACTCTATCCATCTCGTGAAATAGTCGATGGCAGTAAGGATGTACTTGTGTAGTTTCAAGGAGCTAGGTGTATTTTTTCCTATGATATCCAACCCCCAATACTCAAAAGGTCGAGAGATAGTGACAGGTTGGAGTGGGACCATCGCTCTTTTCTCCTTTCCAGTGCTCATTTGACAGGTCTTACAATTTCTAGCGTAGGTATGAGCATCCTTGAACAAGGTGGGCCAATAATAGTCGGCTCTCAGAATTTTATGAGCGGTAGTGTTCCCTGCGATTGTCCCCCGCAGGGCCATCATGGAGTTCATTATGGACTTTATTTGTGTCTCCTCATTTGAGACACCTTAATAGTACCCCATCGTAATTGATCTGAAAGAGTTCTGAATTTATAAGACAATATTGCACATATTTTAATCTTAGGGCTCTCCTTTCTCTGGGATTGAGGTTTTTAGGACACAACCCTTGATGTAGAAGATAAGTTAAATATTGATACCAAGAAACTTGTCCTGGGGAGATTTATGCTACCTCACCACACCATAGTGCGATCTCGTTCTCCCATCTGAGATATTTGTTTACTTTTTCTTGGGCTTCGACTGCGAGCTTACACAACCCCTGCCATTTTACTATTTTTGTAGGATTTATTTCTAGGTCAAATTCGTGGACTATCTCCATCCTGTTTCCTCTTCTTTCCCCCATTTGTTGTTGGGTAAACAAGGATCGAATGGCAGGGTGAGGCACAATTACTTTAGTGTGATTCTTGAGGATGTAAGATTGAAAATGTTTTACCACCTTATAAACTGCATAGGCTTGTTTGTCAACTGCAGGATAACTGAGCTCATCCCCTTGAAGATTAGTAATCATAAATGACACTAGGGATTCATTGTTTTCATTATCTTTCTGACTCAAAACTCCGGCTAGTGATTGATCGGAGGTGAAGGTATAAAGGAAAAAATCCCTGTTGAAATTGGGACTTCGCAACACCGGGGCCCAAGAAATGGCATCTTTGATATTGTCGAAGGCATCTTTTCACTCATCATCCCACTTAAATTCAACATATTTGTGAATCATATTTTGTAAGGGTTTGTTGATTTTCTCGAAGTTGGGAGTGAACTTCCTTACAAAATTGATTTGTCCGAAAAAAGGACTGCATAGCTTTCTTATTATGGGGTAAGGGAATTTAAGCGATGAATTTAATCATTTCAGGGTCTATGTGAATCCCTACTTGAGATATAATGTGACCTAATAGTTTACCTTCCTCAACGTTGAATATAGTTTTCATAGTATTTAAGGATATGACATATTTCCAACATCTCTTGAAAATATGAGCTAAATGTTGGATATGTTCTTCTCTATTCTTTGAATACACAGTTACATCATCCAGATACACAACCACACATCTATTTATCAATCCCAAGAAAGCCATGTCCATGGTTATTTGGAAGCTTTCTCCTGCGTTAATTAACCCGAAAGGCATGTGCTTATAAGTGAAGGTTCCCCATTTGGCTCAGAAAGTGGTTTTTAAGTGATCTTCCTCTGAAACAAGGACTTGGTTATCACCTGAGAAACCATCCAGTAGAGAGAAGATCTCCGAGCCAGATATGGTCTGCAGGAGTTGTTCCATTGGTGGTTCTGGGTAATTTTCCTTTTCTGAAGCCCTTTTGAGGTTTCTAAAATCCACGCATAAGAAGATTTCTCCTGACGTCTTCCTCATCGGGACAAGGTTAGCTACCTAAGAAGAATGCCTAACCTGAAAAATGATCTTGGAATATAAAATATTCTTTAACTCCTGATACATAAGAGGCTATAGGGATGGGTGATACTTTTGGAGCTTCTGTTGAAAAGGTTTTAATTTTGGTTTTAAATGGATGGTGTGTTGAATGATGTGGGTATCATACGTCTTCAAATCCTTATAGGACCATGTGAAGACATCCTGGTATTGTATGAAAAATTTGAGGTAAGATTTCCTCTCCTCTTTAGTCATGGTGTTTCCTAGATTCACATTCTTTGGACTCTTTGGGGTCCCAAGATTCACAGTTTCATGCAGGGGGCAGAAGCTACCAGTCTTTGCATTTTTGGATCCCTTGAATCACTCCCTGAGGTCAAAAAGATTTTCTAGATTAGCTATCCCTTTTGGGATCATGTGACCCTTTGATTTATCCATAGGTCGTCTCGTCTGAGGATCAGTTTCCATGGACATCCCTTGGAATTATTCATTGTCAATAGCACAATATTTGAAATTGTCTTGGTTAGTCAAGAAGTTTATGATTTTTTCATCTCCTTCAAAGACTTCCCAATTGGAAATGTTATTAGAAACCGACGGTTTGTAGAGAAGTTCCAAAGTGAATCAGGAGGCTTCATAATATTCTAAAGGAGATAGTCTGGAAGTGACAGTAGCCAAGAAGTCAGCAAGAACATTCTTTTTCCTAGGGACTGCAATGATATTAAAAGCTTCAAAGTGTTCTATTAAACTATGCACCTCCTATTGATAGTTCTTCATATGAGGAGAATTGCAATGTATAGTATTTCTTATTTGCCTAACAATAATTTTAGAGTCCCCTAAAAATTTTAATCCTTTGATAACCAAATCAACGTCTTTCTTTAACCCTTGTAACAGAGCTTCATATTTGATAGTGTTGTTGGTACATTCGAATTCTAGCCTAGAGGACAAGAAATAGCATTTATCAATGGGATTGATGAGGATTGATGAAGTAAAAGAAAACCCACGTGACATACAAATAATATAAGGGGAAGGAGAAATAGGGTTAGAAGGAACTTAGTTACAATTGGAAGAATTTAATGCATCAATGAGGATTAAGAAGGTCAATATTAGGACTGAAGAGAAACCCAAGATAGTGAACATTAGAGATTACTGGGACAGTGAGACAATGGAACAAATAATTGAATTATTGCGCGAATACAATCACTTAATCCCAGCCACAGTTTCATAGATGAAAGGGGTAGAAGGAGAACTTGGAGAGATGAAGATACCCCTCAGACCAGAGGCAAGTATAGTAATATAGAGACCGTACAGACTAAACCCCATCTGTAAGAAGAAGGTTGAGGCATAAATTGACTGAATGCTAGAGTTAGAAATCATAGAGCCTGTGGAAGAATCAGAGTGGATTAGTCCAATGGTGGTCTAGGAAAAGAAGACTGGAGGTATTAGGATATGTCTGGATTTGAGTAAGTTAAATGATGCATGCCTTCATGATCCTTTTCCTACTCCATTTACGGATGAATTTTAGACTTTAGACTAGTTCTAGTAAGTTAACTGACTAGTTCTATTTTAGACTTTCTATTTTTACCATCACTATTATGCATGCATGCATTCCTAAGGAAATATAATTGCTTGATTGATTTTCTTAATAATGGAAAGTTTTTCCCTATATATGAGTGTATTCCACTCATTCATTGTATCATATTGATCATGATCTACGTATCATTCATTAGCTCATTGGAGTAGTGTGAATATATTTTATCATTCTTCCATATTGAATCTATCTTCCTTTATTGATAAGATTTGTTTGTAATTGATTTAGCTAGATCTCATGTGTAGGTTTCCATGAAACATTGACACATGTGGATGCTTAATCCATTACACTTGGAGAATTTTTGGCACAACTAGGTGAAGGAGACATTGATCACCCAATATATTTTGATAGTAGAAATTTATCTGAGTCTGAGGAAAACTATAATACTAAAGAAAGGGAAGGTCTGACTATGGTATATGCCTTATAGAAGTTAATACATTATTTATTAGGTCAACATTTTAAGATTTTTACAGATCATTATGCTTTGAAGTACCTAGTTAACAAGTTAGTGTTGGGGGGAAGGATCTGTAGATGGTTGTTATTGTTTCAAGAATATGATTTTGAAATCATTAAAACTAGGGAAGTTGAAAGAAAGACCATATAATCTATCAAGAATTACAAATGGAGAGGAGTCAAAGAACTTGGAGGAGAATTTTCTTGATGCTAACTTATTTTCTATTCAGATTGTTGATGATTATTTTGCTGACATTGTTGGATTTTTTACCACAGGAATGGTTCCCGAAGAATTTATTGTCATGCAGAAAAAATAGTTGGTAGTGCGCATTCAAGACTATCAGTTGATTGTAGGTCATTTATACAACCCAGGTGCAGATGGAATACTAAGAAGATTTTTTATGGAACATGAACACTCCATGGTTCTAGCAGAAGAACATGAAGGGATAGATGGAGTGTACTATGCAGGAAATCCTACAGAACAGAAGGTGTTGTGCACATGATTATGATGGCCTATAGTACATAAGGACGCAAAGGAATACTATCAGACATGTGATGTCCGTTAGAGAATGGGGAAACCATCCAGAATGAATGAAATGTCACTTATGCCCCAAGTAACTTTACAGGTATTTGATAAATGGGTTTTGGATTTCATTGGACCCATTAATCCACCAACAAGGAGATCAAGATCTAGATACATCATCATTGCGACATAATATTTATCCATATGGGAAGAAGAAGCCCCAGTGAAGGATTGCAGTGTAGAAATTGCAGTGTGGTTTCTCTTTGAGAACGTGGTGACCAGATTTGGTTGTCCTAGAATTTTGTTAAGTGATCAGGGAACTCATTTTATTAAAAATACAATAAAATATATGCCAAAATAATTTTAGATATACCATCAGAAGAGAAAACCTTTCCATCCCCAAGAAAATGGTATAGTAGAATCTTTTAACAATATTCTAGAGAATGCACTGAAAAACATTTGCAATGTGAATAGGGATGATTGGGATTTGAAGGTATCAACAATATTATGGCCTTACAAGACTACATGCAGGAAGCTTACGGGACATAGACCATTCAGACTAGTGTATGGGAAGGAAGCAGTGCTTCCATCAGATTATTTAATAACTAGTCTACGCATTGCAACAATCACCATCATGAAAAAAAAAAGTGTTGTGCAGGAAATATTAGTTCAATTAATGGAGATGGAAGAAGACATAATTTTAGTAGGATTTCACCAGTAGGTACAGAAAGGAAAGGAAAAATCTTGGCATGATATTCACGTAAAGAAGAAAATATTTAAGGAAGGATATCTAGTTCTCCTCTATGCCAACAGGTATCTACAACACCCTAGGAAGTTCAAGATGCATTGGTTAGGGCCTCATTAGGTAGAGGCCATCACAACTGGAGGTGTTTTGCAACTGAAAGATATTTCAAGGAATAATCTCAAAGGATTAGTGAATGGCATTCGACTAAAACTGTATCAAGACAATTGACCTAACAAGCTGAAGTGAAAATAGAGAGAGAAGGTATGATTGTACATATTTTATATAGTAGATGTTAGAAGAAAGACAAAAATCCATAAAAAAAAGAAAGGTAACAAAAAGAAAAAAAGATGGGAGAACATTAGAGGTTTTGATGTAATAGAATTGCTAGCATTAACAAGTGTGTTGCAGAAAAACTAGTGTTGAAAACATTGCACACAAGAAAATAGTTGACAGGTATAAAAGTGGAGTGCACAGGACAAAGCGAAAAAGTGAAAACTGTCAGTGCAAAACAGTTGTCATTTCGTTGTCTCGCTTTAAAGTCAAAAAAGGGGGGAAATGTGGTCATTTGCATTTTCTTCACTAAGGAGAAGAATGAAGAGTGAGAGTTGAGCATGAGAGGGTGTGAAGTGATAAAATCAAGTGGAGATTTGTGGTCAATAGTTCAAACCTTAAATAGGATGTCACAACCAAGAGTCGGAGGGCCGAGCAGGTCCAGGAAAAATGCAAGAAGTAGTGCTTGGGTGACACAAACAGGAATGCAAGATATTCCCACAGTTGTGTATGTGGATGATATTCACACTTCGGAGTATGATCCTACTACCATGCATGTGGAGGAGGAACAAAACCCAACACATGAGGCCAGGCAATCAGAGGAGGACACAAAGAGAACAAAATCTGACGCTTCCATGGGAAAAGAGTCCTAATAGGATGAACATGCCATAGATTCAGAGCAACATGTCCTAGGGAAAGAAGTAGAGCATGAAAGAAAGCACCATGGCATACCATAGTTCGGGGTTTCATCCCCGCAAGGGAAGAATAAGGTGAAAGATGAGAGTACTGCGCAAGTAATATCACACACACACAGGCAAAATTGGAAATCGTAATGCCAAATATCCCCAAGGGAGTGAAGGTTGAGGATGATATCGTGGGAGGAGTAGATACCATCTAATACTCTGATCATGACGTAGAAGACACAATCAAATTCCCAGATTTGGCGCAACCAAACTATTTGGAGAATAGGGGGAGTGCCCATCAGGCGTGCCACTGTTGGATCCTACGCAGTGGATCCTGGGGCTCTACAACATGGGAATAATGAAATTACTAGATATACCTCACTTCGATCAAGGTAAACACATCAATGGATGTGTGAAGCAACTCCAAGAAATATTGCATGGAGGAATTATATGGATGGATAGGCCAGTGCCTATCAACATTGACTTGATCACAATAATCATAGGGCTAACCATGTATGGGGAGAAGCTATAGAATTATTTAGAGGACAAAACAAAATAAAAATACATATCTAAGGAAATCAAGGAAAATTATGGCGCGAAGATAAGTAACAGGGGAATCGGTATCAGCGACATCAATGATCCCACAATGAGATTTGTGACAAGGTTGTTAGGTTGTAAATTAATGTGCAAGTGAAGAAAGGAGGAAGTACATGCAGGAGTGGTAGCAGCTACAACGTAGTGCATAAAGGGGAGATTGATGAGATAGGCCCCTTATCTACTTAACTCGTTCTTGGAGCATTTCCAGGACACACAGAATTGGGGCTCTGAGTTCCACTACTCATGGTTACTCATCCTCATTGCATTTGTAGGATGACAAGAACCAACATACAATATGTTCTTGTAGAGGATAGGAAAGTGTGGCACATTCCACTAAACATATCTTCAAAGAAAAACATACCCAAAGGAAAAGAAGATAAACAATGACGTATTCACTTTGTACTTAATGAATATCCAGAATAGGTTGGCGAACACATGGAGGATTTTCCTAGAAACTGTCTAGGAGTTTGGACAGATAGAAAAATTCCAAGCATCACGCTATAGTATGTGGCTACAGGAAAAGAGGGATCCATCCAAGGAGTGGCTACAATTGATTTATTGTGTGACGACACAAGACATCCAGATGGAGGTTAAGGAGTGGCATGAGGAGTGGAAAGTGTCAATGATCCCAAAAAAAGTTATTGTACTACCAACTCAGATGCAGGGTAGAACAATCCCTGCACAATAGACAAGTAGGAATGACGCTAGTAAAAAGAAGAAGATGACAAAAGTTCCAGTGGGGACAAGAATCCCCATTCAAAAGAAAAGAAGGACACAGAATAAATCACAGCATCGTTCTACAAGGAACCCACCATGCACACTGCAGGCACCAAGGGAAACAATAGAGAAGGTGTGCACAAAAGGAATAAGAATAAAGACATAGGAGAAACCTATGGAGAAATAAATTGGGTAGTATGAATACATGGATACATAGATGCCAGAGGCATCTAAGCCATCATATGCCCAAAAGAAGAGAATAGGGGAAGAAGCAAGTGGCTCCATAAAGAAGGAGAAGGCCCATACAAAACCAATACAGACAACACTAATAACAGATGATGTGGAGATGATAGCCACCACAGTCGAAGATCGATTGTCAAAAATATGGGAGAATGTTTAGAATCATAGGGCATCGATACTAGAGAAGATACAAGAAGTGAAAACTGCACTAGAGCATTTGAAAATCATGGCATAGCAACAACAAAAAGATAAACCAGCACAGACTGGAGAAGGAACACTTGTTGGAGAGATAGTGAAGATCACGACGCAGGGGAGTATAAAATTCATCATAACACCTAAAATTTTATTTTTTGATGAGGAAACAACGCAAAATCCCTTAAAAGGCATTAATACATTGGACTTTGCTTTTCCCAAGATTCTAGCAAAGGTGATTGATAAGTTACAACTTATTTTCGCGTAGTAGATTCAGTCTAGTGAAAGGTCTGATGCGACGAACTTATAGTTGGATCAAGAAGACAACACCTCACTCAAGGAGGAAATTAGCAAAGAAGGGAAAGTGAGGAAGATAACACAGAAAAAAATTGACGAGATGGAGAATCAGATAAATGTAGTATTTCAAGCCATCTCAAATAGCGCAGAATGAGAGAGAGCATCTTCAAAGGAGAAGATAAAGAAAATAGTGCAAGCTATGGAGTAGTATAAGGAACAGATCAAGGAGCTGGAGGAGCGCACAGTACCTACTACTCTGCCATAATTCACATCACAAAGAGAGTAGGAAGCAACAAAATCTACATAGAAATTCATACAGAATGTACATAGAATGACAGAGTTGTAGGCAAAGAGTGCCCAAATGTGGACACACTTGTTAGAGGATGGGAGCATACAAGAGCTACAAGGAAAGGAAGACAAATTGCATGAATCAATGGAAGATGTAAAGAAACAACAAAAGACAAGGTACCTGCCAAACAAGATCAAGATGGTTGTAGAGATGAAGAGCCTACATGAAGAGGAAAAAGTGGTGTAGGCGCAGAATATGGAAAGATAGTATCAATTGGAGCCCTTGCAGGAGAAGGTGGAGCAACTGGTCATGGATATTGATGCTAATGAATTTATCATAGATAATATAGGCTTGGAGTGGGGAGATATATTAATACCTCCAGTCACTGGGAAGGTGGTAGAGGCCATGATAGAGAAGATCATCCAAGCTCAGTAGCAATTCTAGCGAATAGCAGAGATGTACAAAGCACTGGCACAGGAAGTGAAAGATGTTGGAATCTGTGAGTGACTTGGGATGAGTCACGATGTTAGTGTTGGGGACCTGTTGGCATAGGCCAATTTTGGGAAATATCGAAGAAGTTTTGAAGGAATTAAAGCAACGCCGAAAAATAGGGGAGTGCACTGAAAATAAAGGAAAAGAGACATCAGAAAAAGAGGAAACAACAACGTCGAGAAAAGAAGTTACAAAGTGGAAAAACCATTGCAGAGAAATTGGAAAGTGGACAAGCATTGACTTGGAGCAACGGTTGGATCGAGGACAAGCCAAGATTAAGTCAAGGATAAAGTAGAAAAACCTAACGCACTTATGGTTAGGATTTTTGTAATGGCTTTGTCCCATTTTTGTATAAGTAGAATGTAGTACGATGCTGAGAGGGTTGTTGTCATTTTTTGTTGTTGTTAGCGAGTAGTGAGTTAGCCTCTTTAGATATTTTGATAGTTGATGAGTGAAAGGTTATCAGTTTTGTGAGAACTATTGTGATCTATGGATATCGAATGTAATGGTGGAATAATTGTAGAGTGTGCAGCACTGGATTAGGAGAGAATATGAATAAATATCCCAAGAGACAAATATTTGTGGACATAGCCCCAGGGGGGTGAACCATGGTATATTTGTGTTCTATGTTGCTATATTTTGTTTCTATGATTGTATTTTATTTAATGAATTTTTATGATTAATATATTATATGATAAAGGAATGAACACTGCGCAGAAAGAATAAGCTAATGGAATTTGCAGGATAGCACTAAATAAACGAATGTTATAGCTAGTGTTTAAGTCAAAATATTGTGTTCCAGTAGGTAAATTATTTTCATTGAACACATGCAGTTATGATGGTTGATGAATTCCTATTACAATAGTTGAGACAGTGGTCTAGAGTGGTATCTAATGAGGGTTTGAAGGTTAGAAATGAGTAGGTTAAATGCCTTTGAGATAAACACATTCCATCCTCGGGTTACAGACATATGAGTCCTTAAGCCACTCATCAAAGTCATCTTGGGTGAGACTGTCAAGTGCACTTACTACATAGTGTTTCCTTCTGGTATCTAGAAGGGTCGATGGTAGAAGGGTTTTTTAGTAAGATTTTAGTTAGAAACTAGGTCATCCCATAGTAAACCCAACAATGATGCACAGAGGACCATGGAAGAAGAAAGAGTGTGTGAATAGATACATCACATGAAACAATGGTTGCTTGAGGACTCTCGGTTCTATGAAGAAGTGCAATGAGTGATACAAAGGTTGCTTGAGGAGGCCCAAATCTATGAATAAGTGTAGCGAGCAACACAAATATTGCTTGAAGAGGCATGCACCCATGAAGAATTGTAGTGTGTGATGTAGAGATCGTTGGAGGAATCTCGTGCGTGCAAGGAAATGCAATGCATGATGCAAAAGTTGTTGGAAGAAGAGTGTAGGAAAGAGGAGTTGTGACATACCTAACAAAGAGAAATCAAGGAATAGGTACAGGAAGAGTTGACGCACATGACATGAGAAGAAGCACTATGTGACTTGGGTCACGAAACAAAGATTGAGGACCAAGTAAGTAACTTCTTACATTGTTGTTTGAGATTGTTAAATGATCTTGATGTTGTGAGAAAGTTGACACAAATGTTAGAAACTTGCATGGGGAACATGGGATAGAGAGGACTATATCATCCCCCCTACAAGAAAGGGATTTATGCCAAGTCAGAAAATAGAAATACAAAGGAAGAGAGTTCAATATGATAACCGAACTCAGTGGTTATGACATGGATGGAGTCATGTTGGATCTCGGTTCCAATGTAAAAATATTTATGAAAAAGACATGGAAATTGATGGGTAAAACAACTTTGGTTTGGTTGCGCATTTAGCTACGATTAGAAAATCAATATAGAATATATCGTATAGGATGATTGGAGAAATATGAGGTTAACATAGAAGGGGTGAAGACAAAGGTTGACTTTGAATTCATAGATATTATGGATGATTCTTACCCCTACCCTACACTACTTGGCAATGATTGGGACTTTAAAAATAATTTTTTGATGAATTTAGAGAAGCGACAAATGTCATTTGAGATTGATAACCTGCGTGTGATTGCACCATTGGATCCTTATGAATGGGACATATAAATGAGTCAGTAAATGAGGATGTATGGAGCTCTGCTATTGAAAATATATACAATATTACGTGATGCAAGGAATATTATGTTAATCCCACAGTGGATGGGAAACTGATTTGGAGGAGCATGAATTCATACAATATTGATTCAAATGATGCCATGGAAAGGTGGTAGAAAAATATTTATAAAGTTTCTACAAGGATATGCACACGCATTACCACTAAAGTATGTGAAGAAGAATTTGGATCCTACCGGTTCGATGGGTTAGATCCAGTGGATGTGTTTATTTCCTGGATGCAGAACATTATTGAATACCACTGGGCATGCACCCTCGATATAGTCCAAATAGAAATACCTATGCAATGGTGGGAAGTGCATCGATACCCTCCACGTGAGTGGGAAACTGTGGAATATTCAATGAGGTAAATATTTAGACTAGACGTAGACATTATTGAGTACATGTGTTCTTTTGAAAGGAGGTGGATAGCTAAGAAGAAACGTGTTGATGGGACCTAAATCCCTTGACTCAATAATAGGAACCAAACCTGCCATCGAGGCCCAATTAGACTCTGCAACGTTTAAAATGGAATGGTTCTCTAGATCTTGTGATCCAACCAATTTATCGATGGGATTTGTGTTTCTTTGTGAAGGCTCTTCCTTCAGTTAAGACTATTTTCTTCTGTATTTTCTCTTGGGTGGGGCTGATATGAGAGATACAAGCCAACATAAACCAACTTGAAAATCAACAGGATTAATTTTTAACTAGCAAGAAGAGGTTAAGCTTGGGACAACCCGCTGCTCAACATGCAGACAATTACTTTATACCACAGGCCTACTACTAATACATTAACCATGTGAGCATCCAATTATTATCTGAGAAACTAACTATCAAAAGGAAATCACATATGTAATAACATAGTGGAAAGAAAAATAATTCAACTACCATAACCATGAATCACATAATAACACAATGATTTATCTTCATGATTAAAGCAAGGAACATCAAAACATTGCACCAGATAACTTGAAAACAGAATTAATTGCTCTTACCCATTACTGCATCATTCATGAAACAAGATAGGAAGTAGTTCTTCTCCAAGTCCAATCACATGCATCTGATGAAAATAGGTTGTTTTTTCTCCAGAAGGACTTCTCAATTCATAGCAGTCTCAAAATAATTCTCAACAACCAAAAGAAAGAGTTCTTACAAAAACCATAGACCTTTTGCCCATCGGTCGATGTCTTTATTTATAGTATAGATTTCTAACCGAAACTAGCGGCTAATTGTATTTTAATCAAACAAAAATATTTCCACATGGCGTCATTTGATAATATCTTCTTTAACAGTCATATTGATGTGCTTCTTTGAAAGGATGGGTGCTTTCGTATTCAGTCCAGCTAATAAATAGTATTTCGCAAGTTTGGGCCTATGGAAATCTATGTTGTTCCATCAGGGCCGCGTATATTCCCCTGATGTTTGTTGCATGCTCCCGGTACTTTACTAAGCTAGAGTTCAGTTTTTGTAGCATGGCTCAGGCTTTGATCAAATGCTTTGTGAATTGTCGCACTTGCCCTGGCTTCGCATTGGCTATTTTTTCTAACTCTTTGGTCCATAGTGCATCTTGTTCGGCATGTAGCTTGACCACATAGCTTAGATCAATGAAATTATCATGGGTCTCGAACTCAAAGAGCTTGTCACTCTATATCGCTTTGTCGATTCTTTTTTGGAGTTTCTTTCGAGTTCGTCAGTGAGATTGTCGAGCAAGTTTCATTCGGTGTTTTTTTGGAATCATTCCTGCAAATGGGGTTGAGATATTTTAGCGATTGAGAAAATATGACAAAAGATAATAAACATAATCGATCAATGTGTACCTTTGAAGCTCGTTATTCTTGACATTTTTAATACTTACTTGATCCCGGTTGCTCCTTTGAATTACCCGTGGTGTATTTTATCCACGCCACCTCTCCTCTTCAATTTAAATGTGTCATGTCATCGCATCAAAGCGTGGAAAATCGAGTATGGTGGACATGACTGTTGGAGCCGTCGTAGTAGCTTCTAGACCTTTGGGAATAGGAAGAGATGCCAAAGTTGAGCGTGTGCGTGTATGCTCCCAGAAGATCAAATGTCGTAGTAAGGAAGTCGTTAAATGCCTCTAGAACTCGTATTACCAAGTGTGTCAACTATCATTCATTAATAATGGAAGCTGCGGAGTTTAAAGAGATTGGAATTTTCATACTGTACATTCTCTGCAAATCCGATCGGCGACACTTCAAGCATTTTGGATCACATCTGACGAGCAGTTGTGATGCGTTAAGTCTTCAAGGCATCTTGTCATGAAACGTGAGTGTTCTTTTGGCATGCTCTAGTTCACTTCTCTGTTTGGCTATAAATTCTGGAAATTCTGTGGGGAATTCTGCGCATAAGTCGAGTTTATGCTTTTGTGACTCCAATCTTATGCGTTTATCCTGGAGAGACTCAACTCAATCGCTCTTATCACCTGTAGGTGTCCAAGCCACCATGTCATTGCATTATCGAATCCTCCCCAAACAAGGGATGGGGTTTGTGAGGTAGCCATAATTCTAGGTCCGAGCCCCAACACGCTTGGGACTCCTTCTTATTAGCTCCCACTGTCTTTGAGGCTTCGACAGGAGGTACATGAATTTTCTCGAGGAAGGTGTCGGTGCTTCTAATGGAAGTTGGTGTGGAGGTAAGTACATATGAATGAAGTATGCTTGGGGCCACCCCCCAGGGGAGAGGACACCATGGAGAAGAGGGAGAACCAGGAAAGACACAGGAAAAAGGGAGGGAGATCATGCCCAAAATTAGTTGAGTGTATACCCAGCCACAAAGGAGTCTACAACACTTGCTAACTGGTCGAGGCTTGTAGAGAATACCAGTAAAGGAAGCAGGGAACAAAAGGGGAGGGTAAAAGTACTGGGTTCTCTCGTTAAGAGTCCCATGCAGCAGTTAGAGCAGGCCTAACTCACGATAGCTGAACTCTATCAAGAAAATAGGGAGTTGTGGAACGAGTTGGCAGCGACGAACCAGGGAGTATCGACATTGTAGGGTCGTGAAGGAAGCCCAGTCTGGCTCTAGAGACAACTTTGAGAATCTCAAGACACAATTGTGCAGTTGCACGAGGCACAGAGGATGACACTAAACAAGGAAAAGGAAACATTACATGGTGCGAGAAGTAGTCTGAGAGAGGGTGCACATGCAGGGGATGCATAATGGGTGGCCCCCCTATTTTTGGTCGCCCCCAGTTACACTCAATATTTCTTCCCTATTGTTGTAAGAGTTTTGTATTCTCACTGTGATTGGGTCCGTTAGTAAAAATTTCGACAATATCTATTCATATGTAGCCCAAGTCTGGCAGGAAATTTTCTAGTTGTACGAAAACTTGAAGCTTCTTAATGTATCACGTCCCATTTTAGATGTAAATTAACTTTGTTGTTTTATTTAAGTTTTTTGCAGATCATGTGATTTTATAATTGTTACTTCTGCCAGTATGAAATTGCTGATATGTTTTCTCTAGAACTTTCGACATTGATCGATGTTGACATGGCTTATTAACCCAGGGTCACTTAAAATATATGAACATAAAATTTATGATGGGTAAGGATTGCATTTAAGGGCTCTACTCACGTCGAAGGCACTAAAGGAGGAAGATATTGCAACTATCTGTACTTGAGTGGTGTCGGGGATTGATAATTTAAAATGTAAAATTTGAATGTGTACTTAATTTAATAATTCTTCGATGCCGAAATAATGTCTGGTATCAGAAATCGGCGATATCACTTTCCTCTTTGCATGACACTTATCTCTTTTTTTTCCTGCCGAAGCCAAATGGGTTGGTCTTCAGCGATACCTATGCCAAGGTTCATTCGTAAAAAAGGAATAATTTCAACTGTCGACTCCGATGAGGATCGATGTTCAGATAATTTAAACTTTCTCAAACGATTTTCATTACCTTTAACAATTACCAATGTCGAACTCCTAAACGTGTCGGGGAGAGATTTAGCGAGACGATTTCACAAATTAGTTTATTAAGGGCCCTTTAAAGATTAAGATGATTTTTTGTTGTATGCTCAAGCATGCTTCAGGATGAACAAAAGAAAATAAGTGCAAAAAATCAGTTTCATACTGAAGGCATAACAAACAGTTTAAAGGATCAAGTGGTACCCAAAAGTAAAAAAATAGACATAGAATTTTAGGGTCTGTTGAGTGCTCAACAAATGGATATTCACTAAGTGAAATCAGAATATGTGTTCCTTCTTTGCTTCATATGAGCTTGACTCAATTTATATTACTTATCTTCTACCCCCCCCCCCTTTTTTTATTGGAAGTATTGTTTTAGGGCTTGGACATTCGCTGGGAGGGCCTCAGGTTCTCCCCTAATACTTTGTAATCGATAAGTTCCTGCCCTGATCTTCTCAGCTACCTAGAAAGTTCCAAGCCATAGACTCTAAAACCTAGAATGTTTCCCCTTAGGTTCATTTTATCTGTCCCACTTCAGGACTAAGTCTCCTACTTCAAAATTATTTTCTCTAGCCTTATGCTTATCGAACCATCTTTTCACTATTTTTTGGGGAGATAGGAATTTAGACTTATCCTTCTCTCTCTCTCTTATTCCAACATGAGAAAAGTGTTAATCCTTTGTTGTATGGAAGATGAGGGTTATTCGTTGGCATCTTGGGCCAACTGAAGAGATGGGAGATAAATTCCATTTAGGAGGATGGATTCTTTCCCATAGACTAGAAAGTATGGGGAATTTCCTATGGATTCCTTAGGTGTGACCTTATCGGCCCATAGATCATTATAGAGTAGATTATGCCAATTTATCTGGTTGTCTTTGACTATATTCTTTAATATCCTTACTAGGTTTTTATTAGTTGATTCATCCACACTATTTCCTTTGGAGTAGTAATTTGATAAGTACTTGATCACAATTCCTTTCTCTAGAGAAAAGTCTGTCAACAGGGTTGAAGAAAATTAGAATGCGTTATCAAAGACTAGAACAGAGGGGACACTAAACCTCATGATCAGTTGCTTCTCTGTGAATTGGATGACCACTTTCTCATTCACATGAGTCACAAGAATGCCCTCTATCCATCTCGTGAAATAGTCGATGGAAGTAAGGATGTACTTGTGTAGTTTCAAGGAGCTAGGTGTAATTTTTCCTATGATATCCAACCCCCACTACTCGAAAGGACAAGAGATAGTGACAGGTTGGAGTGGGACCATCGCTCTTTTCTCCTTTCCAGTGCTCATTTGACAGGTCTTACAATTTCTAGCGTGGGTATGAGCATCCTTGAACAAGGTGGGCCAATAATAGTCGGCTCTCAGAATTTTATGAGCGGTAGTGTTCCCTGCAAAATGTCCCCCGCAGGGCCATCATGGAGTTCATTATGGACTTTATCTGTGTCTCCTCATTTCAGACACCTTAATAGTACCCCATCGTAATTGATCTGAAAGAGAAATGAATTTATAAGACAATATTGCACAGATTTTAATCTTAGGGCTCTCCTTTCTTTGGGATTGAGGTTTTTAGGACACAACCCTTGATGTAGAAGATAAGCTAAATTTTTATACCAAGAAACTTGTCCTGGGGAGATGTATGCTACTTCACCACACCATAATGCGATCTCGTTCTCTCATTTGGGATATTTTTTTACTTGGTCTTGGGCCTCGACCGCGAGCTTACACAACCCCTACCCTTTTACTATTTTTGTAGGATTTATTTCTAGGTCAAATTCCGGGATTATCTCCATCCAGTTTCCTCTTCTTTCCCCCATTTGTTGTTGGGTAAACAAGGATCGAATGGCAGGGTGAGGCACAATTACTTTAGTGTGATTCTTGAGGATGTAAGATCGAAAATGTTTTACCGCCTTATAAACTGCATAGGCTTGTTTGTCGACTGCAGGATAACTGAGCTCAGCCCCTTGAAGATTAGTAATCATAAATGACACTAGGGATTCATTGTTGTCATTATCTTTCTGAGTCAAAACTCCGGCTAGCGATTGATCAGAGGTGAAGATATAAAGGAAAAAATCCCTGTTGAAATCGGGACTTCGCAATACCGGGGCCCGAGAAATGGCATCTTTGATATTGTCGAAGGCATCTTTTCACTCATCATCCCACTTAAATTTGACATATTTTTGAATCATCTTTTGTAAGGGTTTGTTGATTTTCTCGAAGTTGGGAGTGAACTTCCTTACGAAATTGATTTGTCTGAAAAAGGACTGCATAGCTTTCTTATTATGGGGTAAGGGAATTTAAGCGATGAATTTAATCATTTCAGGGTCTATGTGAATCCCTACTTGAGATATAATGCGACCTAATAGTTTACCTTCCTCGACGTTGAAGATAGTTTTCTTAGTATTTAAGGATATGACATATTTCCGACATCTCTTGAAAATATGAGTTAAATGTTGAATATGTTCTTCTCTATTCTTCGAATACATGGTTACATCATCCAGATACACAACCACACATCTATTTATCAATCCCAAGAAATCCATGTAAATGGTTATTTGGAAGGTTTCTCCTGCGTTAATTAACCCGAAAGGCATGTGCTTATAAGTGAAGGTTCCCCATTTGTCTCAGAAAGTGGTTTTCAAGCGATCTTCCTCTGAAACAAGGACTTGGTTATAACCTAAGAAACCATCCAGTAGAGAGAAGATCTCTAAGCTAGATACGGTCTGCAGGAGTTGTTCCATCGATGGGTCTGGGTAATTTTCCTTTTCTGAAGCCCTTTTGAGGTTTCTAAAATCCACGCATAAGCAGATTTCTCTTGACATCTTCCTCACCGGGACAAGGTTAGCTACCCAAGAAGAATGCCTAACCTGAAAAATGATCTTGGAATATAAAATATTCTTTAACTCCTAATACATAAGAGGCTCTAGGGATGGGTGATACTTTTGGAGCTTCTGTTGAAAAGGTTTTAATTTTGGTTTTAAATGGATGGTGTGTTGAATGATGTAGGTATCATACGTCTTCAAATCCTTATAGGACCATGCGAAGACATCCTGGTATTGTATGAAAAATTTGAGGTAAGATTTCCTCTCCTCTTTAGACATGGTGTTTCCTAGATTCACATTCTTTGGACTCTTTGGGGTCCCAAGATTCATAGTTTCATGCAGGGGGTAGGAGCTACCAGTCTTTGCATTTTTGGATCCCTTGAATCGCTCCCTAAGGTCAAAAAGATTTTCTAGATTAGCTATCCCTTTTGGGATCATGTGACCCTTTGATTTATCCATAGGTCGTCTCGTCTGAGGATCAGTTTCCATGGAAATCCCTTGGAATTATTCATTGTCAATAGCGCAATATTTGAAATTGTCTTGGTTAGTCAAGAAGTTTATGATTTTTTCATCTCCTTCAAATACTTCCCAATTGGAAATGTTATTAGAAACCGACGGTTTGTAGAGAAGTTCCAAAGTGAATCAGGAGGCTTCATAATCTTCTAAAGGCAATAGTCTGGAAGTGACAGTAGCCAAGGAGTCAGCAAGAACATTCTTTGTTATGGGGACCGCAATGATATTAAAAGCTTCAAAGTGTTCTATTAAACTATGCACCTCCTATTGATAGTTCTTCATATGAGGAGAATTGCAATGTATAGTATTTCTTATTTGCCTAACAATAATTTTAGAGTCCCCTAAAAATTTTAATCCTTTGATAACCAAATCAATGGCTTTCTTTAACCCCTGTACCAGAGCTTCATATTCGACAGTGTTGTTGGTACATTCGAATTCTAGCCTAGAGGACAAGAAATAGCATTTATCAATGGGATTGATGAGGATGCATCCTGCTCCAGACCCTTACTGAGATTTAGATCCATCAAAATAGAGGGTCCAAATTTGTGAGTGGTGATCGCTATTTTCATTTCCCTTATTATTTTCCTATTCCCTGACCTCTCGTTTCACAAGTTCTAGCAATGAGTTTTGGCAGAACAAGGTGTCTCCTGTCGGTGTCGGTGATTTATCTTGAAAGATAAATTCAGAATTTTGAGTAAGAGGAATATTGGATAAGATGGGAGAAAAGTTCCCAAAGTAGGAGTCGCATGAATAATTGCCCAGTATGGGGAAATCTGTAGACGAGGGCTCATTGGTTCTTTCTAGTTCAATGACTATATGTTTCAGGTATCTCTCCCTGTCGATTTTAATCATGTTCTTGTGACCCTTTAGTGGTAGCCAAAGGTGGGCCCAGTCGGTACTGAAATAACCATTTAGCTTTTCAAACCAATCGCGGCTCATTAATAGCCCATATGCCTCTGTAATATATACCACAATAATGTCGATCACTAGCACAAATGTGGGGTGTGTCAATATCCTAATCATCATGTCTTTGAGATATCCTATGACTTTAACCTGGGTCCTATCCAGTTGTATGACATGTTTATCCATCTTGAGAGGAACAAAATTCAATTTCATGCAAACAGACAAGGGCATGACATTGGAGGAAGCTCCAGAATCTACTAAACATTTGTGGATGTTCCTATTGAATATTTCAAATGTTAGGAGGAACAGGGGGACAAACGGTTTTTCTTTTCTATCTCCCAAATAGGCATTCATAGTTGTCTTTCCCACCGGGTCAGTGGATGATAGATTTCTTTCTGGGCCGCTCACCACCACCCTTTTTTGTTCTGGGCTCAAAGCCTATAGAATAAAGTCCTTTTGCTGAGGAATCCTACAAATGTCCATGATGGATATATTAGCCCTTAACTTCTTCAAGTTTTCAACCACGTTTTAATCTAATTTGGGTGATTCCCATGTATGAATGCTTATAACTTTCTTACCGAGAGAGAAATATTTCTTCGGGCAATCAGGAGTTTCCTTACTCTCTGAGGCTTGGGTGGTGTCAATATCTTTCAATCCAGGTGGACCCTTACTGCATGTCTACATCACCGAAACTTTCGCTGGTCACTCTTGGGGCTCAAAAAAGTCATCGGAAGGCATGATCAAGTCATGATCCCATATCAACATGGTTGTATCTCATGGTGGATCCACTTCTTCCTGGTCAACAATATTCAAGACTGAATTGCTTAGTTGTTCGGTCAAGGAGACTTCATCTAGAAATTGATTGGCCATCAAATTCATGGCGTGTACCCATTGAGGGAAGTCTCTTTCAAAGTGTTTTTCCTAATGATAAGTACAAAAAGAATCAGACACAATGTTCCCTAGATCAATATTTAAGTTGGTTGGGGGGGGTTCAATTGCTTTGAAAGGAGGATTTCTTTTAAAGAAAGGATTATAGGGCCTTTGGCCCTGGTTTCCCTCTCCCACACTTCTCTTCATGTCTATAATTTCATTTGATTATTTTTTAACCATGCGTTGTAAATATTCTATATCTCCATTACCCTTGTCAGGAGTTTTTTCAACCTGTCTTCCCGATGGTCTAGTTAAAAGGAGCCCCCTCCTGAGAGGGGATTGGGTTTCTTTCTTTACCAGAGAGGCCTGGTCTTATTTACATCCTTTCATATGGAATTCTATCATTTTGGCCTCTTCAAAATTTTCCTCTAGGGTTTGCTTAGCGGCTCTTTTTACAAACATAGAAATAGAAGCCGGGAGCATGTTGGCGTAAACCTCAATTTGAAACTCTTGAGTTGGTTTTTCCGCGGGATGGAATTTATTTAAGATAGTCATGAACCTCTGATTGAAATATTTGACCCTCTCTTTCGAGATCATGGTGGCTGGGAATAACTCAGACATAAGGGCTCCCATAGTGGTTTCCTCTACAAATGTATCTAGAAAGTCTTTATGGAACTTGGTCTAGATGGTTATCGATCCTACTAGCAAGTTGAAGTACCACGTGGAAGTTGAATTTTCAAACGTGTAAGGGAAGAGTCTGCAGACTACGTCTTCATGTTGAATGTTCATAAGTATGATCGCGAGTATGAATTTCTTGATGTGGTCTTCAGGTAATTATGAGGTTTTGGGGTCGTACTTAGGCAGTAGTTTCTCCGGATGCTGGGGAAGATTATGTACTCATCCAGGGATGACCATGGCGTCTCTGGCTAACCAAGGATGATTGTTCTGAAGTGGGATTTCCCTTTCTTCTTCATGGTTATTATTATCCTCAGAGTTTGATTCAAACTCTTCTTCTTCTGAAAATTTGTTTGGCTCTAAGACGTCGAAGGTTGGCGTTTCGAGTATCAAATCGAGAGGTTCTTGGATTTCGGTGATCGCAAAATCCACTAAGTCTTCTACGGAGTGTACAAAAACTTCATAGGGAGTGCTTACCACTGGTCTACTTTGTTGTTTTCTTTGAGGGAGGATGGGAGCTAAGGACAACACATCGATCTTCTGAGCATAGGCTTTAGTGATTCTCCTGAATTGATTGAATTCCTCATGAGGAAGGGCATAAGGTATTTCAGGGTGAAAAGGTTATTCCTCGGGCTACAGTGAGTTATCCATTCTGGGAATACTCAACATGTGTGGGCTGTCTTGTGACAGACTAGCCATGCATGTGGCTTGTTAAGAATCTGTAGGCTATTTGAAATGATAGATAAAATATATATTCAACCATTCATTCTCAAACCCTCCTTCTAGCACCAGTTTTGTTGATGGGACCTAAATCGCTTGAATCAACAGTAGGAACAAAACCCACCATCGAGGCCCAATTAGACTCTGTACCATTTAAAATGGAATGGTTCTCCAGATCTTGTGATCCAGCCAATTTATTGATGGGATTTGTGTTTCTTTGTGAAGGCTCTTCCTTCAGTTAGGACTATTTTCTTCTGTATTTTCTCTTGGGTGGGGCTGATATGAGAGATATAAGCCAGCATAAACCAAATTGAAAATCAACAGGATTAAGTTTTAACTAGCAAGAAGAGGTTAAGCTTGGGATAACCCACTGCTCAACATGCAGACAATTACTTTATACCACAGGCCTAGTACTAATACATTAACCATGTGAGCATCCAATTACTATCTGAGAATCTAACTATCAGAAAGAAAGAATATATGTAATAAGATAATGGCAAGAAAAATAATTCATCTACCATAACCATGAATCACATAATAACACAACAATTTATCTTCATGATTAAAGAAAGGAACATCAAAACATTACACCAGATAACTTGACAACAGAATTAATTTCTCTTACTCATTACTGCATCATTCATGAAACATGATAGGAAGTAGTTCTTCTCTATCACATACCCACTACGCAATTTGAAAATTTTCGGGCTTTTCTTCTTTTTCTTCGAGGAACATAGTTCCTTGAATCCCTACAGGGCCTGATGCAGGCCCTGCCATACCTTATCCATTCCGACATGCTCGACGGCTATGATCACAGGCCTTACTAGAGAGGGGTTCATCGACTTTCGTGGTTCGGGGAAATATCCATGCATGTAATCCCCCTGTTCTCTTACCTTTCAATGAGCCGAAACCCGAAACGGGTATAGCCGCTTACCGAGATTAACAGTAACCCGGAACAAGCCCTGGTACTTTACCCTTCGAGAATTCATATACTGGGTTTTCGGGATACACGATGACAGGAGGTCTCACACCTGGGTTTCCCGGAAGCTGAAACTCCGAAAATACCAACTCTAGACCTGCTTTGTTGTTTCGGGGTTTCCTCCATCGGGATTTTAGGACTATCCTGTACTGGAGACTTGCCTTTGGGTATCCTAAGTACCGAAACACTAAAACACCCTATCTTATCCATGCTATTATTATTTCGGGGTTTCGCATATCGAGACTTCGGGATATGTGCAGACAGGAGGTCTCACACTTAGGTTTCCCAGGAGCCAAAATTCTGAAACCTTTATTCATTACTAAGCTCATTTCAGGGTTTTGAATGTCAGGAATTCGGGATATGCGCAGACAGGAGGTCTCGCACTTAGGTTTCCCGGGAGCCAAACTTTTATTCATTACTAAGTTCATTTCAGGGTTTCGTATGTCGGGAATTTGGGATATGCGCAGATATGAGGTCTTGCACTTAGGTTTCCCGGGAGATGAAACTCCAAAAACTAATAACTTACCCACACGCTAGCATTTCGGGATTTCGAAAGTCGGGATTTCAGGACTTGCGAGCACAAGGGGAATTCGCCCTTCGGTATTCTGGGTACCGAATTGCCGAAATATCGAGGTTCCTCCCCATGTTTCATTTCGGGTTTTCATATGTCGGGATTTTGGGGGTCGTGAGGACAAGGGTTCTTACCTTCGGGTCTCCCAGGTGCTGAAATGTTGAAACGCTTATTGGCCGCCACGTGTACTCTACAACTGGACAATCCTTATACTCTTACGGGTCTTGAGATTGGTGGTCCCAAAATCTTCGTTACTTGCAAAGGTGATAAAGGAGTCGAAGCATTAACATCTGCGCTCCTTCCTCAAATTTAACGGTCGTAACAGACCTTAGATCCTCCGAAAGGATCCCATTCGTGCATTTAGCAAGAGGAAGGGTATCTTGGGTATCAAACCACCGAAGGGTCCAAATTCATCCACAAATTATCATTTCAGGATTTTGTGGGTCAGGATTTCAGAACTCACAAGTATGAGAGGACTCACATCTAGACACCCTGTAAACACTTAACTTACCCCCCCCCGGCTAACATTTCAAGATTTTGCAAATCGGAGTTTCAAGGCTTCCACGTACAAGAGAACTTGCGTTTGGGCACCCCGGGTGCCGAAATACTGAAATATCAGGATTTTAAGAGGACCTCTCTTCCTCGTGTAGGATTACTAAGACTTACACCATAAAATCCCCTTTCAGGTTCTTGGTAAGATTTCCAAAAAGGGTGTCTCTGTGGGGAAATCTATCCAGGGTATTACTGGAGATAGATAAGGGAAAATAATTTCCCGAGAACAGACTTGAAAAATCCAAATTCGTTCGAATTATAATCATGTATATAAACATAAGCCATAGGTGGTCTTTCCAATAAAAACATGCAACCACCATTTCTAATCAAAAAACCACACAGACAGTCTTATATTGAACCATTCATAATTTCACAGACTATGAGCATACATGTCAGTATAT
>JZKD02S1866034.1:700410-712131 GCA_000966675.3 Picea glauca | reverse complement strand
CAAACCCCCCTGCACACCTACATACCCAACATTCTCCCACTTGTTTTTTTCTTTGCATACAGGGGGTTACAGGATTACATAGTCAACAATACAGGGAAGAAATGCCCATGGATCCTCTACACCAAGAGAACTTCTCAGTGCTCATATATTTTTTTAATGAATCTGCAAAATTATTCAATCTGTCCACCTTCATCAGTAATAATTCTTTTTCTTCAACCATGTCTCTCACAAATTGATATTGAATATCATTATGCTTTTTCTTTGAATGATGAGTTGGGTTCTTTGCCAGAAAAATTGCACTCTGACTGTCACAATCTATACTTATAGCTTGTTGTACAACCCAATACCTAAACAAAATATTTGTAACCATATTGCTTCCTTACTTGCATGAGTGGCTGCCATGTATTCAACTTCTTTAGTTGAAAGTGCCACTATAGCCTGTCTTTTTCTCATCCAAATTATTGCTCCTCCAAACAGGTTAAACACATACCCACTTGTATATCTCCTACAATATAGATCTCCAGCCCAGTCTGCATCCACAAAGCCATGTATATCCACCACTCTGTCCAATCTTGGTCTTCCTTCATAGAACAATCCATAACTAGCAATGCCACACAAATAACTGAAAACTGTGAGACATGTCCTCCTCCTCTTCATGTGTCTTGGGACACTGATCCACAAATAACTTTACACCAACATGAATAGGAACCTTGATCAGTTTACATTCCTTCATATTAAACCTATGCAAGATTGTCTCGAAATATTTCCTTTGATTTAACCAAAGTTTCCTCCTTTTCCGATCTCTTTTAATTTCCATGCCCAAAATGAAATTTGAAGCACTGAGATCCTTCATGTCAAATTTAGAGGACAACTGAGTTTTCACATCCTGGATAATATCCTTTTTGTTTCCTATCAGCAACATGTCATCCACATAAAAGACCAAATAAATCAAATGATCACCAATTAATTTAAAATACACACAGTGATCCTCTTTGCTTCTTGTGAAGCCAAGTCCCAACATATAAGTATCAAATTTTTGATACCACATCCTTGGTGATTGTTTTAAACCATACAGGGATTTTTTCAGCTTGCATATCAGCTCCTTGTTTCCCTTCACAACATAACCTTTTGGTTTCTTCATATAGATTTATTCTTCTAGATCCCCATGTAGGAATGTTTTCTTCACATCCATTTGTTCTATTTCAAAATCAAATGCAGCAACAAAAGATAACAAAAATCTTATGGAGGTTAACTTGGAAACAAGAGAAAAAATCTCACCAAAATCAATTCCCTCAACCTGGGAATAACCCTTTGCTACTAACCGAGCTTTGTATTTATCCACTTTTCCTTCTGCATTCAGCTTCCTTTTAAATACACATTTGCTGCCAATGAGATTTCTTCTAGTTGGAAACTCCACTAGATCCCAAGACTCATTCTTATCCAAAGATGACATTTCTTCATCCATGGCCCTTTTCCATAGATTTTCATTCTCTGAATCCACTGCCTCCCTGACAGTTCTAGGATCATCATCAGTAATAAACAAAGAAAAATTTGAATGGAAATTAGATGGGGTATACCTTTCTAGTAGCCTTCTTTCTCGAACCGATCTCCTCAATTCTAGAGTATGAGGATCTTCTTCTTCTGATTCATGTTCTTATGTAGAGATTGACTCATCATCTTTTAAATCAAACTCTATTTTCTCTGTTTCTTCCTTACTTGGTAGGATTTCTTGTTTAACAACATCCTTCATTTCTCCAAATACCACATCTTGCCTATACACTACCTTCTTAGTTTCTAGGTTCCAAAGCTTATAACCTTTGAAACCATATTTATATCCAATAAAGATACACTTTTCGGCCTTCTTATCTAGCTTACTCGTGTTTTCCTTTGAAACATCAACATATGCATCACAACCAAATACCTTCAGATGTGTGAGAGAAGGTTCATTACTAGTCCATACCTCTTGTGGAGTCTTTTCATCCAACATTGATGAGGGTGATCTATTGACCATGTAACATGTAGTACCCACTGCCTCTGCCTAGAATTGTTTCCCTAACTTGAAACCATTGAGCATGCACCTTGCTTTTTCCATCAACGTCTCGTTCATCCTTTCCGCAACTCCATTCTATTGAGGTGTATATGGAGTAGTCTTTTGCCTTGCTATACCGCACTTCTTACTGAATTCTTCAAATTCATTCCCACAGAACTCTCCTCCATTATCTGTCCTCGACACCTTAATTCTTTTCTCTATTTGATTCTCAACAATATCCTTAAACTCTTTAAACTTGTCAAAGCCTTCGGATTTCTTTCTGAGAAAATATATCCAAGTATTCCTCGAGAATTAATCTATAAATGAGATGTAGTATACAAATTTTCCCAATGATGGGACCGACACAGGTCCAAAAACATCATTGCGAACTAGCTATAAAATTCCTTCTAACCTCTTTGCACCAGAGGGGAATCTTACCCGATTTTGCTTCTCATACCTTTACCATGTAGTAGTCAAAGATCCTTCTCTCCAATATGCCCCAGCCTTTGATGCCACAACATAACCTTTTCTCCAAAGACTGTAGAAATCCTTTCTTCTTCAACTCCAATATCAAGAACAATTTGCCTATTACACCCATCACTAATAATTCTTCCTTGCAGCTTATACAGTGTAACAAACCAAATTCCCTTCAACAACACCATTGCTCCTCGAACCATCCTGCAGGTTTCCTTTTCAAATATTGTTTTTACCCCTGCGTCATCCATTTTTTTTACAGAAATCAAATTTCTAGCCAAACTTGGGATGTGCAGAACACCAAGAAGTGTTCTAATCTTTCCATATATGAGCCTCAACTTGAATTTTCCTCGTCCTACGATTTTGGTTATCGAATCATCACCTAAGAAAACATTACCTCCATCATACCTTTCATATTTTTAGAACCACTCCCTGTGGGGAGTCATATTAAATGATGCACTAGATTCAACCAACCAAGCCTCATGATCTTCATGTGTTCTTGAAGAATCCAAGTACAAATCCCCTCCTTCTTCCTTGGAGGTATTTTCTTCTGTAGAATGAGATTCTTCATACCCCTTATTTTTATCAACTTTGGATCTACATTGCTTATTGTAGTTCCCTTCTTTTCCACATCTCCAGCATACCCTTACAAACTTTCCAAGAGATTTAGATCTACCCTTAGACTTAGATCTCCCACATGAGAAGTTAGATCTATTTCTTTCCTGGGATCATCCTCTTGCAAATAATGTGTTTGTTCTTTGTCCTTCCATATTCTTTCATCTCATCTCCTATGACAACAAGGATGAGACCACTTCATCAAACTTCAAGGCAGTTGTATTACTACCTATGGCCACAACCAAACTATCCCATGAGTCTGGTAAAGAACACAGTAAACTAATAGATTTATCTTCATCTAAAATTTTAATCTCAACATATACTAACTAACTTACCACAGTATTGAAATCATTCAAATTCTCTGCCACTGAGTATCCATCTCTCATCCTCAGGTTATATTGTTTTTTTCTCAAGAATAGTTTATTTACTAGGGACTTAGACTGATACTACTTCCCCAACGTTTCCCATAAATCGTTGGTTGTATCTTCCTGTGATACATTCAGTAATACTGAATCGGAGAGACATAGTTGGATTGTGCTCTTTACCTTCCCATCTAACTTTTTCCAGTCATATGTTGAAGTTTGTGTAGGTGCAGTACTTGGATCTACCATGATCCACTCATATTTGTCCACCAATAGATCTTCCATATTGAGCTTCCACAACTCAAAAAATTTCCCATTAAACTTCTCGATCTCCATCTTCGAATTTCTTGCCATTTCTTTTCACCTGAAAGATCAATACCACAGATCTCCCACTATAACAAGGCTTATCATAGTCCCGAGCCAAACCCTTGACCAAAAAGGCAGCCCCCTGAAGCCAACAAAGCTCTGATACCAAATATATATATTAACCTTGTATAATATCTACTGCAAGCAGATATTCAGTAAAAGAACAGAAAATATACAACGAAAAATACAAACATTACACAGATTTTTCCCTTGGAAACCCAAACCGGGAAAACCAACATATTCTATATTAATTCATGGTGTTACATTGTTTACAATACAATATACATATAGGATCCATCAAAATCCAAAACCCTAACCCAATGACCTAGATTAGTCAACAACCCTAATTCCTTAACCAAAAATAGAAAACCATTGGCAAAGAAACCATGTGCCCCAAAACCACCTTAAATATGTGACACACTTTTCAAGGCAAAAAAAACGTGTGACATTTTCTGAGGAAGAAATTTTTTTCTCCAGGGCACTGTCCCCGAACCCCTGTATCCCCCTCAAACCCCCCTGCGTGCCTGGTGCATACGCTCAGACACTACTACTCGTGCAAAGAATATAACACATACCCAACACTTTTCAAATGCACATCCCACGCAACATTATCGACAGGTATGCTAGCTACCTTCTATTTGAATGTACCTTCTATTTAAATGTACCTTCTCTTTGAATGTACATATATCCCAATTTCTAGAACATAATTGAAATTTTCAAATAAATAATCAAAATTCCATTTTATTTTGTTCTTTTCAAAATAAATTTTTAAACTTAGGAATATCATTTCTTAGACTAAAAGACGTTTTCGTTACATCTTGACAGGGCAGATCAAATACCAACCGTTAAAATTTGACAGTCATCTAGATCAACGGCTCTTGCAATTTCATAGTTCTAGAATTGCAAAATGTTTAAACAAAAGAGAAATATGAATTTCACTTCGGGACTGCGCAATTCAGAAGAAGCTCAAAATGTTCAAAGCTTAAAAATCCAAAATTCATGAAGCTCCAGAGTCTTGGAGACATGAATTCCCACAAAATATTTTAAAATTAATCAATGGATATGTTATACGCCACTTGTCAATATTTACTCATGGTGACACGTGGAAATAATTTTGGGCAGCTTTAGTAACATCACTCACTCTATTTCGGTTAACTTATGTCACTCATATTTTTTGACACATCATCAAAAGTGGCATCATACTACCACATCACTCTAGAAGATTATCCTCTGGAAGATCAAATTATGAACAAATTCAAATAGTGTCAGAGCATCGAAGTGTCGAAGCGCCAAAGTGCCCGAATAATCGAAATAATAAAGAATCAAAGATTAATGGGCTAAGCATATTTTAGTAGGTGTGATTAATGGTAAGTAATCACTCCACGAGTTTGGCCTTCGAGGAAACTCTATACACTGTTAATGCAAACTCATGAAGCTCTCGAGTCTCGAAGTTCCGAAGAAATTAAAGTTAAAGTGAACGTAAGGTATGATCAATTCAAATGAAGTAATAAATTAAAGTTTGAATAATTCCTTCGTGAATTCAACCTTTAGGAGATATCTATTATTCCTCATTCAAAACTCCCGAGGTTCGAACTGTCGAAATAAATTTTATTCATTGCGATCATTAAAAGTGTATTTAACATGGCTAGGGTAAAAGTGTTACACATAAAAAATACTCACTTTGATAGTGTCGCAAGTGTCATCATTACAAGGGTCGCAAGTGTCGCACTTTGCTCATAAGTGTCGCAAGTGTTAAAGAAAGCATATTGTCATGATGCCTATGTTGTGCCTATAACGACATGAGAAGGACACTTGAAACACCTCAAAAATTTGATTTAGAAGAGGAGAAATTATTCAGCAGGCTTACAAACCTTTTTCCATCTGAAAGCACCTCAAAAAATGAGATTTTGAAGGAGAGCGCTCCTCTATACCTCTTCTGGGAGCGCCGACGCTCCCCCTTACACTGTCTGGGAGCGTTATAAAGCTCCTCTAGCCCTTTTGAGGGAGCACTATGGATTTTGAAAGCACTGGCGCCCCCCTAAAACCTACTAGGGAGCGCTACAACACTTTGATGGTCCTTTTGAGGGAGCGTTACCTATTCTGGGCAACAATTGAGTTGTTGAGATGAATGGGGGAAGGATCTTTTCATTCTTAGAAGGCAGTTGAGCTTGAATCCCTAGTCCATCCATGATCTTAGGGTAGATCCTCAACTAAAGGAGGAAAATCCTCACCTTCCCCAAGGATATCTCAAGTTGTTGAGCCTCTCCAAGGCTATATAAGCAAGCTTTCTAATGGTGAAAGAGGGCGGGAAAAGAGAGAATCACACCAAACTTATGATCTCATAAGTGGTGCTGAAACAAAGATATTTTGGAAGCAAGAGACCTATGATCTCATAGGGAGCAATCAGTGTAGCTATCATCATTCAGATCGTGGATCTTTTGAGCAAGGGGTAGACAAGGAGGACTTGACAAAACTGTTGCAATCCATCTACATCTGTAAGCAATGTTTTGTCCTCATTAATATAATTTGCTTGGCCTGTTTCTTTCTAATTCATGTTCAATCTCACATGAATTTGTCTCTTTAGTAGATAGATCTATTTCAGACTAATCTTGATAGAGTAGTAAGTGGTTGTACTTTGTTTGTCTACAGAATCCATCGAGGAGCGAAATATTGGAGCTCAACTCAGAGCGTGCAGGGACAAACACCAGTAAAAGGTAATTCTTTTCTCCTTCCTCCTCACACATTAGTCTAGCTAGATATAAAAGGAATTCAGTGTCCACGTTAAGCACTTTTTGTCTTAGATTTTAGGGTCTAGCTCTTTGAGGCAGTCTACCTGTCCGCAAGGAGATTTTCCTACATCAGAAACTGGCGACTCCACTGGGGAGTCCTCAAATCAAAAAAAAATTAGTTTTGTTTTTTTCCTCATAGACCTTGCCTTACACTCTGATTTTTTTCAGACCTTGCTCACCCCATTTATCTGATTGCACTTGCTGATTGACTCTTCACTCCATCACACTCAGCTTGTTTGTCAAAATTTGACTGAATTTTAAGGTTTTTTAGACATTTTTGTGAGTTTTAGGACTCCAACGCTCCCTTAGAGTGTTGGATAGAGCTTTATAACGCTTTGGTGTCCCTTACACCAGAGTGCCAACCCCTATTTTCACAAAACCCCTTCAAAAAATTGCATTTTTGAGGTTAAGAACCATATTTCTTACTTGCTGAGCTGCTTTGAGATTCAATGATTCTTCCTTTGACATTTGACATACTTCCTCCTAAGAAGTAAACACCTTGTTGCTCATATTTTATGCCCTTCTTCATTATTTTTGAGTTTTTGCTGTTGAAAGCTTGAAATCGATCCCCTACTTTCTTCTCTCCTATCTGACTGAGAAGGAACTCTAGTGAAGGACATTCGAAGTCTATAACTCTTCTCATTTGGTTCTTTGAGGTCATCTGATCCAATCTCTTTCTCCTTCCTTCTGCGTTTTTTATTTTTCTTTCTCTTGTTTGATTGCAAAAGGGTGTGTTGTTTGTGCAAAATCTGCATGTTCTTGTCTGAATCTCCTTGATCTGAAAGGGTAGTTGGCAAGATAAAATTTTCATTGAATTGATCATCATTCACATGAAAATGACAAAAGTGCATGTTAATGATTAGTTTGCATATTAGTTTGCATTTCTGAAATGTTGTAGCATCATATTGGATTTGAGTGAGAACAAAATTGATTGAGGGCATTCCTTATCAAGTGTTTGATAGTGAAAACGACTCTTCCTCTTTCCCTTAAATAGGTATTCATTGAAAAAAAATGATTGCTTATCATATTTCATGCATATTTTTGGGAATTGAGTCATCATTCCATCAGTTTCACTTTCGTACACCCTCTGAGTAAACAACAGCCATTAAAATCAATGCTTAACTAAAATTTATCAAAATTTTTACATCTTTGTTAGTAAACCTACATTAGTTTAAGGTGTAGGGATTTGGAATAGGTTGAAAGGATAAATTTCCAAAGCTATCAAACAAACTTAGTATCTTGTGGTAGGGAGAGTCAAATCCAATTGTCATATTAGTCTGCCTAGGATCCCCCTGTCACATAGGGGTTACGCACAAGGTCGCATTCGGGTGAGTTACGGAGATTATTCCTCCGTGGCCCAATTGTTTGTAGTGGTCGGATCATATATTGGGGGTCACTGGAAGGTATACCCACAATGTTGAGTGGAAGCCTTTCAATTTGATTTCGGACTTGTTATCCTGCCCATACGTTTTGATTGGACTGTCAATTGTACCCGCCCAGGGGTTGACTATGAGTTGGTGACCTTAGTAGCCACAATCTTTAGGGTCTCACACAAGGTGACGGTGAAGGGAAATCTCACTATACCTGGAACAGACGTTGGTCAAACTCACTCGGGCTCCTTGGAAGGTAAATCCACAATTACTGCGTGGAAGCTTGCACCAAGGCGTAAGTCCATTAAGCAGGTTGCCAACGTAACTGATCCACCCGCTCTATCCCCGCCCCTTCCTATTTTGATATCACAACGTTGGATTTCATCACCAACTAGTGGTTTCATCGTAGGAAGGTTTGTTTGATTGTTTGCTTCTTAGATTCTTAGCATGTGTTGTTTGTTTTACTTAGTGAACCTTAGTTCAAGTCAGTGTTAATGGCATCGAATCCTAGGAGTACCAATGTAGGAACCCCTTATCCTAGGGAACCCTATACTTTTCCTTCATTTGGAAACTTTGGTCCTCCATATGTTGCCACACTGAGTCTTCTAGGACTCACTATTGGATTACCAGTTTGGTTTTTCCCCACTCCAGTGATCCTGAATCCTCCCAATGTTTCAGTTGCACCTAATACTTTGGATTTCAATACACCACCCACACATCAACCTCACATCGACTTTTCACCTTCTCCATCCATAAAGTCTCCTTCCATTTCTCCTTATTCACCTAGTGAAAGCTCTAAAGCAAGTAGCTAGGTCGATCAGAAGAAGAAGAAATGGAAAGAGAAGAAGAAGAAGAACCTGAAAAGGACAAAGGCCCCAACAACATCAGATGTTGGCTCTAAGGAACCAGTTACTGTTGATAGTACTGGGAGTGTTGGTGAGGTCAACAATATTAAAAGGAAGAATCCAAAACCCAAATTCCCTTGCAACCTTTGTAAGGGTGACCACTTTCTAAGGGATTGCCCCGGTCTTACCTAGGTCTTATAAATGTGGTCCTCCACGTCATCAGCCTCTGTCGGTCATGTCGATGATACCCCATCAACTAGTGATGTTCAGGTTGGTAAGAAGAAGAAAATTGTCAAGTTCTCTTGCATGTTATGTAAAGGTAATCATTACTCTCACCTTTGTCCTTGCATGGACGAGGCTTCTTCTCTTTTGGAAAAACTTCAACTTCCAAAAGGTTATCGTAAGCTTTTCTCCGACCCATCCTTGGTTGATGGACTGGTCAATCTGGTTCCATCCCTGGTCAGTCCGATTGATCAGGTGGTCAATCTAGTTTCCTCCTCGATTGAACCACGAACCCAAGTAGCTGATCCAGTTCTGTCATCGATCAACCCCACTCTTCATCAAAAGAGTGACATCAAAGTGGTCGATATGTTTTCATCCTCAGTTGATCCCACTCTGTTGGCAAATGTTTACCAAGTAGCGTATGCTTGTCATTGATGGCAAGTACAGTAGTGGAGATGGTAGGATAAGAAGGATAAAAATCCCTTGGGGATTCAGACGTGAAATCTCAGGAGGAACAGCGTTGAAGAAAACATGCGCAGCAAAGGAAAATCTCAAGATACAGGAATTTGCAGAAGAGAAGGAAGACAGATATCCACAACCACAGGATCTCATTCAAATGTCCTGAAAGAACGAGGGTCGTCAGATCAGACAGAAGCTGCGAGGGAGATATACCATCGGGAAAATCCAAGGTGAAATCCTGACATAATCAGGACCGTCTATTTGGAAGGACACGTGGCAACGATCGGGTGCCACCGAGAGAAGCTCGATAGGAGGACAGGTCTCAGCCGTCAGATCTGAGCACAGGGACCCGACCACCATTGGATCAATGAGAACCTACAAGGTCTTTAATCGGAGTGAAGGTTTGGCTACGGTCATGAGGATAATGGTCATATGGACTAGGAGCGTAGTCATCGGAGAATCGGGGATCGCGATTTCAATATGCAAAGAACACTTGATAACGAAAACCCCAAAATTGTGATATGCAATTTCACGAGTTAATCACAGCCGTTGGATAACAAGTGATCTAGATCGTCGATCCAACACACGTCAACAGACCACGTCAGATAGGGACACGTGGCACATCCAGGTAATGACAGGTGTCAGGCAGATTCAACACTTCAGGCTTATGTAAGTCATGAATCAAAGTGACACGTGGCAGGATCTAACACGTGGAAAACCACGTGTGACGTCAGCAGAGGCATCAGCGATCGGGACTTTGATATGTCAAGAACACACTGCAACAGAAACTCCAAAATCGCAATATGCGATTTTGCGATGTAATCTGAGCCGTCGAGCTAGAAGTGATATGGACCATTGATTCTCCTCATCGGAGTATTGGGGATCGGGATCCGGCACTTCGCAATGTCAAAACCTCTTGACAACGAGAAACCCGAAATCGCGATTTGATCTCAGCCATTAAAGAAAACAAGAGATGTGGACCGTTGATCAAACTCTACATCGGAAGTTTCGCGAATTGGGATATGGTAAGGATTGCAACATGAATTGCGATTTCGCGATATGCGATATCGCGACTCAATCGTAGTCGTTGAGATAAGGTTATACCTGGACCGTTGATCATATCCTGTGTCAGAGTTTCACGAATCGCGATTTGGAAGTGACAAGAACCTTGAACATTAGAAATGTCGAAACGCGGATGGAGTGATAAGACCAAGGTCACACAGAGACAGGTCACATGGACCAGGGCTCAGCCAGGAGGGCTGAAGCACATCGCGAATCGGGAAATCGCAACTCCCGTGGACATAAACTTTATGTCATCGAAAGTGTCGAAATCGTGATATATGAAATCCCGATTTGATCTGAACCGTTGGATCAAGAAATGATCGGAGGGCTACTGAGGCATGACACAGTGAGTTCGACTGTTAGACAGAAGACGAAGAGTCTCAACTGGCACAGAGCCTGAGGAATCTCAGCATAACAACCAGTGATGCTGAATGCGTGGTGAAACGGTCAGAGAAGATGAAGAGTTACCATGAGTATCAGGCAGAGCACTCGAGAGGTGGAGGATATGGGCACGGGGTGAGCATACAGAGAAAATGCACACATTGCATGCACGAGGTGCACAAAAACTGTAAGTACAGAGTGCAGAGAAGAGACAAGGGGTTGTTGCCATTTTCTATTAGAATTGTTGTGGTCGCTGTGAAGAAGAATTGAAGGGTGAGCAAGGAGGGAGAGAACAGAAGTAGAAATACACAGCAGAGGAAGGTTGCATAAAAGGGACATGATGCAGAGAGTATAAAGTGAGAAGAACAGAAAGTGCAAGGAGGGTGCAGAAGACACTGATGCAGACAGGGTAGAGCAGTGCAACAGAATAGCGACAAGACTGGTAAGCCATTGAATAACTTTATTGCGCTGTAATGAGTTTAAGTTAAGAAGATTAATATTATAGGGTGGTTGGGAGGTGCTCGGGAGGACTATGGTCCTCAGAGGTTCAAGTGGGTGCTTGAACACAGGGAGTTGTAGCCTCCATCTGGTTGCAGCCAGAGAATCCAGGGTGGCAGGGTGGTGCAAGGGATAACTCTTGTTCTCTGTTATACAGGTTGGTGCCTGTATGATTGGAAGTTGGTGCTTCCATCCAGTTGGTGCTGGAAATAGTCAGGGAGTTGGTGCTTCCTTCTAGTTGGTGCTAGA
>JZKD02S1866034.1:655382-694896 GCA_000966675.3 Picea glauca | reverse complement strand
CAAAGTGGTTGATCCGTTTCTACCCGTCGACCCCATTCTTCCCTTGGATAATGAAACTCAAGTGGTCAAGCTAGTTTCGCCATCGGTCGATCCCATTCCTCCATTGAGGAATGTCAAAGTGGTTGATCCAGTCCCTTCCTCGGTCAGTCCCACCCTTCATCCAAAGAGTGTCAAAGTGGTTGTTCCAGTACCTTCCTTGGTTATTCCCACCCTTCATCCGAAGAGTTCCAAAGTGGTTGATATGATTCCATCATCGGTCAATTCCACTCTTCCTCTGAAGAGTACTGAAGTGGTCTATCCAATTCCACCATTGGTTGATCTGATCCAATCATCGGTCAATCCTACTCTCCTTATAGAGAGTAAACCTGATACTGCCCATGTTTTTCTCATTAATACAGACTCTACCGTACCGGGGGGCATTCATCCTTCTCCTGCGAAACCCCCTCCAAGTAATGAGGCCATCCTTTTTTATTGGGGTGTGCTAACTAGACCTCATCTTCCCTCTCACATTCCTTTCCAGATTACAGTACAGGTTCATGGTCGGGACGTTCCTCAAACGTTGATAGATGAAGGTGCACCCGTTATTATTTTGTCTTCTGTTGCTTGGTACGCTTTGGGTTGTCCGCAACTTGCACCGGTTACACAGAATCTGTTATCTTTTAACAGAAGAACTAGTCAACCTTTAGGGATCCTTCCTCAGTTTCCTGTAACTTTGGGAGGGAAAACTGTCTTTATCGATGTCATGGTATTTCGAGACCCCCTGGATTTCTCTTTACTCCTTGGGTGGGATTAGTCTATGCTATTAAAGCTATTGTATCCACCCTTTTTTGTGTGATATCTTTCCCTCACGATGGAATAATTGTGACTATTGATCAACTTTCATTCATCGGCCCTGACTGGGTTACCTCCCTAAGTGGTTCTTATATGTAGACAGTATCACCACTACCACATGTCCATTATGTGGCGTTGTCTCCCATGACCTCAACTTACAATGATTTGGATCCAGTAGTTGACATGGTGATCTCTTTGGTAGGGTTATTGGAGCTTGATCTCCTTACCCCTGTCATGACCCTCGACATGTGTTCCTTCCAGAGTGATTCTCTTCCATCCGACAAAGATCTCTTGGAAGCCATGACCATGTTTCATCTTTTAACATGGTACCCTTTCAGAGCATTATCCTCTTGGAAGCCATGATCAAGAAGCAACCATGAGCATAGTTTCCCTTCTCTATGGCAATCTCGTTAAAAAATGAAGCAGAGTCCTTGAGCATAGTTCTTTTCCTGTCTCAAGCTCGTTAAAAAATGAAACAATCACCTCTCTTGAACCTTCATTTCATCCACCTGTATCCTTTTTCTCCATCTAGCACAGAAATTGGTGACAACCTCAAAGTTGGTGAATGAATTGAATCTTGGGGGGCATGTCTCCAGCCTTTGATGATCATTATGGAGCTAATCCAGTAGCTTTCAAGATGGGGGCATATCGAGCATAGTCTTGGTTCATTCTCAAGCTCGAAAATATGAGAACGCACCGGGTAGAATTTTATCTCTTTTTCGGACCCGCATGGACATACAAAAAAGGAACCCCCCTGGAGTCATCTTTAAACTCTTTTCAGACTCTCTAAATATGAAAATATTGTCGAGTGATCTTGCTTCCTTTCACACTCGTTAAAAGGTTTGAAAGGGCGTCTTTTGAGTGATAGTTTATCTCTTTTTCGGTCTCGTTAGACTACTATACGAAAAAGGAACTGAGAGAGTTCTCTTTTAAGTGTTTTTCCAAACTTTATAATCTTGAAAAACCTTCGAGTTTTCTGTCTTTGGACTCGCTAAAACACACATCGACAGGCCCATACGAGATCAAACCCTTACTTCTTCCAATTTGTTAAACAAAGGAAGAGGAACTTACCGAAGGTGAGTTATATTGAGCATGTGTTATCCTCCACGAGCTCATGAAATCAAAAAGAGGTACTCGTCTATCTGGATGGGGGGAAATTTGAAAGAAACAAGCCAAGTAGTCTCTTGAGAACATCACCGAGTAATTCTTAGAGTCGCCCTTGAACACGACACTTTGTCATTTGCACGCATTATAATCCGCTAAACCTCTGCACTGAGCCAATACTTTGAGTTTCCTTCACTCCTTTGGGTCACCTGACGTAAGTCACAACATCCACTGCATCATCAAGTTTTGGTCCATGTCATGTTTTTGTTGTTGTGCCTCAGCGTTCAAGGAAAGTATCCACCTCGAGAGTCAGCCATCACAAATATCTTGTCTTAAAACCCGTGTCATTCCATGTTCTTTTGATCTACCAATTACATATCTATGTCTATTTCATGTCGTTGATGGGGGATACATCAAGGCCCTCCCTCGACGAGTCTATTCCTGTCGACTTCAACACATTATCCAGAAACTAGACTTAGAAAACAGTTAGTACTTTGGGACTTGCATGCCTCAATGGAAGGCCTCCTCACATCCGACAGTGGGTTTACATCACTGACCCCTAATTGGATAATTCCACAGATGTTGACTCCATCTCATCCATTCACATTCGTTGGAATGTACTAGGGTACCTTGGGAATCATTGACATTAATGGTGATCTCCCTCGGACTTGTTAATGATTCACACCATTAACCAATAATCAAGTGGCTTTTGCCATGTTCGACGGCAGGACATCTATTCACATGGTTAGAATCGTACCACATTGGGATTGGTAAGAAGACCCTGGGTTGAGTGATCACTTTGATATATACTTTTCCCAGGTTGTGAAGGAGTTTCTCTTGGACGAACAATACATATATTGTTACATAGATCCACTTTGTATTGGTCGTGGCTATGTCTTGTCATCTCGTACATCCACTGTGTATTCTTCGTGGCTACGATCAGTTCATGTCATAAGAGTATAGATCCATAGTATATTTTCAATGGCTATACCTTTTTATCAATACAATTATGGATTCGAAGTGTATTTTATGGCGGACATATCTTGCAAGTCTTGATCACCCAAGCATAGGTATGCCTACCTTGGGTTTGAAACATGTCATAATATTTGTTGGATGTTTGTGTGTAGCTTCTGTCAAGTTCTTTGAGTCTATACCCTTGCTTGAAAGTCTACAAAGCATTTCATTTATCAGTTCCTATATTCTAACTTCATACTTTGGGGGGCAATCTGTTACACATAAAAAATACTCACTTTGATAGTGTCGCAAGTGTCGTCATTACAAGGGTCGCAAGTGTCGCACTTTGCTCATAAGTGTCGCAAGTGTTAAAGAAAGCATATTGTCATGATGCCTATGTTGTGCCTATAACGACATGAGAAGGACACTTGAAACACCTCAAACATTTGATTTGGAAGAGGATAAATGATTCAGTAGGCTTACAAACCTTTTATCATCTGAAAGCACCTCAAAAATTGAGATTTTGAAGGAGAGCGCTCCCCTATACCTCTTCTGCGAGCGCCGACGCTCCCCCTTACACTATCTGGGAGCATTATAAATCTCCTCTATCCCTTTTGAGGGAGTGCTGTGGATTTTGAAAGCGCTGGTGCCCCCCTAAATCCTACTAGGGAGCGCTACAATGCTCTGATGGTCCTTTTGAGGGAGCGCTACCTATTCTGGGAAACAATTGAGTTGTTGAGATGAATGGGGGAAGGATATTTTCATTATTAGAAGGAAGTTGAGCTCGAATCCCTAGTCTAGCCATGATCTTAGGGCAGATCCTCAACTGAAGGAGGAAAATCCTCACCTTCCCCAAGGATATATCAAGTTGTTGAGCCTCTCCAAGGCTATATAAGCAAGCTTTCTAATGGTGAAAGAGGGTGGGAAAAGAGAGAATCACACCAAATGTATGATCTCATAAGTGGTGCTGAAACAGAGATATTTTGGAAGCAAGAGACCTATGATCTCATAGGGAGAAATCAGTGAAGCTATCATCATTCAGATCATGGATCTTTTGAGCAAGGGGTAGACAAGGAGGACTTGACGAAACTGCTGCAATCCATCTACGGTTGTAAGAAATGTTTTGTCCTCATTAATATAATTTGCTTGGCCTGTTTCTTTCTAATTCGTGTTCAATCTCACATGAATTTGTCTCTTTAGTAGATAGATCTATTTCGAACCAATCTTGATAGAGTAGGAAGTGGTCATACTTTGTTTGTCTATAGGATCCATTGAGGAGGGAAAGATTGGAGCTCAACTCAGAGCGTTCAGGGACAAACACTGGTAAAAGGTACTTCTTTTCTCCTTCCTCCTCACACACTAGTCCACCTAGATCTAAAAGGAAGTCAGTGTCCACGTTAAGCACTTTCTGTCTTAGAGTTTAGGGTCTAGCTCTTTGAGGCAATCTACTTGTCCGCAGGGAGATTTTCCTACAACAAAAGATTGGAAAATCTTGCGCCTGTCAGGTAATAAATTTGAAATATTTGGCATGATTACCCTATTAATGGATTAAATTTAAGGATAATTAGTGTTTAACATTTTTTAATAAAGGAATTTTGAACTTTATAGCATTTTTCCATTAGCATCCAAAACTTTTTCAATAAGTAGTTTGGACTCACATATTTTTACTTCTCACAGGAGGGCTAACATTGATATTTGGAAATCATGGCACCACCTAAAACAGGAAAGAAGCAAGATCCATTTGTTGAGGAGCTGAACCCAAATTCATACATTATTTCAGATAATACCACTCGACTAACAGACATCATTAAATCATGGAAGCAGGTTTATGAAATTTTAGAGAAGGAAAATTCCCTCTATTCCGAGGATTCAAGTGGAGAAGAAGATGAGTCATTTGTAGCCAAGCTAAGACAAATGGCTAAGTCAGAACTTTAAAATTTGTAGCTCAGCTGAAATTAATGCCATATATTGATATGATAAGTTGGGCCTTAGAGCATGTGGATATCCCGACCAGAACCATCTATAATTATCAGAAGACCATTTCCAACTCCTTCCAACTTGATGAAATTCAAGTAATGTACAAATTAACCGCAAACCCCAAATATACTTATAATGCATAATTTATAATGAAGTTTGAGGATGATAAATCTACAAAATATGGAAGAATTTTTCATGATATAGTAAAAACCTGGTGGGGAAATCAAAATGAATTCAAAACTGATAGCCATGGTATATAATCTATAGCCTCTTGTGATGCCCATATTTTGTATATTGCCATGATTCTTTGTATAATGTTTGGAAAGAAAAATCCTGCGCATTTTACTATAGAGTGGGTTCCTATAATTCATGAATTTGTTGAGGGTTATACTTTTGATTGGGGAAAAATTTTATTGGATAACCTAGATAAACAAATTGGGGATTACAAAACCCAAAAGTCTAAAGGAGAACATGCTCCTTTCTATATGTATGCATATATTATGGATTTGGAATTTCCCATTTCCTCTTACGAATTGGAGTTGGAATTTGACGGTCACTGAGCCCATACATTTCTATCATTCTAAATTATGGGAGGAAAATGAAAATGATTCTTTTTATGAGATTTTTCACAATGTGGTTATTGTTATTCATGAAATTATATATGGAAAGCCTCCCCCCTATAATTTCAGAACAAATTATTGGGAATTTAGGTGCCATTGTAGATTGGTACATTAAGGAAAGATTTTCGTACATCATATTTTTTGGTTGCTTCGCATCTCCACTTGCTCTTCCCATATTTATACCAGACATATGTGTTTGCAGAGAAGTATCATATTAGACAATTTCAGAAGGAATCAGAGAATTCAAAATAAGAACAGATTGGTCTCTAGTATAAATAAACTAGAGACTAACTCCTTGCTTCATATTGCCAAGATCCAATAACTATGGGCAGATACTATCACCTCGTAAATACTTTCTTCCATGAGAAAAAAAAAATGAGATTTTGATCTCTCGTGAAGTGAGAAAGGTGTTTGGTAATGCGGAAAAAGAAAAAAGAAAAAAAGGAGAAATTAAATATTCACCAAAGAACTGAAGGCTGCATAGAAAAGAGTTTGGCCAGCCTTTCCTATACAGGTTGGTATATTCTCATTATCAGACTTTGGACATCCTAAGGTATAGGCTTCAACCTTAGATGATATTAAATTGGTTGGCATTGAATTCAAAAATCATGATCCACATAGGGTGGTAGAAAATCATTTAGCTCAATTTAACATGAAGAGATACATCCATGAGGATCACCCTATGATGAGGTTTTCAAAGGAGTTAGAGAATATGTTGAGGTTCTATCCATATTTTAAAGTCTTCCTCAAGAACAAGAGTTGGGTTTTCTCAGTTTTCAAAAGCATAGAAGAAACAATTTACCTAAAATCTTGAAAGAAAAACAAATTCTTAATCCAACTTCACAGGTGGAACAACCAACAAATCTCAAGAAACACGACTTTCCTAAAGATAAAACTAAAGGTAGAAAATCATTATAAAAAAACAATTCTCTTAAATTTTGGATTCCTACCATTATTATGTGAGCCTAGAGTAAATCTTAGGAATAATACCAGTGATGACCAGGAGATGAAAATACACTACTCCCATTCTGTGTCACGGAAGAGGACATCCAATAGGGTTTTTTTGAGTGGTTGATACATCTATATCCAGTCCCAAATGAATAAATGGAGACTCTTGAAACAAACACCAAGTGCAACCAATATTAGAAGAGGGTTGAGGCAGCACACCTGTAGGCACAACAGACAGTCCCCACTAGGGGAGGATATATGATCGATTCCTCATCCATGAACCCTCATGATTGTAATATTTAAACATGTGAATTAAATCAATGCATACATATTCTAAGAAAAGAATAAACTAATCAATGGCTCATACACATAGTACACAAAGATTTATGTTGGAAACCCTTAACCAAGAGAAAACTAGCCTTCCTTGGTGTTGCACCTCTCAACTCTTCATCGTATTAATTTCACCATTAAAAATACAATATATACACAATATTTTGAGTATTATGTAGCTACCAAAACCCTAATCCCTAAATCTAGGATTAGTTTATAAAAGTGTTAAAAATAGTGAAAAATGCTAAAATATAAAAAAAACAGCCAAGAAAAAATTTGGGGCACTACCTCGGATCCTAATTCTCAGCGTAACCAAGGGGGGTCAATACTATCCCCCCTAGGAACCCCTATGAAAGAAACTGATGCAAAAGACACAAAGAGAACTACTAGGGAGGGATTGTCTAATGCAATCACTAAATTTGACGCACCCCCCCACACACATGCAAAGAATATAACAACTACCCAACATTCTCCCACTTGTTGTTTTATTTTCATACAAGAGATCACAAGATTGCATACTCAATATTCTATGGCATCAATTCCTATTATTTATATACAACATGAGAACTTATCAAAGCTCACCGACTTTATTAATGAATCTACAACATTCTTCAAAGTATAAAACTTCTCCAACAACACCTTGTCTTCAACCATGTCTCTCATGAATTATAAGTTGGGTTATTTGCTAGGAATATTTCACTTTGAATGTCGCAATATAGGCTTACTTATTTTTGTACCAACCCAATACCTGAACACAATCTCTATAACCATACTTCTTCTCATTGGCCCTTGACCAATTTTTGGGAGATCCTTGGTCAAGTTTGACCTATTTTAGGACTTCGACATCCTGCTGAAGGAGGAGCACAAGACGAAGCAAAGATCACAGGATATTGGCCCCATTTTTGGGTCCTTTTTGGGGTTTGGGATTATGTAATGGGTATGGGATGTTAGCTCATGGGTTTACCCATGTTTAGGCCTATTTTCTAAAGTATAAATAGACGTTTAGGCAATGTAAGGAGGCGCATCTATGTGATGTTAGGCCAATGTGATAAGTGCTAGTGATCAGTCTATGTGATTGAAGGATTGTAAGTGCTTTGTGCATACTTTGTGAAGCTTTTAGAGATGATTTCAAGTGGTTTTAGAAGGCTTAGTGTTGTAAACTATCTCGGGGAAGGAGGATCTGACGAGGTGTGCACAGATCTCCTGTCCTATGCAGAGTAGGGTTTTGAGACTCTATGCATGTAACTGATTAACAAAAGATAATATAAGAGAAGAAAAGTTGGTGGACGTAGCCCCAGGGAGGGGGGGGTGAACCACGTATATGTTGTGTTTCTCTGTGTTGTGAAATGTGTTGATATCCTTATATGTTAATGTGCTTAGTTCTTTAATATAGATGAATGATTTGTCGATGCTTAGTGCTTAAGAATATGGATGGATGTTAGATCTGACTGATATACATATGCTTAGTGTTGAATCTGTTAAGACTTGATCTGTTCCATCATGATAAAGTGTTGTTAGATGATAGATCTGGTTGGATACTACGTTGTGTTGTAACTAGCGTTTAACTACGCTAAGAACTAAATATTGATAAGTATAATTGTCAAGTGCTCTATTAATTTATTAGAATCGCATATCTGTGTCCCAGCTAAGGTTGCAGACATCTGAATCCTGCAACCACCCCTGCCTCTACCTTGGGTGAGAGTTCATCTACTCCACAGGTGTTGTCAAAAGGGCCAGTAGTTAGGGTTTTGTTGGTGCGCTATTGTAGCGTTGAACCTTGGGTCTGCCCCTGTGCCAACAAATGGTTCTGTTGTCGAAACCTGAAACTCTGATTGTTGGGAACTGAGAAAGAAGAAGCTTTGTGAAAAAATATGACCTGAAATTTTGAAAGCTCTATGTGTATACCTATCGCTCTAGTGTGTAGTACTCTACTTGGTTTGTGAAGCTCTGTGATAAAGAAAAGAAGTCTAATCTAAATAAAAGAGGTAAGATCTGAATGCTTTGTGCTCTAATAAAGGTAAGAATAGTGAAAAGTTTTAGATCTGGAAGCTTTGTGCTCTGTAGAAGTAATATTAGTGGAAATTTTTGTTTCTAAAGTATGGATCTAGGCATGTTTGATAAGATTTGTCCTAGCCTGAAAACTAGGGAATTGATAGATGAAAGAAGATGTGATATAAGTAGATGTGATAAGAATAGTGAAAAATATGGTATACCCATGCATAGAAAGAATATTTGGACTAACAAATAGATGTAGGATCCTAGAAAGAATTTTTTTCATATTAGCTACTATCATCCTAGTGCGCAATACAAGAGTGGTCGGGAAGCATTTAAAATAAAGAGAGGATTAACCCTTTGCTACAGTTGCAGAAAACTAGGACATCTTGCTAAGAAATGCCTTGGAAGAAGACCTAGTTGTCTCTGTTGCAAAGCTATGGACCATGACGTTTTGGATTTCCCTAGAATGATTTCTCAGCTTGAAAGGATGAATATGAGACAAGAATACCACGAGAAAAGTCAAGCCACTGAAATTATGGCATAACCCCTTAAAGAATCAGAGAAAGTATTACTACAGATAACATAAACCCTAAACGATTACTGACATGTCATCTTATTAGAGGTCTTCAAAGAAAAATAATGCATTGAAGAAATAATAGGATACTTTGACATTGACTGTGTTCTGGATGAAGAAACACAAGTGAATATTATGACAGAAATAACTTAGGAAACTTTAAGGGAGCCTGCTATGATTCCTTCATTGGGAGGAATAGGACTATTCAGAGGAAAGATGATAAAACTATGTGGAAATCTTACCCAGATCTCTATGAGTTCCAATGGAACTTCGATAGAGGAAGAATTTGAAGTTAAATTTATTGAGGACAACCTTCCATTTATTATGTTGCTCGAAAAACCTTGGATTGAAAGAGATCAGACTAGAAGGGAAGAAAAAGAAGTCTTAGAACAAAATAAGAAAGAGCTAAAAGATTTCATGACTAGGAGGATCACACACTTGATTGAAGAACATGAGAACCAACTGAAGCTATTTGAAACCAAAGAGTGAAATGTTGCAGCTAGAAGAACACTAGAAGACCCACATAAGATTGCAGTACATATTCCAGATACAGATGAAGTATTACCCCTGAAAGAATCTCAACAACGTGAAGTTACTATGCCAAAAGAAGATAAGAATCATAATGGAAAAAGGAATACCGAGATAAAACTCACTGGGAAAAAGGATAGAAAGCTAAGTAAGAAGAGAGCCAAGATTGAAAAGTTACAGAAGGTTCCAGAGGAAACTTTGCTGAAAGAAAATTTGGAAAAAAGGAACTTCGTCGGAATATCATAATAGCGTCACATGGAACTTTGCCATGGCAAATCAATATAACCTTTGGGAACTGTATATCCATTAGACTAATGCCTCGAATGGGAAGAAAGGCATTAATGGTCAGACAACTCACCACCAGACTGTTGGGACCACGCCATAATGGATAGAACTGAGTTAATGAAGGCTTCTTATCCATTGTAAGAGATTTGTTACCAAGTATCTATTTATCCCATTGTGCCATGCACCAAGAACACTTTTTCTAACCATGAATTTGAGCCCGTAGGTTAGTTTATCTCACAGTAGTCATTGAGATTTTTTCCATCTATTCCACTGCATTGAGAGATTATTCTTCGAACCTGAGATCTTAACCCTGAGCGTGTATGTCGGATGAGTTCAACACTGCAGAGAAAATTGTCAAGGAATTTCTCATTGACCTCATGAACTAAAGAGTAATGTCGATTTCTAAATATATACAAGTGTCATTGACGAGAGGACTGGAAGCCTGTCCATTGAATGCTCATGGATCGGGGCCATCTTGACTGACAGTAGAAAAGAAAATCAAGCACAGAGATGATATAGATAATGTGAAGTTGATTCCATATATATTACTTGACTATATCCCACCTCTAGCCGACGTGGTAAGTCGTGATAGTGTACCCATATATTTTGAGTACATCATGGTTACTGCATACTTGTCGAAGGGGATACGCGTAGTTCAAGCGTAGCAAGACAATATTGCAACATTGAATGTCAGTGACTTCAACCTTGGAGATCGTAAGAATGATAACATGCTCACCCCGTACAAGTACCTAACCAAAATGAAGGGGAAGAACTCAAAGATCATCACTCAGTCATGGATGATGAACCTCGCACAGTCCACCTTGTTAAATGTCATGAAAATCCCACACTTCAGAAGACACCAGGAAGTCAATGCCCATGTCAAGATGATACTATCATGTTACCATGGCGGCTATTTATGGCTAGACCTTCATATTACACTCGATCTGACACTGATCCATGGGATCACAAGGTTGAGTATGCAAGGACTTGACCCGCGGGAGTTATACCCAGGAAAAGCCACAGATCACATGCTAGCACAAAATATTAAGGACACTTAAGGTGATGTCGAGAAGGGGATATGATGCTACAAGGTGGCATCTATTCATAATGGTGCAGTGTGCCTAGCATGTCAGTTAATAGTTGGAAATTTGGTATGCAAGAACTGACCCACACAGTTCATGGGCTTTGTCTTCGACCTCACAGGAAAGTGTGTGGAAGGCCTGCAGATGAACTGGGTGAAGTAACTAGTCAACCAGCTTGAGCTAGACTATTGTGAAGCCCAGGATTAGGGCTATGAATTCCATTTTAGCTGGCTCTTGATCCTTATCACCTTTGTTTACTGGGAAATGTCAGAATTTTTGACCTTCCCGGATATCGAACAATTTGAGTTGCTTGCCGCGAAGTTCGCTACCCTTTGGTATTCGAGTGATATGAACAAATAGTGGGATTCGAACATTTTTTTTCATACCTATTACATTTAGCTAAAGAGAGCCATCGAAGAAAAGCCTTGCATGACTCTAAACACCTTACAGATATTCCGAACCATGATGAAGTTCAACACAGATCGACATTTCATTTACATTACAACATGAGCTGATGAACACAAGGAACAACTCCATTCATACTATAAACTTACACAAGAGAACCTAGAGGAGATCACTAAGGACTGGTCCGTAGACCTCCTTATCCTTGCCAACCCTACAGAGATGCATGATCCTGAACTGGACAGCCTGGAAACCACTCACAAAGAATAGGACACACCTGGAACCAAGAGAAGAAAGAAGACTCATGAGGTCCAAGATTTAAGCAGTGCCTTAGGGAAGACTACTTCAGTATCACCTAACCGATGGGGTGATGAGGAGGAAGAAATAAATGGCATGGGAACTTAACAGAAGAAAGGTGAAGTAACACTGCCTAGAGAAGAGACCGATCCCCTAAAGAAGAGGAAGGTTTCTCCCCTAAAACCTTCTTCCTGGAAGAAATTGTGAGCCACCGTGACCAAGATGAAGACTGTACTTACAACTGATGACTTTGACTTCATTGTAGCATCCCTCAATGACACTTCATTGGAAATCATGGAGAAAAAAGAAGCTAAGAAGGATGAAATGTATGATAGACTTAAGTTCGATTTCAAAGGGGTAAAACAATATCTTCAATCCAGTCGTGCAGTTTCCACTGTGCCCCTGCCATCGAGAAAACAAGAATTGGGAGATGAGCCAGCCCAACTCCACCAACTTCCATATGTAACTGAAGCTCACCTACGACGACCACAAGAGGAACAGAACAAGCCACCCAGGATTTGACACAAGTACAAGGCATACTTGTAGAACAACGTCGAGTTGTTGAGCAAGAGAATATTTCTCTCCAGACAAAGTTTGACGAGGAGAAAGCGCAAATGCAGTAAGAAAAGGAACAGTTCTGTAGGTAAAATTAAGATAAAAGAAGCAGTCAAGAAAGCACTTCTCTCTATGATAGGCTTAGAGTCATAGGTAGAAGACCAGGTTGAGCATTAGGTAGAGAAACTCATGGAAGCCATCCAAAAACTATAGAAAATAATAGCAGATTTAGAGCTCCGCATTGTGCACAACACTCCGCAAGATTTCAGAGATCAAGGAGAAGCAACTGACCGGAGCATAGTCGAGAGAATAAAATATTCTTCCATGGAATGCAAGAAAATTAGTGACTGCAGTGCCCAGACTTATGAGAAACTCAATGAGAATTCATAACTAAAGGCACTGGAGTCACAACTCCAGGAGGTGAAGCAGCAAGCAGAGACAATACAGGAACAGTTGAAGCCCCTGTCAATTGTGGAAAGAATGAAATGATCCTAGGACCAACACACTTCCCAGCAGTAGGTTCACACCGTTCAGAGAAAATTCATGCAAGTGACTCAAAGAATCCAACCTTTACAGGACGATGCCTACCAAATTTTCACCAAGATCGAAGGTTGAGGAGAAGAACTGGAGCAAGTTGTTGCTACAACAGAACAACACCTATAAGGACCCATGAATGAGGCAGTCATCCAATATTTATTTGAACAGGAGGTCATGGAATAGAAACAAGTTGAAGAATCTCGAGCCAAGATCGAGGCTTTCAAAGAAGAACTACCCATACCAGAGTGACTCGGGATGAGTCACAGGTGAGTGTTGGGGTCCTTTTGGCCCTTGACCAAGTTTTGGGAGATCCTTGGTCAAGTTTGACCTGTTTTGGGACTTCGACAGCTTGTCGAAGGAGGAGCGCAAGACGAAGCAGATATCATGGGATCTCAACCCCTTTTTGGGTCCTTTTTGGGGTTTGGGATTATGTAATGGGTATGGGATGTTGGCCCATGGGTTTACCCATGTTTAGGCCTATTTTTTTAAGTATAAATAGATGTCTAGGCAATGTAAGGAGGCGCATCTATGTGATGTTAGTCCAATGTGCTAAGTGCTAGTGATCATTCTATGTGATCGAAGGATTGTAAGTGCTCTATGCATACTTTGTGAAGCTTGCAGAGATGAGTGCAAGTGACTGTAGAAGCCTTAGTTCTGTTACCTAGATCAGGGAAGGAGGATTTGGCAAGGTGCGTGCAAATCTTTTGTCCTATGCGGAGTAGGGTTTTGAGGCTCTGTGCATGTAACTGATTAACAAAATATAATAGAAGAGAATAAGAGTTGGTAGACGTAGCCCCAGGGGGGGGGGTGAACCACATATGTGTCGTGTTTCTTTGCGTTGTGAAATGTGTTGATATGCTTATATGTTAATGTGCTTAGTGCTTTAATATAGATGAATGATCTGTCGATGCTTAGTGATTAATAATATGGATGGATGTTAGATCTGACTGGTATACATATGCTTAGTGATGAATCTATTAAGACCTGATCTGTTTCATCATGCTAAAGTCTTATTAGATGCTAGATCTGGTTGGATACTGCGTTGTGTTGTAACTAAGGTTTAACTACGCTAAGAACTGAATACTGATAAGTATAACTATTGAGTGCTTTTGTAAGTGATTAGAATCATATATCTGTGTCCCAACTAATTTTGCAGACATCTGAGTCCTACAACCACCCTTGCTTCTACCTAGGGTGAGACTTCATCTTCTCTGCAGGTGTTGCTGAAAGCATCGGTAGTTAGGGTTTTTTTGGTGCGTTGGTGTAGCGTTGAACTCTAACACTTCCTTTTTTTCATGAGTGGTTTCCACATATTCAACTTATGTAGTATAGAGTGCCACTATAGCATGTCTTTTTCTCATCCAACTGGTTTCTCCTCCAAAGAGGTTAAACACATACCCACTTGTATGTATTATGCGACCTAGATTTCCAGCGTAGTTTGTAGAAAAATTAGGTACTATGAAGCTACCAAATATAGTCTGTCTTTGACCATAATTTAGTTCTAAGTTACAATCTCCAAAACTATCCTTTGTTCCGTTTTAGGACAACAAACAGTGTAGTAACTTTCTACCCATAATTTTTATTGGTCAAGTGTTCTTTGAGGTGCCCTTGCAAGTTTTTTCATACCAATGGTTAGCACATACAATAATAATGAAAACACATAACACTCCTCGAAATATTTACAACTCTAAATGTTGATATACACTTCTAAGCATGCATGAAAATGGACACATAATGTTTTGGTCAACATGACCCTAGAAAAACCCCCATGGGGCAAAGTAGATTGGAGCTAGAAGTGTATAGAAGATCTCAAAGAAAAATGTACAACAAGGAAAACATATACAATTGAAAATGGTACAATAGAAACCATTTTCATATGCTTTGGATTCCCTTGAAGACATTCCTACTATCCCCTTGAAGCAAGGTGCCCTTTGCCTTGGTGTGCCCTTCCTCTCTTGCTAACCCTTGGCACTCTTTCCTTGTCTCTTTACCTTTTCCTTTGAGATGACTTTTCCATTTCCTTTTCCCAATTGAACCTTACTAAACCCTTGTCTTATTTCCTTGTACTTGATACCCTCTACACAAGTGTGCCCTCCTTCATCCAAGGGATCAAAATATGCTCAAAAATAAAAGTTCTTGGAATTTCTAGAAAATAGATTCATTGCATAGATACCTTCCTCATGATCCCAATACAACTTGAATGGGTTCAAAAGGATTCTGTATGACAAGGATATCTCATTCTGTCCACTTTTCCAAACAAGGAAAATGCTCATTGTACACAGTTTGTATAGTTCATACAAGATGATTGTGCAGACCATACTGTTGACGTGGAAAGGGGACCATATGGGTGATGTGTCAAGGTGATGATGTGTCAATTTGAGTTGGTAGGGTGTCATGGACCAATCCTGGTCTGACACATGGTATGTTTCTGATGAATGGAAAGGTGCCACGTGGCCCAGCCAAGGGCTGCCACGTGGCACCACATTGTTGGTTATTGGTGTAAAACATTTTTGGAGTCTGCAGGGATTGAAACTGGGACCTCCTATAGTGGCATAGTCTTAGCAGAGGCCGAGATACCATCCCTCTTGTGTTTGGTACTTAACTATATAGTGTTAAAACTTATATTTAAATTTTCACTATGTTTTATTCGGCGGGGGTCTAGGCCAGGGCTTGGCCCCAGCCTGTGGTCACTAGAACTTGCCACCATTCCATATGAACTTTGGCATGGAGGTTCCAACAATTAGAGGAAGGGTGTGTAAATTCAGGTCAACGCCCAACCACATGGGGGGCCACACAACCACACCTCTGCCCATTTAGGTGCCTATCACATTAATAGTTCAACAGTTTGCCAGATTTTCAAAATGGACGTGTGGTGTTCAGTTTTTGCAAGGGAAACTCTCAGAGCTAGGTATAGTATTGAAAGAGTGTGTTTTGGCAAGTTGGTACAACAAGCTATTGGAGAAAAACTTCTAGGAAGTGTATTTTCTCCTTTTTTTGGCCAAACCAGGTGTAGGAAGAGCTTAGCTAAGGGTTTTTGGACATTATCGAGCAATTGAAGCCATCTGTTTTTCATTTTGAGCATTGTAAAGCATTGATTTTGACACTTTGAGAATTAATGAAAACGATCCATTGGAAGTTGAACCAAGAGATGTAGGCCAAGAGAGGGGTGAGCTCCTTTATCATTATGTTGTGTTATGTGCTTTCTTATGATGGTTGTTTATATCAGTTTATGATGCTCATATTAGGTAAAAAATCATTAAGTTTATGTGTTTTCAACTTGATCCAATTACCTATGTCACATAACTATTTCACTTGCAAATTTTTGCACACAAACCTTTTTCATTTTCAGATCAAGTTGGTATCAGAGAAAAGGTTTTTGAAGGTTTGATTGTTTGCAAGTGTTTGTTTTCTTATGCTTACAAGGTTGAAGCTCACAATAGGAGAAGGTCAACTTGTAGATCCAAATTCTCAACTTTCAAGAAGGAGAATTGCACATTTGCCTCAATATTCAAGGAGGTATTAACCAAGTATGTCTCATGAGGAGAGTCATGAAACTCTTGCTTTAGAAGATGAAACTTTCAAAAAAGGTTTTTATGATATGACATAAATTGGGAAAGTTTTATTTGAATAAATAAATGCAAGGTTGCAAGGTGAAATCTCAAATCCTCCAAGAGGTAATGAATACATTGGTGATAAAACTCCAAAAGGAAATAGAGGGAATGGTGATACTCCACCTCCTTCACCTCCATATTCCACTTCTTCTACCATTTCACAATCACCTCCAAATTCTCCAAAATAACATGGTAAAATTCCTCCACAAAATCCTTTTCTTAATCTTGATATTAAGTTTGAATTGCCTATGTACAATGGAGAGGTAAATCCTGAGAAATTGGATAACTAGATTCGTCAAATTGAAGTGTATTGTAGGATACAAAGAATCAAAGATGATGAAACTAAGATTCAGATTTCTTCTCTTAAATTGGAAAGTGCAACACTCATTTTGTGGGAAGCAAAAACTCAAGAGGACATGAAGAAACATGGTAAAGTTTTATCCTCTTGGAATGGTTTTATTGTTGCACTTAAAAGGAAATTTTATCCATTAGCATACATGAAGAAAGATATTATGGATTGGAAAATTTTTAGACAAGCTAAAGGGAAAAGTGTGCAAAGCTACACTCAAGAATTTAGAATAATATCTTTGATTTTGGGTATAGATTTATCTTCTCAAGAAACTTTACTAAAATACATTAGAGGATTGCATAACTACTTGAGACACACAATACTTATGTTTAACCATACAAATCTAGATGAATTTTGTGTACAGGAAAATCGTTTGGAAGCAAGAGGGAGGAATGAACCTCAAGAGGGCAGAAAGAAGCCATTTGTCAAGGGAGACAAGGGAAAGAGAAAACTCAAAGGAAATGGAAGAAATAATTCTTTATTCAAGAGAGAGGGAGAGAAACTCTCATGTAAACACTATTCAAAAGATGGCCATGATGGAGACCATTGTTGGAAACTTCATCCTGAAATGAGACCCAAAAATTTCAACAACAAAGGGAAACCAAACACTGTTGAAACTACACAACACGATTTAGGTTCTAATTCAGGAGATGAAATAAAAATTACAGCCATGGGTTTTCAAGGTAAGGATTATATTGAAAGTACTATTTCTTCAAGTAGTAACCTCAATGAAACTCAACATGAAAAACAAAGAATAAAGATTTTCCACATAAGGGTTATTTCAAAGCATACCAAGATAGATACTCCTTTCGATACTAGATCTCAAGCAAACCTCATATCTGAAGACATTGTTAAGAAATTGAATTTGGAAACTACTCCTCATCCTAAACCATATCCTCTAGGTTGGATATGTGACAATGCCAAATTTCATGTGACAAGAAGATGTAAACTTAGATTTTCCATAACTACAAACTTTATAGATGAGGTAGAGCTTGATGTTATTCCATTGGATATTGTTGGTATTGTGTTAGGAAGCCCATATTTATATGATAGGAGAGCCATATTTCATCGTCATGAGAACATATATCATTTGTTTAAAAATGGAGTTGAGTACATTGTTAGATAACATACAAAGAAGTTGAATTTGTCACTTGTAAATGTTGGACAAATGAAGAGATTAGTCAATGCTAGTAAGAACTTTGTACTCTTGATGATCAAAACCAAAGACAATGTTGAAAAAGAGGCTTTTCAAGGTTGTGATGCAAAGTTAAAATCTGATTTATATGAGGTTGTTAACCAATATGATGAGTTGTTTCAGGAACCAAAAGGATTTCCTCCTAAAAGTAGTATCCAACATGAGATACAAATGCAACAAGATTTTCCTCTTCCAAACATTGGTATATACAGGATGTCAGTCATGGAGAATGCTGAAATTAAAAAAAAAATCCAAGAGTTGCTTGAAAAAGGGGTTATCATACCATGCACATCACCATGTGGGTCACCAATTTTCTTAGTATTAAAGAAAGATGGTACATGGAACATGTGTGTAGATTTCAGATCCTTGAATAAGATTATGGTAAAGAATCGTTATCCTCTTCCTAGAATTGATGATTTTCTTGATCAATTGAAAGATTCTAAGTATTTTAATAAGTTGTATTTCAGAAGTTGATATCATCATATTAGGATTGTTGAAGGAGATAGATGGAAGAAAACTTTAAAAACAAATAAAGGTTTGTTTGAATGGATGGTTATGTCATTTGGGATTTGCAATGCTTCTGCTACATTCATGAGAGTTATGAATGATGTTTTAAGGCATTTTCTTGATGATTGTGTAATTGTATACTTGGATGAAATTTTAATATTTAGCAAATCTTGTGAAGATAATTTTATGCATTTAAAGCAAGTTTTAGATGTCTTGAAGAAAGAAAATTTGTTTTTGAAGATGTCTAAATGTGAGTTTGGAAAGACCTCACTTGTTTACTTGGGACAAATTGTTGGAGGAGGAGAACTAAAAATAGATCCTTCCAAGGTCAAATTCATTTTGGATTGGCCCAAGCCCAAAAATGTCACAAAGGTAAGAAGCCTTTTGGGAGAAGCCCAATATTGAAGAAAGTTTGTTGATAACTTCTCTTCAATTGCAACTCCATTACATGTAGTGACAAGCATCAAGAAAGTTTTCCAATGGGGAGGCAAGCAACAAAAAGATTTGATGCATTGAAGGAGAAGATTAGTTCAGCTCCAGTTCCTACACTTCCTAATTTGAGACAACCATTTGAGATACAAACAAATTCAAGTAATTATGCAATGGGGGCATTATTGTTGCAACATGGTAATCCCATTTGTTTTCATTCTGAAACTTTTAATTGTGTTGTGATTAATTATCCTACATATAATAAGGAGTTGTATGCATTGGTGCAAAGTGTGAAAAAATGGAAACATTATTTGTTGGGAAAAGAAACTATCATTCAAATAGATCATCAACCATTGCAATACTTACAATCACAAACAAAGTTGCAGCAAGCAAGGCACTTTAGATGGATGGGTTTTATACAACAATTCCACTTGGTTATCAGGTATAAGAAAGACATTTATAACAAATTTGTTGATATTATTTCTAGGCCTAATGTTAGTGCTTCAGTTATTCTTAAGCATAATTCTACCATTCATGAGAGCTATGTTGAACAATATGCTTTAGATTTTGATTTTAAAGAGGTTTATGCGACTTTGTGTCATTCTAACCAAGTTGAGGAATTGGATTACCATGTGCATGATAAGATTTTGTATCATCTTGGCAAGCTATGTATTCCACAGGGTGAAAGATTCAACATCATAAGAGAAGCAAATTTTTCTCTTGTTGCTAACCACTTTGGTGTAGGCAAGACAGTGGCTAATTTGCAAAGGTATTGCTATTGGCCTAAAATGAATGAAAGTGTTTCAATATATGTAAGAGGATGTTCTTTATGTGTTACAAGTAATACTAGAAATAGAAATTTGGGTTTGTATACTCCACTTTCGGTTCCTTCTCATCCTTGGGAAAGCAATTCCATGGAATTTGTAGGAAGTCTACCTATGTCAAAAAAGAATCATAATTATCTTTATGTTGTGGTTTACCATTTCAGAAAAATGTGTATTTTGATTCCTTGTAAGAAGAAGGTTACAACTGAAAAAATGGCACAAATGTTCTTTCATCATGTTTGGGTACATTTTGGGTAGCCCAAATCCATTATTTCTGATCTAGATTCTCAATTTATTGGGAACTTTTGGTCAAGCTTATGGGCACTCATGGACACCAAGATGAAAAAATAGAACAACATTCCATCCACAAACTGATGGTCAAACAAAAGTGGTGAATATAACAATAGTACGTATTCTTCATGGTTATTGCAACAAACATCCTAAGGTTTAGGATGAGCACCTACACTACATTCAACATGCTTATAACTGGGATAAGAATTCTTCGACTCAAACATCTCCATTTGAGGCATGTTTTGGTTCTTTGCAAAAATATCCTTTATATTTTATCTTTGGGAAGGATATTTCTATTGATGGTCATTATGACATTGATACAACAAAGCATTTCATTGAAAAAATTCAGTTGGTGCATCAAATGGTACAAGAACAATTGGAAAAGAGCCAAGCCAAGTACAAGACAAGACAAGACAAGCATCGTGTTGATCACAGATTCCAAGTTGGAGATTATGTTTATATTTACATTAGAAAATAGAGGCTTAAATGATAAGTTAAAAAACTGACCAATTAGATATGGACCTTTCAATATACTTGAAAATATTGGTAACAATGCCTTCAGTTTGAATTTGCCTCCTTATATGCAAATGTATGTAGATGTTAATGATGATAATTTGAGATTGGATGAGCCTCCTTTGATTAATGATCAAGGAGAGCATGTTCAGATTCCTTCCATAGATGACTTCTCGCTAGAATATCTTTCAGAATTGCATGAGGATACAATCCTTGATAGGAAGATAAGAACTTCAAAACGAGGGAATGTGGAATACCTTCGGGTTGTTCTTAAAGGTACAAATCCAAAAACTATAGATGGATTTAGGTTGGAAAGGTTAGGGAACTTTAACCTCATCTTCAGATTGATCAAAATTAGTCTTTTGGAGGTCCAAAATCCTCCCAATGGGGAGGAGTGATCCAAGGGATCAAAATATACTCAAAAATCAAAGTGCTCATAATTGCTCGAAAATGGATTTATTGTGTAGATCTTGTCCCCATGATCCTAACGTAACTTGAACAGGCTCAAACAGAGTCTGTATGACTGATATATTGCATTTTGTCCACTTTTCCAAACAAGCAAAATGTTGAATTTACACGATCCATATAGTCCATACAGGATGACTGCACAGACCATACTACTGATGTGGAAAGGGGGCCATACAAGTGACTTGTCAAGGTGATGATATGGAAATATGAGTTGGCAGGGTGTGGTGGATCAATCCTAGTCTGACACATGGAATATGTGTGGTGAATGGAAAGGTTCCATGTGGCCTAGCCAGGGACCACCACATGGCACCCCATCATTGGTTGTTGGTGTAAAATTTTATTGGATTCTACGGGGGTCAAACCTGGGACCTCCGAAAGTGGCATAGTCTTGGAAAAGCTCAGGCTACTAACCCACCCGTGTTTGGTACTTAACTGTATAGTGTTAAAACTTATATTTTCACTATGATTCATTTGGTGAAGGTCTTGGCTGGGGCTTGGCCCCAACCCTCAGTCACTACACCTTACCATAATTCCATATGAACTTTGGTGCAAAGGTTCCAACAGTTAGTCGAGGGTGTGGAAATTCATGTCGGCGCCTAGCCACATGGGGGGCCACACAACCACACCTCTGCCCATTTAGGCACCTATCACATTACAGGTTCGATCGTTTGCTAGATTTCTGAATCAGATGTGTGGTGCTAGGTTTTTTCACAGGAAACACTCAGAGTTAGGAAGAGTTTTCATAGAGTGTGTTTTGGCTAGCAGGTACAATAAGATATTGGGGAGAAACTTCCATGAAGTGTATTTTCTCCATGTTTTGGCCAAACCAGGTGCAGGAAGAGCCCAGTTAGGGATCTTTGGACGTTCTGGAGCCATTGAAGCAATCTATTTTGAATTCTAAGCATTGTAAATAATTGACTTTGACACTTTCATCAGTAATGAAAATGATCTATTGGAAGCTGGACCAGGAGAAGTAGCCCAAGAGAGGGGTGAACTCCTTTATCATTTTCATGTGTTATGTGATTTCTTATGATGGTTATTTATATCAGTTTATGCTGCTCATATTAAGTAAAAACTCATTAATTTTATGTTTTTGCAACTTGATCGAGTTGCCTAAGTCACATAACTATTTCACTTGAAAATTTGTGCACACAAACCTTTTTCATTTTCAGATCGCTCCTCCTTGGCTTGATGTGCACCTAGCCTTAGTGCACCCCTCCTCTAGCAAGATATCCCTCTAGGTGGTGTGCACCCTTAGTCTCTCACTAAGGTTCCCTCTAAGTAGTGTTCCCCTCCTCCTCCATGAAATCCATTATGAAATATGGTGCACCCTCTTAGAAGTTGTGTTCCTCTCCTCCTCTAAGTGCACCCCTAAGCTTGGGATGTTCCCTCTCTCATGTGAATTCCCCAAAATCCATGGAAGCACCTCCAAAAGTGATATGCACCTTACTCCCTCGAGTAGAAAATGCCCCCTACCTTGTGTACCCTCCTCTCCTCAGGAAATGTGCCCAAGTGCTCTTATCCTCCTCCTCTCTCAAATCTCTCAAGTGAAAAATGAGTCTCTTCCTTACCCTTTTCCATGCTTTATCCTCTCTTTGGAAAAACCCTAAAAGATCAATGGCCTAGATAAAATCTATCCATGCCTGATAAATGCATGAGATTTAATCCAAAAATCCCACTTAGGAAACCCACTTTCCTTATTTTTCGTCATGTCCTTTAACTCACCCACAAAGTGAATTAAAAGTCACTGTAATAACTTAAGTGACACATTTCACTTTTTACTTAAACTCCTAAGTCAACGTGAAATTAGAACATAAAGTAAACTAATAAGGGTAATAGTCTCCCCCTTTGTGTTTAGAGACTCACAAACACAAGGGGACCACTTTCCAAGGTACCCAAATCTCAACACACCCTCTTACCGAGGAAAGTGTCATTCACCCCAATCTCATCCTTGCAGTGGACATGGTTGCCTACTAGAAAATACTCTGTGAATATGCTTGTGCCCTGATCATCAAAAAGATACTTTGACACAAATCTGCTCAACATGCGTGATCTATAGATGGAAGTGCATCTCCACCTATCCAATATCACCTAGATCTTGGCATCACACCAAAGATATCAACCTTGGTATCTTGCCAAGGATTTCTACCTCCTGACATCTCACCAACTATCACTACTCCTAGTATCTCACCAAGAGTCACTCTCTTGGCATCTCACCAAGAGTCTCCCCCTCTTGGTATCTCACCAAGAGTATCTAGATCTTGTCATCTCACCAAGATCTTCAACTTGGCCTCTCACCAAGTGACATCCACGTAAAGTGGAACTTGAACCTGATATGCTCGTCTCCATAGCCAAGTGAGGCTCAAGCCTCTACAGTTCTCTTCTCCTCTTCCTCATTAATCTCTAATGATATGAAGCCCCTGCACCAAACGTTTTTCTATTCAACAACTCTAAAACTGAAGTTGTCTCGAGTGGAACACTCACCCCTGAAGATGGTGTCCTCAAAATTAGATTATGAGCTCCCTCTGAATAAATACTCTAATTCAATGGGACCTCCTCAACCATGTCTACCCACCTACCACTGGATGGTGAATCAAATAAAAAAAAACAACTGATGAATGCACACTCCCTCGTAAACTGATTAGTGAACTCCTCCTCTATTTTCACTGTAGTAACATCCTACTGCTTCTTCTTCTTATTCTTAGGACAATGTCCTACATAGTGACCCATATTTCCACAAGTAAAGAATCTCACTATGCTCATGTCTCTTTATTTCCCACCGCCACTCTGTTGTGGTTTCACCCCTTCCTTGGGACATTGTATAGCACCTATGTAGGTCTTCTTCTTTCCTGTTAAAATGCAATTTTTAGGTTGGGAAAAGCCCGACCCAACCACAAATCAAGTGCTACAACTTGAGAATCCTACACCCAATGTCACCGCAATGTAGGTCTTGCACTTCAAGGGTGACTAGGTAACTCTAGCGAGGTGATCTCGGTGACCCTAGGGGGATTGAGATGGAGATGGAGGGAAATGGAAGTGAAGACCCTATAGGTCAAGTCTAAGTTGAATTAAAGGTTGAAGAATATTCCTTTTAATTCAAGTGATTGTTTCCCCACATGTATAGTACTTCTCCGGATGATTGTACCTTCCCGAGACATAAGGAAATCCAACTTTCAATGATATATGTTAGTATGGATCAAAAATTTAATATTGATGTCCCTAATTTGCAGAAATATATAACATCTTATATCAGCAAGTAATACATTCAAATCAGCATGTAAATATCTATACTAGTAAAGTAAATTAACATCAAGATTAGCAATGAATATAGGCTGAAAAATGGCACTTCAGAAGAAAGAGAATATGGTCGTTGTAAACATGTATTTTCTACAGAAAATTCCATCCTTATGTATGTAGAATTCAATGGCATGCATCAGCAAACAAACCATGAAAAATTTCCAACAACTAGCCCAAAAGGTGCGCCCTAGTTAGTAGAGTAAGTGAGAAAAATCAGTAGCTAGTTTAGGGTTAGTTTAGGAGTTATATCTAGTATTTTATCTAGGTTAGATTAGACTTAATGGTTGTAGGCTAGGGTTTCATACGGAAATAAAATTAATGGAAGAGAGGGGACACCCTAGTAGGGGAAGACTCCTCTCAATGAGGCAAACCAACTTCAAGCAAGAAACTTTTCAAAAGATAAAAAATTGTGTTTCCCAAGGCAATGATTTTATACATCCAATGAAAATGTATATGAATAGTGCCTTTAATATTGGGTTAATGAAGAAAAAAAAAAACAAAGAGATATAGAATCTACCTCCTTGGGGGTGTAATCCCTTTTACTTCCCAAGGCAAGTTTCTCTAGCTAGGGTTTAAACTAAGAGGTTATATGCCCTTATACTTCTCTTAGAAAACCATTGTATAATCAATGATATGAAGAATAAAATGATCAAGAATTTTGTGGGGGTGTATTCCCTTATGCTTCCCACCTAGCTCCCAAAATAACAATACGTGAATTGAAAAAATGATAGCATAATAGTAAAATACCATACCAAGATCAAGAGAAATGCCAATATAATCCACCATAAGAGATAGAAATCATCATCCAAGTCTAGTGCTATACTTCCACCAACCATTCATCAATAGATAGCCATAAACAAGCGCTAAAAGAGGCAATCTTTCCAAAGATAGCAAAAATTTCAAATCAAGTCCTCTCACAATGAGGGAGAGTTATGTTAAAATGAGATCTTATGATCTCTTATTTATACAAATTTCACCAAGGTGAATTGTCCACAAATTAAGGGGTAAAACACAAGATTAGGGGTCAACAACCCAAATTTTAGAAGGATGTCTCCCCTTTAGGGGACATTTTTCTACTTTGAAGAAGTCATTGGTGTTGGAGAAGCATAGGTAGGCCTCTAAAGGCCACATGTCAAGCATCTAAGAACTCTCATCATGGTGCAGACCCTCTTCTCCTCAAAACATCCATGTGTCAAATGAGTGGCACCTCACCACCATGACCTAGCCCCCCAAGCATGATGTCAAGCTAAAAAATAGGAAATTTTTCCCCTCCTGGGAAAATTGCTTGGAAAGTGAGGGTTGGGGTATGTCATCCAAGTCATCATAAAGTTCGTACGAGTATTATCTCTCTCATTCGGCATGCAGACCTATGTCATCCATCATGTGGGGTCTCTTTCCCTCATGGATGCCCAAGCTAGGATTGTCCTTAAAAAACTTGCCACCAACTAGGTCCTGCAAAGACAAATGAGCATGACCTCTATGGATATCAAGTCATAACATCATGATAAGTGAATCCATTCAATAAATAATCCATCTAAGCATTTGCATAAAAGATCACTATATAAAACAATTAATTGCTCAAATACACTATGTGACTTGTAAAGCTTGAATATGGGAGGGTTGATGAGGTATCCTATTGGGTAGATCTTTCCCTAGGTCAAGGAGATATTCCTTTCAAGAGATCCATATATAAGCCATGTAAAGTGGATGAAGTGGTTTGGGCGAAGACTCAATGGGAATAGGGCTCATGACATACAAGGGGTCATAGTGTCTCATTCATGGGTGCCTTTGTAGAGGGTGTGTGGTACCTTCATCTGCAATGCACTTTTTCCAAGCCCATCAATTTTATTTTATCTTTCTTTCTTTGTATTTTATTTCAAAATAGAATAAGGAGAGATTGAAGGTCACTTCCCTAGTGTGGTGATTATGAAAATGTCACCCACAAACACCTAGTGGAAATGAGAAGGTTGGCTCATGATGAGACCCCCTTTCTCTCAGTAATGCAACTAAGAGCCATTACCTTGGTTTAGTGACTAGATGATGGTAACGTCATACCACTAGATATTCATGGATGTGATAGGTCGGCTCGTGATGAGACCTCATATCATTCAACTAACATTTTAATCATTCTTTATTATATTGTGGGTCCCCTTTACTCAAAGATAAGTGTTTCATTGCTTTCTTGGGTGATCCTTGGGAGAAGCATATTGAAGGTTTAAACAAGGATTTTATCTTTTACCCAACATCAACCCCTCTGGGCCTTTGGGCCCTTCTTCCTGTAGAATGAGGGACAAGCCCTTCTTGGGTCAATAAACCCTAAAATCCCAAGAGATAAGGAAACAGAGGGGAATAATGATGGAAAGTGATAAGTATGGTCGGGAATGATATGATGGCTCATTAAGTGAGTTATAGTAGAAAACCCAATCCCAAGGAAGACCACTTAATAGGGAACAATGTCAACCACCAAGGTGAAGCAGGGAAAAATGCATAATGTCCAAGAATATATCATGAAATATAGAGAAATCTAAGATACAACATACTCAACGGGATTAAATATTGAAATGATGCTCACCATAATATTGACTTGTACCTCATGGAGCAAGGCCCGTTTCCTTCCAGAATCCAACTGATGTGGTGGATTCCATCTACAAACCTGTGACCATCTATGTTGGTGAGTGGGTTTTACATCTATGAAAAGGGTATTATTAGTCATGTAGTCTCTCGTAAATCAATATTTGCAACCTAAGGGCCTCAAGACATAATATACTTAGTTATCCACAAAATAGGGATAACATATGGCTCTTACTTGGGGACATGTTCTCACCGTAGAGTGTATGAGAACCACATCATCTCCTAGTAGACTTGTGCCTGCAAGGAAACATCAAACTGTCAAGTGCAGGATGGCCTACTCATCCTTGTTCTCATATGATGATAATCAAAACCCACTAAACTAGAAAAAACAAATTGACATTTTTTTAATAAATTTCTAAACTAATCATGAAATCAATATGAAAGTAGAGAAAAATGAAAATGAAATGCATCTAAATTAGTATGAGCAATCAATATGGAAAATGCAGGGAACAAAAATGACTTACCTACTTACTTGGGGCATGGGCCTTGAAGAATTTATGTGACCTAGATGTGAGGTTGGAGAAGAGACCCATCTACGGGTAGTGGCATATTTCTTGTATCTAATGTTGTCAGATAGTACCTTTCTTTTTCAGACATATTCTTGATGATGTAAGGGTCAAGCCATGAATTGTTATCTTTTTTTTTCATATATGGGATTTCCCTTTCTTAATTCCCACATGAGAATAAGACTTCCTTCATTGAAATCGATGCAAGGTGTACTTTTATCATGTGGAGGCTCTATGTGGACTGTATCTTTGATTATTTATTCATTTTTCTCATCTTCCTTCTTCAAAATTTGGATAGACCCTGGATCCTTCCCATGGTATTTTGAAAGTTTGTCTTTGTGTTGATTTTTCTATGGAAGAAATGTTTCTATGGAGTCCTCCTTCATAAAATGTAGCTCAGATGGATCTTAATCAATGGTCTGTGGGAGTACATCATAATCACATTTGTTGGCATAATCAAGACCATCAGGATCCATCACGTGTCTATCATATTTCTCTTGATTGTATAGTATCTGAAAAGTGTCATCCCTCATAGGAATGTGTGCATGGGTGAGATCCATGCTAAGGAAACCCCCAAGAACAGTAGAATAGATCCTAGATAAAATCATCCCACAATCATCTAGAACTTTGATCACTACTATGTCCATGAAAATGTTGATATGTTGAAAGTCAATCAGGAAAACATCAACACCCTCACATACCCCAAGGACTTTGACCTTTCTAGAATCAATACCACATACATTTCCAAAAGGCCAGGTTGTATTCAAACCAAGTTGTTTCATTACATTTAATGATATGACATTAGTTGAGGCCCCTGAATCAAGCATGCATTTGTTCAAACAGAGGTCATTTATGCCTAATGAAAGATAGAAAAGAGGGTTCTTGTCCCTTGGCCGATCGAGATACATAGTGTTTAACATGATGGGAGGATCCTCCTTTTTGGTTGGCACTTGTAATATTTTCAAAATTTCCCTTTTTACAAAAAGGATATTACACATCTCTATCATTGGGACTGTCATATTCAGTTTTCCAAACATATTTGCAACATCTATATTCAACTGAATGTCATATGTAGGAGTTGTCTTAGGAAGAAACTCACATACCAGTGGTGGAGGTGGTGGAGCCACCTTTTCTATTGATGGAAGAGGAGTGTCAGGTTGTAATGGAGGGTTTGAAGCACTTTTTCTTCTATAGGTTAGAATTTCCCTCTTCTTTAATTCCTTCTTCTGATCATATTTCATATTACTTAAGGCCTAGAGTCTCCCCTCTCTTTCTCCTATTATTCTGGCTTCATTGATCTATTCTTGGGTAACCTATTCATTGTTGATATTGCAAATAATAAAGTTTATATCATCAAGATAATCTTTATCTTGTTGGGGTCATTCATTTTCCCTGTGGGGTTCTTGGCATGGGAGACACCATGCTTATATATCAAATGTCCCAACATGTTTCAAAGTATCTGGGGCCTTTAGCTCTTGTTGAGGTCTTGGTTTCCAACCAGTGGCATCTCTATGTTGTCTGGAAAACTGAGATCTGGGAGTAGATTGATTTCTTTCTACTGTAGTCATATTGTTCATAAGATGAATCTTCACCTGAAAAAAAAAATGAGTATTAATTTGATCTATCTTCTGAGTCAGGAGAGAAATCGGATTAGGAACATTGTTGTTGGAAACCTTTGCCCTTGATTATGTCTTGTTGTGAGGCTACTAAAAAGGTTTTATTTTTTAATCAAGGAAATTCTCATCAATGTTGATATTGAATTCTTTAGCCTCTTCTAATGAAGTGGGATTTTTATCTTTAAGAATGTATCGGAACTGTCCTTCAAAGTAATTCATGTAAAGGATATGAATTGATGATGTTGTAGGAGAGTAATATATAGGAATTTGACTGTAAAACCGGTCAAATATGGAAATGAATTCCCTCACCATTTCATTCTCTTTTTTATTTATTTGATTGAGCTGAGTCCCAAGTGTCCCACCATCTTCTTTTCTCAACCATTTTCTTTTAAATAAGGTGGGAAAATAATCATAGGTCGTGATAGGATTATCAGAGAGTCCTATGAACCAATCAATGGCTTCTTCATTCAATCATTAAGTGAATAGTATCATGGCCACATCTTCATGATCAATACCTACATTGTCCATATCCCAACCCATGACATAAATGTGGTCATAGCAAGTTATCACATTTTTTCCTGGGAAATTTGGCAACCACTTGTTGACTTCTTTTGACATCTTGTTAGGGTAACCTTGGATATTGGACATCTTAAGGGGGTTGTAGAGGTATCTTTCCCATTCATCAATAGATATCCATAAAAAATAATCAAAGATACAATATTTCTAAAGATAGCGAAAATTTTAGATCAAGTCCTCTCACAATGAGGGACATTTATGTTAAAATGAGATCTTATGATCTCTTATTCATACAAATGTCACCAAGGTGACTTGTCCAGAAATTAAAGGGTAAAGCACAAGATTAGGGGTCAATGGCCCTAATATTTCCCCCTTTACAAATTAATTCATTTAAAATTTACTTTTGCACATAAGAAAGCTGTAATTTTAGAAATATGTCTCCTCTTTAGGGGACGTTTTTCCACTTTGAAGAAGTCGTTGTTGTTGGAGAAGCATGGGTAGGCCTCCAAAGGCCACATGTCAATAATCTAAGAAATCTCATCATGGTGAAGACCCTCTTCTCCTCAAAACGTCCATGTGTCAAATGAGTGGCACCTCACCACCATGCCCTAGCCCCCCAAGCATGACGTCAAGATAAAAAATATGACATTTTTCCCCTCCTGGGAAAATCATTTGAAAAGTGAGGGATAGGCTATGTCTTCCAATTCATCATCAAGTCCTTCCAAGTCTGATCTCTCTCATCCAGCATGTGGTCCTATGTCATACATCCTATGGGTTTCTTTCCCTCATGGAAGACCTAGCCAGGCTTGTTACTCCAAAACTGGCCACCAACTAGGTCCTACAAAGACAAATGAGCACTCCCTCCAAGGATCTCAAGTCATAACATCATGATAAGTGAATCCAATCAATAAATAATCCATCTAGTCATGTGCATCAAAGATCAGTATATCAAACAATTTATTACTCAAAGACATTATGCAACTTGTTAAGCTTGAATATGGGAAGGTTGGTGAGGTATCCTATTAGGTATATATTTCCCTAGGTCAAGGAGAGATTTCAAGAGATTCCTCTCTAACCCATGTAAATTGGATGAAGTGGTTGAGGTGAAGACTCAATGGGAATAGGGCTCATGACATACAAGGGATCATAGTGTCTCATTCATGGGTGCCTTTGTAGAGGGTGTGTGATACCTTCATCTGCAATGCACCTTTTCCAAGCCCATCAATTGCCTTTTATCTTTATTTCTTTGTATTTTCTTTCAAAATAGCATAAGGAGGGATTGAAGGTCATTTCCCAGGAGTGGTGACCAGATGATGGAAATGTCACCCACAAACACCTAGTTGAAATGACAAGGTTGGATCATGATGCGACCCACTTTCTCTCAGCCATGCAACTGAGATCCATTACCCTAGTTTGGTGACCAGAAGATGGTAACATCATACCACTAGATATTCATGGAAGTGATAGGTCGCCTCATGATAAGACCTCTTATCCTTGAACTAACCTTTTAAGCATTATTTATTATAATTTGGGTCCCCTTTACTCAATTATAAGTGTTTCATTTCGTTCTTGGGTGATCCTTGGGCGAAGCATATGGAAGGTTTATACAAGGATTTTATCTTTTACCCAACCTCAACCCCTATGGGCCTCCATCCCCTTCTTCCCATAGAATGAGGGACAACCCCTTCTTGGGTCAATACACCCTAAAATCCCAATAGATAAGTAAATTGAGGGGAATACTGATGGAAAGTGGTAATTATGGTTGGGAACAGTATGATGGATCATTAAGGGAGTTTCTAATAGTAAACTCATTCCTAAGGAAGACCAGTTACTAGGGGAAAATGTCAACCAACAAGGTGAAGCAGGGAAAAGGCATAATGTCCAATCATATATCATGAAATCTAGAGAAATATAAGATACACCATACTCAATTGGCTTAAATATTGATATGATTCTCACCATAATACTAACTTGTACCTCATGGAGCAAGGCCCACTGCCTTCTGGAAGCCAACTGATCTGGTGGATTCCATTTGCAAACTTGTGACCATATGTGGTGGTGTTTTTGTTTTCCATCTGTGCAAAGGGTGTTGTTGATCATGTAGTATATCTACACTCCATATCTGCGACTTGAGGGCCTTGAGACATAATCTCCTTAGTTATCCACAAAATGGAAATAACATCTAGTTCCTACTAGAGGACATGTGCTCGTCGTAGAGTGTATGAGAAATGCAACTTCTCTTGGTAGACCTGTGCCTACAAGAAAACATTAAAATTTCAAGTGAAGGATGGCCTACTCATCATTGTTCTCATATGATGATAATCAAAACCCATTAAACTAGAAAAAGAAAATTTTGACATTTTTTTAATAAATTTCTAAACTAAGCATGAAATCAATATGCAAGTAGAGAAAAATGAAAATGAAATGCACCTAAACTAGTATGAGAAATCAAGATGGAAAATGAAAGGAATCAAAATGACTTACCTACTTACCTGGGGAATGGGCCTTGAAGAAGTCATGTGACATAGATGTGAGGTTGGAGAAGATACCCATCTACTGGTAGTGGAATATTTCTCCCATCTAATGCTGTCAGATAGTACCTTTCTTTTTCAGACTTCTTCTTGATGATGTAAGGGCCAAGCCATGAATTGTTATATTTTTTTTCATATATGGGATTTTCATTTCTTTTGTCCCACATGATCACAAGACTTCCTTAATTTAAATCGATGCAAGGTGTACTTTTATCATTTGGAGGATCTATGTGGACTGTATCTTTGATGATTTATTCATTTTTCTCATCTTCCTTCTTAAAAATTTGGATGGATCCTGGATCCTTCCCATGGTATTTTGGAAGTTTTTATTTGTATTGATATATCCATGGAAGAAGTGTGTCTATGGAGTCCTCCTAAATAAAAGGTAGATCAAATGAATCATAATCAATAGTCTGTGGGAGTACATCATAGTCACATTCTCTAGCATAATCAGGACCATCAGGATCCATCACGTGTCTATCAACTTTCTCTCAATTGTATAGTATCTAAAAAGTGCCATCCCCCAGAGGAATGTGTGCATGGGTGAGATCCATGCTAAGGAAACCCCCAAGAGAAGTATACCAGCTCCTAGATAAAAGCATCCCCCAAGCATATGGAACTTCAATTGCTATTATTTCCATGACAATGCTAATATGTTGAAAGTCAATCAGGAAAACCTCAATGTCCTCACATACCCATAGGAATTTCACCTTTCTGGAATCAATACCACATACATTGCCATAAGTTTAGGTTGTCTTCAAACCAAGTTGTTTCATTACCTTTAATGATATGAAAATTGATGAGGCCCCTAAATCAAGCATGCAGTTGTTCAAACAGAGGTCATTTACTCCCAATGAAAGATAGAAAGGAGGGTTATTTTCCCTTGGATGATCAAAATATATAGTGTTTAACATGATGGGAGGATCCTCCTTTTCTGTTGGCACCTGTAATATTTTCAAAATTTCCCTTTTTATAGAAGGGATATTACACACCTATGTCACTAGGACCATCATATTCAGTTTTCCAAACATGTTTACAACATTTATATTCAACTGAATGTCATCTGTAGGAGTTGTCTTAGGAATCAACTCACATATCGGCGATGGAGGTGGTGGAGACACCTTTTCTACTGATGGAAGAGGAGTGTTAGGATGTGATGGAGGGGTTGAAGAAACTTTTCTTCCGTAGGTTAGAATTTCCCTCCTCCTTAATTAAATCTTATGATCATATATCAATTTACTTAAGTCCTAGAGTCTTCCCTCTCTTTCTCCTATTCTTTTGTCTTCATTGATCTATTCTTGGGTAACCTATTCATCATTGAGATTGAAAATCATAAAGTTTATATCGTCAAGATAATATTCATCTTGTTGAGGGAATTCATCTTCCCTGTGGGGTCCTTGGCTTGGGAGAAATCATGATTCTATATCAATTGTCCCAACAGGTTTCAAAGTATATGGGGTCTTTGCCTCTTGTTGAGGTCTCGGTTTCCAACCAGTGGCATCTCTCTGTTGTCTAGAAAACTGAGCTCTGGGAGAAGATTGATTTATTTTCACTATAGTCATACGGTTCATAAGATGATTCTTCACTTGAACAAACTAAGTTTTCAATTGATCTATCTTCCAAGTCGGGAGAGAAATCAAATCAGGAACATTGTTGTTGGAAACTTTTTTCCTTGATTCTATCTTGTTGCTAGGGTATTGAAAAGGTTCTATTTTTGAATCAAGGATATTCTCTTCAATGTCGATACTAAATTCTTTAGCCTCTGTAAATTAAGTGGGATTTTTATCTTTAAGAATGTATCAGAACAATCCTTCAAAGGAATTCATGTAAAGGAGACGAATTGATGATGTTGTAGGATCGTAATTTGTTGGAATTTTATTGTACAACCTGTAAAATATGGAAATGAACTCCCTCACCATTTCATTCTCTTTTTTATTTATTTGATTGAACTGAATCCCAAGTGTCCCACCATCTTATTTTCTCAACCATCTGCTTTTAAATAATATGGAAAAAGCATCATAGGTCATGATATGATTATCAAGGATTCATCTAAACCAATCAAGGGCTTCTTGAGTCAATGATGAAGAGAATAGTATCATGGCCACATCTTCATGATTAATACCTTGATTTTCCATATGTTGACCCATGCCATAAATGTGGTCTTTGGAAGCTATCACATTGTTTCTTGGGAACTTTTTCAAACACTTGTTGACTTTTGTTGGCATCTTGTCAGGGTAACCTTGGATATTGGCCATGTTATGGGTTTTTTAGAGGTCTCTTGTGCAAGGGAAATCCATTGGAACAAGAGGAAGGGTATTATGAAAAATGTTTTTAGAAACAAGAGACTTGAGAGGGGGCCTTCTCTGGTGAACCTTAGAAAGCTTGAACCTCCTAGGGGGAAATGGTTTGGGGAAAGAAGGATTCTGGGAACATGAAGTCACTATATGAGTTTCAAAATGAATTCATAAAGAAAGTTTGAAATGGAGTGTCCCTTGGGTTGAGTCACTAATCAAGCTAAGGGAAAGGATTTGGGATAGCTTACCAAAGTGTCATTAGGGTATGAAGAAGATTCAAAATCTTCCCCGAAAATGACACCAAAATGTTATAGAACAAGTTGTAGGATGGGAAAATATTGACCCAACTATAAAGAAAGTGATACAACTTGGGAATCCTACACCCAATGTCACCTCAATGTAGGTCCCGCACTTCAAGGGTGACTAGGTCACTCTAGGGAGGAGATCTTTTTTACCCTAGTGGGATTGAGATGGAGGTGGAGGGAAATGGAATTGAAGCCCCTAGAGGTCAAGTATAAGTGGAATGAAAGGTGGGAAGAGATTCCTTTTAAGTCAAGTGATTGTTTCCCCATAGGTATAATACTTCTCCAGATGATTGTACCTTCCCGAGACACAAGGAAATCCAACTCGCAATGATATATGTTAGTATGGATCAGAAAGTTAATCTTATTGTCCCTAATTTTCAGCAATAGATAAAAGTTTATATCAGCAAGAAAGATATTCAAATCATCATGTCAATATCTAAACTAGTTAAGTAAATCAACATCAAGATTAACAATGAATATTGGCTGAAAATGGCACTTAAGAAGAAAGAGAAGATGGTCATTGTAAACATGTATTTTCTGAATAAAATTACAGCCTTATGCCTGTATAATTCAATGGCATGCATCAGAAAAATCAACCATGGAAAATTTCCAAGAACTATCCCAAAAGGTGCTCCCTTTTTAGTAGAGTAAGTGAGCAAACTTTAGGAGCTAGTTTAGGGTTAGTATAGGAGTTATAGCTAGTATTTTATCTAGGTTAGATCAACCCTAATGGATTTAGGTTAGGGTTTATAACAACAAGAAATTAATTGGAGAGACGGGATGCCCTAGTATGGGAAGACTCCTCTCAATGATGCAATCCAACTTCAAGCAAGAAAGTTTTCAAAAGATAAAAAATTGTGTTTCCCAAGGCATAGATTTTATATCTCCAATGAAAAAGTATATGAATAGTTACTTTACTATTGGGTTAATGGATTCAAATAAACAAAGATATAGAGAAGCTACCTCCTTGGGGGTGTAATACATTTTACTTCCAAAGGTAAGTTTCTCTAGCTAGGGTTTAAGCTAAGAGGGTGTATGCCCTAATATTTATCTTAGCAAACCCTTGTATAATCAATGAGATGAAGCATAAAATTATGAACACTATGATGGGAGTGTATTCTCTTATACGTCCCACATAGATCCTAGCATAACAATACTCGAATTGAATAAATGATAGAATAATAGTAAAATACCATACCAAGATCAAGAGAAATGCCAAGATAATCCACCATAAGAGCCAGAAAACATCATCTAAGGCTAACACTAGACTTCAACCAACCATTCATCAATACATAGCCATAAATAAGAGCTAAAAGAGACAATTTTTCCAAAGATAGTGAAAATTTCAGATCAACTCCTCTCACAATGAGGGAGAGTTATGTTAAAATGAAATCTTATGATCTCTTATTTACACAAATGTCACCAAGTTGACTTGTCCACAAATTTATATAAAATTTAAGCATTTCAAATTCTATCATTCTAAAGGTTTCAGTTACAAATGAGAAGTTGAAATTCTTCACTTCATCGTCCCTTGTCTTCCTTCATGCTGGCAGGGCATTTTCCTTTCATTGTCCTCTAGCTCCAAAATAGGGTAGAATAAGCAACTGCATTACTGGCCTCCAGAAGTGTCCCCTTTCCCCTGTTCAATACAATTGATGCACTTTTCTACCAACCGGTCTATCAACTTGGAAGGTTCAGTTTGGTCATTTTCTTCGAAAGCGTAACACTTATTTTCCAATTGTAGCAGTCTTTCTCCAATTTGTCTGTCTTCTATGATGATAGACAATAATTTTAGGTTTGGTTTTATCAACCATTTATCTACGTGGGAAATATCAACATGTTTTATCTAAGATAGTTCAACTTGGTCTCTTTCCACATTTTCCTTGATATCTAGCAAATGTTTGACTATGTTAATTTTTCCCAATGTTCCAGAGCTACTTTCTTTATCAAGATCTAGCAATTTTTTATTTAGTAGGTCAAATGTTTCTTCACAATAATATCTTACCTCTTTAGCCATTTTTTTTTTCTCTGATATATTATGCTCCCATGATTTTAGCAGGATGTTACCTCTGGTTTTCTATGGAATAGATAACCTAGAAGCGATGACCATTTCTTCTTTTGTTGTTGCTATCATAGCCTCTTGGAAAGCACCCTGAGCCGCCTTAGCTTCTCTTTCTCTTAAGGTGATATTATTTATCACGAGATCTATCATCTGAAAATGATTCTGGATGATTTATAATTTGGCAAGTAGACTCTGTTGAGATTCCTCTATTCTGCTTCATATTTCCATGGCCTGGGTTCAAAATATCGTTATATCTATGACCTAGATCTCAGTAGAATTTAACTTAGATTGCAGTTGTTTTATTGACTCCTCTTGTTGATTTATCTGTGTTTGGCTTATTTGAGCCGACTGTTGCATTTGCTCAAGATTGGATTTGAGTTGTTCGGTTTCTTGTTGATCAGTTGCTCTGGATTGTTCAAGGATTTTGCATGCCTCATTCCTGGCATTTATCTCTACAGCTGCTATCTGAGTCTGTAATTTTCTGATTAACAGGTCTTTTTGTTTGAGTCGTTCCATCAAGGTTCTAACTGAATATTGGTCGGTTGTTGCATAAGCCCCCAATGTCCCTGCTACCTCTTCGACGAATTCTATCTCCTCTAAGGTTTCTCCATCAGTTAGTATTTTGTATTTTTTTTCCATTGCACCTCCCCTTTGATGTGTTTCTCAATTCATCATGGATTTTCTTTTCTTACTAAAAAATAAATCGCTAGGAGGTAGCTCTTCTACAGAGATAGGTGTTAGATCTTCTTTGAATATTGTTCCTGCATTAGATTTTCCTTTGGTAAATTGTAAGGGTGTGATAAATGGAATGGGACTGTCAATTTCTGTAGATGTTTGTTTCATGGTAGCGTCTATGACTGGTTCATCTGAGGTAGGCAAGGATGTGTCTCCTACCTCCTTTGAGGGTATATCTGTTTGATGCTTGACCTGTTTACTGTAATTTTTTAACCTGTGAAGTAAAGAAATTCATATAGATTATTAAGCAAAACATAAATTAATCAATGGCTCATTCACATAGTACAAAAAGATTTATACCGGAAACCCTCAACCAGGAAAACCTTTCTTATATTCATTATATCGAATTTCACCATTCACCATACAACATATACAATGTTTTTAGGTATTCCGTAGATACCAAAACCCTAATCCCTTAATCCGAGATTAATTTACAAAACTGCTAAAAATAACAAAATACGCTAAAAATAGCAAAAATCGCAGTTGTCATATCTGATGCAGTTGTCATATCTGATGTAGTTGTCATATTTGACGCACCCACACACACACATGAAAATAATATAACACATACCTAACATTCTCCCACTTGTTGTTTTCTTTTCATCTAGGGGTCCAGAGGATTATATAGTCAACAATCCAGAGAAGCAATTCCCATTGTTACTCTACACTAGGAGAATTTTTCTGTGCCCACAGACTTTGTCAATGAATCTGCAACATTCTTCAAAATGTCAACCTTTTCCAGCAACACCTTTTTTTCCTCAACCATGTCTCTCACAAAGTGATACTAAAAATCAATATGCTTTGTCTTCGAATGATAAGATGGGTTCTTTGCCAGGAAGATTGCACTCTGATTGTCACAATCTAATCTCACTGCTTGTTGTACCAACCCAATACCTGAACACAATATTTGTAACCATACTGCTTCCTTTCTTGCATGAGTGGTTTCTATGTATTCAGCTTCTGTAGTTGAGAGTGCCACTACAACCTGTGTTTTTCTCATCCAACTGATTGCTCCTCCAAATAGGTTAAACACATACCCACGTGTAGATCTTCTGTGACCCAGATCTCCATCCCAGTCTGTTAAGAACCAAATATCAATATAGCATAGAAAAACCTCAGAAAAGGTACTCAACACCTTGAAAACGAGATAATTTCAGATAATAAGCCTCTTAGAGGGGGCAACCTCCTTTTACCCCACTTAAATGTTCAAGTACAATATGATTCAAAATAAAAATGTTTCCTTGGTATATATAGGAGACTAGGAGGTATAATTACAACTAATGGCCTAAAGCCGACATAAATAAAATAACATTACTAATATAGTATGCCCCAATTGAGGGGTAATGAGCCAATATTAGGGCTTAGCATGCCCCTCCCCTTGAGACAAGTGTTGTCCGCAATGCTTGAGTAACTCTGGATGCTTCTGTATAAAAGAATCATCTTCCCAAGTGGAATCTCCAGCCAATAGTTTCCTCCATATAATGAGATACTTTGAAATGGATCTATTCCTTAGCTGGCGAATTCTTGTGTCAGTGATGGCTTCAGGCTCCAATATCATTTTTCCTTCCTCATCAAGTTCTGGAAATATAGTTTGAACATGGATCTTGTCGCCTATAACCTTCTTTAAGAATGAAACATGGAAAATTGGGTGTACTCATGAAGATGCAGGCAACTCCAATTTGTATGCCATAGTACAAATGTTTTGCAACACCTTATAAGGGCCATAGTACTTTGGTGATAATTTATTATCCTTATTGGCTTTCTTGAGGGACATCTGTTTGTATGGTTGTAGTCTTAAAAACACCCAATCCCCTA
>JZKD02S1866034.1:631499-649303 GCA_000966675.3 Picea glauca | reverse complement strand
TTTCTTTCCAAACCATACCTCGTGTGGAGTTTTATCATCCAATGTTGATGAAGGTGATCGATTGACCAAGTAACATGTTGTACCCACTGCCTCTACCCAGAATTCTTGTCCTAACCCGGCACCGCTGAGAATGCTCCTTTATTTTTCCATCACTGTCCTTTTCATCTTTTCTACAACTCCATTCTGTTGAGGAGTGTATGGAGTAGTATTCTTCCTTGCTATACCACACTTCTTACAGAATTCTTCGAATTCATTTCTGCAGAATTCTCCACCATTATCTGTTCTCAAAACCTTTATTTTCTTCTCTGTCTGATTTTCTACCAGAGCCTTAAACTCTTTAAATTTATCAAATACCTCAGATTTATTTCTAAGAAAATAAATCCATGTGTTCCTTGAAAAATCATCTATGAATGAAACATAATACAAAGATTTACCTAGCGATGGAATAGGAACAGGTCCAAACACATCACTATGTATCAACTCTAAGATCCCCTTTACTCTTGTAGCACCAAATGGGAAACTTACTTGATTATGTTTAGCATATATGCAATGTTCATAGAAATCAAAATCCAGAGTTCAATTTGACATACATTCAACCATACCTTTACCGTGTAGTGTTCGCAGGCCCTTTTCTCCAATATGCCCCAATCTTTGATGCCATAGCATGGTATTCTTTTCTGGGACAATATTGGTATTGTCTCCTTCATTTCTCTAATCAGAGACAACAAAATTGTTACACCCATTAGTATAAGTGCTTCCCTGCAACTTGTACAAAGTTCCAAACCGAACTCCCCTCATCAAGTCCATTGCTCTTCGTACCATCTTGCAAGTGTTCTTTTCAAATACAGTTTTCACTCCTGCATCACCCAACTTGCTTACAGATATTAGGCTCCTCGCTAGTTTTGGAATGTGCAGAACCCCAGGGAGAGTTCTAATCCTTCCATATTTTAGCAACAACGTAACCCTTCCACGTCCCAAGATTTTGGTTGTCGAGTCATCTCCTAGGAATACATCACCACCATCATATTTTTCATATTAAGAGAACCACTCCCTGTGAGGATTCATATTGTATGACACACCTGAGTTGATCAACCATGCATCACGATCTATATGTGTAGTTGTAGGTGCCAGGTAAACATCACCTCCATCTTCAGTGGAGGTTTTTGCCTCTGTGGAAGAGTTACTATCAGATCCCTTTGGTTTATCAAACTTCTTATACTTGCAATCTTTCTTATAATTCCCTGTTTTACCACACTTCCAACATTTCCTCAAAGATTTTCCTAGAGACTTAGATATACCTGTATATTTAGATCTCCACCCAGAAGGCTTACTAGGGTTCCTGTCTTGGGTATGCCCTCTTATAAATAAAGCATTTGTGTTGTGACCATCCATGCTCTTTTGCCTCATTTCTTCAGATAACAAGGATGCAACTATATCCTCGTACTTCAATGTATATTGAGTGGTACTACCTATTGCTACAACCATATTATCCCAAGAGTTTGGAAAAGAACATAACAAATTAATACACTTATCTTCCTCTACAATCGTAATATTAATAGATCCAAGTTGACTTACCAGAGTATTAAAGGCATTTAGATGTTCTGCCACAGAATCTCCATCTTTCATCCTAAGATGATACAACTTATTTTGAAGAAACAACTTGTTTACATGGGACTTTGATTGATATAAATTCCCCAACTTATCCCATAGTTCCTTGGTTGTAGATTCTCCCGAGACATTCAACAAAACTGAATCTGCCAGGCAGAGTCGAATATTACTCCTTGCTCTTTTGTCCAACTTCTCCCAATCTTCCTTCGATATACCAGTAGTTAGTGTTCTAGTTGTTTGTGTACTAGTAGGTTTTGTACCAGTAGCCTGTGTGCTAGTAGACGGTGTACCAGTAGGTTGTGTACCAATATCCACAATGATCCATTGTTCTTTGTATACAAGAAGGTCCTCCATCTTGCGCTTCCATAGCTCAAAGTTTTTACCGTTGAACTTATCTATCTCAATTCTAGATGAGCTCGTCATTCCTCTTTCTATACTCGAATCTCCCCTACAAAATATCCCATTAAACCCTGGTTTATCATAGACCCAAGATAAACTTGATCTATCAAGACCAAGCCAAACCCTCAACAACAAAGGAATCCCTCTGAAGCCAAAAACGAGCTCTAATACCACTTGTAAGTTTTAAACCTGTGAAGTAAATAAATTCATATAGATTCTTAAGCAAAACATAAATTAATCAATGGCTCATTCACATAGTACATAGAGATTTATACCGGAAACCCTCAACCGGGAAAACCTTTCTTATATTCATTATATTGAATTTCACCATTCACCATACAACATATACAATGTTTTTAGGTATTCTGTAGATACCAAAACCCTAATCCCTTAATCCGGGGTTAATTTACAAAACCGCTAAAAATAGCAAAAACCGCAGTTCTCATATCTGACATGCCCACACACACACACATGCAATGAATATAACACATACCCAACATTTACCCAGTGTATCTATCTCTGGGGTTCTTTCTTCTTGGTTTGGGATCTTGGTTTCCCGATTTGAGGTCTCAATTTCTTCTGTGTTCCCTTCAGTCGCTTGCTTTCCAGAGCTTGTAGTTGTTGGACCTTTGGTTTCTATTTTCTATATGTCTGGGGATGTGGAGGTTTTCCCCTGTAAAACTTTGGGGAGGCCACTCTTCCGATGTTCCTGAAATCTGTAAAATTCAACCATCGCTTTGGGCGGTAGGGCTTGGACCCGACTTAAAACTTTTGAGTAGGATTTCACTCCTCATAACATCTCATCATGAGGAGAGACTTCATGCTCGTATATTTTTAGACCGCAACATGCCATGTGGTTACCCACAACCTTATTAGGGTCGTGCTTCTTGAATTCAATGTATACTAGTTTCATTTCTTATAAGGTCGTGGCTTCTACTTTGGCATGGCCAAAATCTAAAAAAGAATATGTACCAATGTGTAGGGGAAATGATGGCCATACCTTTTCTTGAACCCCTTTGAGCTCTTTGTTGATACCTCCGAGTACAGTTTGTCTGGAAATTTTGTGACATACTAGCTTGTCTGGTAAGAATAGTGGCAGGGCATATGGGGGAACAGAGCAACCAAAAACCCTAATATAAGAGAATCGTTCTTCAATGTACCAATCTTCCACGCTGCCTAGATTGGTCATGATTTTATTTGAAATCCTGGGAGGTGGATGGTAAAAAATAGTGACATGCATCGGTACCATTACCCAATTGAAAATCTCATAGATGAAGTCTTTGGCTTTATCTTCCTAGAGTTTTGAGTGGTATATGTGAATAGGCTCTGCGTTAATTGGAGTCCATCTCCAATTCATTAATGGAAAGGGTGTCATGTAACAAACGACATCCATGATGTAAGAAGACATGAAAAGGGAGGTTTCTTTCCCATTCCCCTTTTTCTTTTGGTATTCTGTAATTTGACCGGCCAAATTGTCTGACAATATTTTGGCCTAGTTGAAAGAGTATCCCTCTTCTATTGAGTGGATAAGTGGTACCCATGGGAGAAAAAAATGTGCAGTATTCTCTTTCCCATAAATTCTGCACACCATCATCTCTATATACATGAATTTTGGTTGTAACGAAGAGATTGCATATATACCATGAGAATCAGCTCTAAACTTTTCAAGGTGTGAGTACCAATCCTTGATCAGGTCGGATAAGCTTTTCCCAAATTGTTCACATTCTTTCTATTTGAAACCTTCTAAAAATTTGGCATTGTAAGTGAAGTTTGGTGTGGGAGATAACCTGTACATTGTATGTAGATGTTTTGGCCGAAATGACCCAACAACCACCTTCTGGGAATTGCATATTGTTCTGGTTGGGACATCTACATGATCCAACGCCCATCCAATCATATCACAATAGGGAAAAATCTGCAGCCTTGTAGCTACCTTGTGCATCTCCGACTGAGAAACCAACTTGTATTTGAGATACAATTCTTCCTTCTCGTTGTTGCTCAAATCGTCTGGATAGCTTATTAGCTCGTATTGCAATGTGTTGAAAACATGTGTCCATGTTTTGACTACATCAATGTTTCTAGGCGAGGTATCAGAAAGAATATCTAAACTTTGGCCTGAACTTTCACTAGTTTTTTTGGGCGCTTTCCATGGAGCTATGATATAGAATCTTGAAATTATAATTCCTGTCATAGAGGATGAAAATACAAACAATATTTATCTCACTAAGAAGACTTTTGGAAAACTAGAATGAAATTTAACTAATGATAGAGATCCTTTCATATTGAGCATTCTAGTCTGTGTAGGTCCTTGCTGACACAATGTTTAATTCTTTTAGTAGAATATTTGGAGATGGCGTAAGATCTTAATTTCGATCAAATATGCTCATAAGTGCCATAAATGCTTGATATTTTGTGACTTGGGAGAATCATAGAAGAAATCAATTTTTTCCCATAAGTTTAACACGGTAAAAGGTTGTTTAAGATATTAATTAATCCATCTTAAACCTTTAATTAATCATGATTAGTTCTTAATATTTTTTCAGAACTCGTAGTCTCGGGTGATTTCACTCTTAGTCTTGAGATATGAACCCCGAATTTGTGAAATTCAATTTGATTAATTAACTTTAATCATGCTTAAGTTTTTAATTAATTGTGATTAGTTTGGAAATTTCGCAACCTCGAGTATCAGGGTTATAAGCTGTTTTTTCAAGACAAAACTGTCGAAACGCGAAATTGCGACAATATTTAATTATTGTTAATTATCATTAGTTGTGTAATTAATCAGGTTTATCTTAAGTTGTTTTAGCGACTTTTCATATCGGGATATTCGAAGGTTGCTCGAGGCATGACTCTCGACTCGCGAAGGTGCGATGTATTAAATTAGCGATAATCACTCTTTAATGGTTTGATGATCACGATTAAGCTTAACCTTATTTTTCTATTTTGCATGTCAGGTCATTAAGGACTTTGACATGTTGGACTGTCAGATCTGTGAAACCCCGAAATCTGATGTTTGAGGTTTATCGTTAGCATTTTTTTGTTTAAACGGCAGGCGGCTTCCAATCCTTTAATATCTGGAGTATTTGAAAATATATGTGTTACAACATCACCCATAAACACCTAGTGTAAATTAGAAGGATGGATCATGATGAGACCCCCTTTCTCTGAGCCATGCAAATGAGAGCCATTACCCTACTTTGGTGACCAAATTATGGAAACATCATACCATTAGATATTCATGCACGTGATAGGTCAGCTCGTGATGAGACCTCCTATCCTTCAACTAACCTTTTAAGAATTCTTTATTATATTGTGAGTCCCCTTTACTCAAAGATAAGTGTTTCATTTCTTAATTGGGTGAGCCATGGGCAAAGTATATGGAAGGTTTATACAAGTATTTTATCTTTTACCCAACATCAACCCCTCTGGGCCTTCATCCCCTTCTTCCCATAGAATGAGGGACAATGCCTTCTTGGGTCAATACACCCTAAAATCCCAAGAGATAAGTAAATGGAGGGGAATAATGATGGAAAGTGGTAAGTATGGTCAAGAATGGTACGATGGTTCATTAAGGGAGTTCCTAGTATCAAAACCATTCCCAAGTAAGACCACTTACTAGGGAAAAATGTCAACCACCAAGGTGAAGCAGGGAAAAAGGAATAATGTCCAAGCATATTTCATGAAATCTTGAGCAATATAAGATACAACATACTCAACCGGCTTAAATATTTAAATGATTCTTTCCATAATAATGACTTGTACCTCATGTATCAAGTCCCACTACCTTCCGGAAGCTACATTGTGTGGTGGATACCATCTGCAAACCTGTGACCATCTATGGTAGTGAGTGGGTTTTCCAACTGTGCAAAGGGTATTTCTTGTCATGTAGTCTCTCAACACTCCATAACTACAAATTGAGGGCCTTGAGAAATAATATCTTTAGTTATCCACAAAATGGGGATAACATTTCCCTTAGTCCACAGAGAAAGATACCCATCACTCTCTGAAGTATGTTGTTTTCCTGAAGATCTTGAGCTGCATCTCAACTCCTCCTATACAAATTCGTCCAAAAGTCTCTCCCAGGTATGCATGACCTCTTGTGCTACAATTCCTAGTACAAATGAACCCCAAGGTTTGGAAAAGTTGTTCAAAGATGTCCTCACCAAGAAGTCAGGATCCATAATCTCCTTGACTGCAGAAAAATCATCTTGAATATGTGTAAATGGGCCTAGGTATGATGTGATTGTCTCATAATCGAGAATCTGAATTCCCCTAAGCTTGTCCTGCATAACCATATTTTGGTTCTTGTTTGGCCGTTGGTAAATATTTCCCAATGAGGCCCATATCTCAAAGGCATAGTCTTTCCTAGTCAGATGAGGTATGATTTGGTTCCTCACCACTTCACAAAAATTCCTCTTTGCCTTGCTATTTTTCTTCATGAAATCTACATCCAACAATGGTGAAGGATTAGGTGCAGGAGGAATCACCACAGGAAATTGAACTATATCCCATAGTTTAATATCCTCAAAGATGAATGTGATCTTGATCTTCCAAGGGGACCAGTTTCTAGCTCCATCTAGTCTATCCTCTACCTGCATATGGGACAACAATATGGCTTTCCACTAAATCTCACACTAATGATAAAACTACACAAGAGTATTGCCTCACTCCTATCAACACAGGTGTGAAAAGAGGCAGTCAAACTACAACCTCACTCCTGACAAGACAAGCATGAAAAGAGGTTTTCCAAAATCAGCCTCACTCCTGTCCACATAGGAGTGATAAGAGGATGTCCAAAAGTGTCCAAAACAGTCCTACAATTGTCCAAGAAATCTTCCCACAAGTTTTCACAAAACTCTGTTAACAAGCTATCCAAAAATATTCCAACAAGTCATCACAAAATTGTCGACTGAATGCACTATAAATCAACAAGTCTTTTCCACCAAGGGCTCTGATACCATGTATAAAATCGAGGTACTATGAGGCTTCCAAATATTGTTTTTCTTTGACCAAAATTATCTCTAAGTTCAATCTCCAAAACTGTCCTTTGCTACATTTTAGGACAACAAATAGTGTAGTAACTTTTTGCCCATAATTTTTATTGGTTAAGTGTTCTTTGAGGTTCCCTTGCAAGTGTTTCCATACTAATGTTTAGAAAATACAATAATACTCAAAAAACATAACACTCCTCACTATCTTTACAAATCTAATTTTTTATCTAAATTTCTAAGCATGCATGAAAAAAGACACATAAGTTTTTGGTCAACATGGCCCTAGAAAAACCCACATGAGGAAAACCAATTTGGAGCTATATGTATATAGAATATCTCAAAGAAAAATGTAAAACAAGGAAAACATATACAAGCAAACCTGGTACAATAGCAACCCTTCTTGGATTCTTTCGAGTCCCTTAAATACGTGCCTTATAGCCCCTTGAAGCAAGGCGCCAATTGCCTTAGTGTGCCCTTCGTCTCTTTCTAAGCCTTGGCCCTCTTTCCTTGTCCATTTACCTTTACCTTTGAGCTGAATTTACCTTTGCCTTTTCCCACTTGAACATTGCTAAGCCCTTGCCTTATTTTCTTGTACATGATGCCCTTTACACAAGTGATCCCTCCTCCTTGGCTTAGTGTGCACCTAGCCTTATTGTTCTCCTCCTCTAGAAATATCTCCCTCTAGGTTGTTTTCACCCTTATCCTCTCACTAAAGTTCCCTCTAACTTGTGAACCCCTCCTCCTCCATGAAATACCTCATGAAATATGGGGAAACTTCCTAGAAGCTTTTCACCTCTCCTCCTCCAAGTGCACCCCTAAGCTTGGAATGCACCCTCCCTCATGTGAATTCCCACAAATCCATGGAAGCACCTCCATAAGTGTTATGCACCTTCCTCCTTCAAGTAGTAAATCCATCCTACCTTGTGCACCCTCCTCTCCTCAATAAATGTGCCCAAGTGCTCTTCTCCTCCTCCTCTCCTCTCAAATCTCTCAAGTGAAGAATGAGAATCCTCCTTACCCTTTCCCTCCTTTAGCCTCTATGTGGCCAAACCCTAAAATATCAATGGCCTAGATCCAATCTAGCCATGTATAATCAATGGGTGATATTTAATCCAAAAATCTCACTTAGGAAACCCACTTTCCTTAGTTTTCCTCATGTCCTTTAACTCACCCACAAACTGAATTAAATGTCACTTTAATCACTTTAATAACTTAAGTGGCATATTTCACTTTTAACTTAAACTCCTAAGTCAACGTGAAATTAGAAAATAAAGTAAAGTAATATGAGTAATAGTCTCCCCCTTTGTTTTTAGAGACTTAAAAACACAAGGGGAGCACTTTCCAAGGTACCCAAATATCAACACAGTCTACATCAACAAACCCATGTATGTACAACACTTTATCCAATCATGGTCTTCCTTGGTAGCAAATACCCAGCTTGAAGTGCCACGCAAATACCTGAAAACCCTCTTTGTTGTTGTCCAATGCTCTGTAATACCCCAGTTTTGAGACTTGTATTAAATAATGTATTTTTTTAATTTATGAAAGGCCAAAGTTCCCAAACAATTAAAAGAGGCCAGTGTGCCTAGGAAATGTAATGTTTTGATCATTATTAATAATAAATACATGATTGGCTACTAAACAGACCAGGAAAAGAGTTATAGTGGGATATGATTCCACAAGAGAGGGGGCTTGAGGGGTTAAGTATTATTTTATATTTTATTTACCCATAATTGTTTTAATAGAGAGGAGTGCTTACATGAGATTCTTTGGGAAGTCCATGTGGTTCCTAGTTTTCAAGTAAATATTTAAACCCGTCTTGTGGGTTGATTGGGGGTTCTTCTTCTTCTTCACTCACTCACTCACTCATGGTTGATTGTTCATTGTTCATTGTTCACACCTTTAATTGTGTTCTCTCTTCATTCATTCTTTCACCCACTCTCCATTCTTCATTGATGTTTTGACTTGGGAAAGAAAAATGAATTGTTGGAGAGGAGACATGGTTTTGTTGGATGTAATGATCGTTGGTGTATTACAACCATGAATTAATTCCTGCATGCCTGAGATGCATTGGCATGCATTACTTTCTTCCCACATATGTGAATCCTGAGAGTCTCAGCATGGATATTCTTTACCAGATGAACTGGAGCCCTGGAAGGAGGTGGACAGCCTGAGGGAATGTGTGGAAGAGAAGGGGGTTCATTCTCTTGGGTTGTGCAGGATGGGTAGAAGAGAGTTGGTGTACTTTGGATTTTTGTGTGTGCTAAGAATCTTGTGAGAGCTTGAGTGCTGACTGGTTTGGGAATCTGAGTGACACTCAAGTATAATCCTTGTGGATTCATAGCCCTCTCTCAGGGGTGACATTGTTGTTGAGACTTGGAATAACAATGTCTATAGTTGAGTGGAATGTCCTTCATATGATGCCAGTTGGTGATTCGTTTCATTAAAGATAAGTTCTCTCTATCATGGTTTTATTTACCTATGTATTTATTTCATTGTGTATTCATTTATCTATGAAATTTGTATCTATAATATGCATGCTTGTTGGTTATTTTTGTGCATGAAATATATCTCATTTCTTTATGTTGTAGCATGAATATTGAACTTTTCATGTGAATATTTCATGCCTCTTTATTAATTATAAATTTATTAGAATCTGAATTAAGTTTAGAAGTGAGCTTGAAGTAGCATAGCTCAGCCTAGGGGTGGTTGGGTACTTTACATATTGATATTAGAGATTCAGGTTGAAACATCAGACTAGTATGGGCCAGAACTGTGGACATGGTATTATGGTTAAAAATGGATATGTCCTTGCGATCTTAAATATTAGGAGAGATAGCACTACAAAGATCACACGAATCCATAACATCGTGCAGAAAGTGATCCTTTGTAAAGGATCATAGCATTGTGGTCATCCCTTTAGGAATATTGGGTGAAATATCAACCATTGATCATGGTCATCCGTAGTTGAACCTCCATATGTAAGAAGTTTGAGCCTCCAGAAATATCGAAGGCCGAAGTTAGGAAGTATCGTCGGTCATTCAATCTAATAGGAATTCAGGAGTAATGCAAGTCGTATATCCGGAGTGGAAGGATAGTGAAGTTTCTGGGCTTCAGAAATTCGCCACTTCAACGATTACTAGAGAATGGGAAAATCCTCAAAGTGTCGAAGACACGAAGTGCAAAGCCACAGTCCATGAAATAACGTAGGCCTTCAGATATGAATTGGAGGAATGTGGACCATCTATTTGATTGATTATGTGTCGTAGGCCACGTGGCAGGAGTGTTTTGTGGGGAGACGTGTGACCCAGATACAGTACCTTTTCGACCCCAACCTATTCATTTTTTTAGTGACACGTGGCACACATGCCATGGATTCATGTCACCATAAGTGACATCATCAGGCCATGTCATCTCCAGGAGTATGGCCTCCATGAGTGTCCAACATCTCTACCAATGAAAGTGCCAAAGACCAAAGTCATGAATTCATGCAGACCGTCAATCTAAGATCCCTTCGGGACCTTTCTCAATCGTTAGATCAAGCAATGGAAGGATGGCATAAGCACTTTGACAGATATCACTCTGGGGGATTTGAATGACTTAGGAGTTGAAATGTCTCGAAGCCCCATAGTGTCGAAGTCCTAGAATGATTAAGGACTGTCCATCCCAATTCTTGATTAATTCCTAGCCATCGGATTATGCCATTGAAAGGATAGGGTAAGTGATTTGGCAACTAAAACTCTCAGAGAGTTGAACAAATTGAGAATTGTAATGTCCCAGAGTCCCGGAGACCTAAATTCTCGAAATAATTGAGGACCATCCATCCTAGTTCATGATTAAGTCATGTTTTTGTATCTCGTTGAATCCTCCAGATGGGGCGGGACTGTCCAGTCAACGAGAGATTAAATATCGACCATCTCATCTGCTAGTGGAGCTAATAGAAGGGTTTCACTGAAGCTTGCTTCAGGAGAAGTGGAATATTGAAAAGGGAGAATAGAAGAAATTTGAAGTCCAAAGGACTTGGTCCAAGCGTCAGTCTCAGGATAAGATAAAGGGGTCAATTAGAGGTGTGAAGGGCCTAGAATTAACCAAACCCTTGGACATTGTGCTCGAACAAGATCTTGTGTAGAAGAATATAGAGGAAGGCGCTAAATAGTGATTAATCCCATGGTTTCGATTCGTGGTCACATGGAAAGTGGTTTTAAGGAAGTGCTTTTGTAGAATTCGAATTATGTACCATTTAAAGGAGTTATGGAATATTTCGAACAGATCCTATTGCAACAAAGGAATGGGTTGAAAGTGATTTTTTGGGAAGCCATAAATTTAAGCTCAGATATCAAATTGGGGAAAGATTATAGTCATTGGAAAGATGATTTAGAGGAGAATAACATGGAATTGTTATAATATGGAGAATTATAATATATTTCTTCATGAATTGAGAAGAAAAAGGACCTTTAGCATTGTTTGGATTTTTTTTTATAATATGCATAGTTCTAACATAATGGTTTCTTGCACATTTTGTAGAATTAGGGGGGTATAAACATATCATTTTAGTATAAAAATGCATATTCAGTAAATGGAAGAAGGAGAGGGAGATTACAACCATGATAAAGATGCCAAAGGTCAAAATATCAGTGTTGGTAATGCAGAGATAGAATCCAATAGAGACAAGGGTAGAGGGGAGAAAGAAACATTGATAGAGAGTGTGCGAAGCATGAAAATAAAAGTTCAGAGTTGCAAAGAAGAAAATGAGAGACTAATAAGAAAACAAAATTAGATAAATTCTCAAGTAATGCAAATCTTAGATCAGTTGCAGAGGCAAACAAAGAATGTATCAAACTAAAAACAGGAAGAAGAGGGAAGATGTCATGAAAGAAGAGATGACTACAGAAGAGATAGTTATTCAATAAGTGCTAGAAGAACTCATAGACATCACTCACTTCCCTACTCAGAAAGGATATTTTATGCATCTGGATATTCTGTAAGTAGTCCATATGTGTCTCGTGTTAGGAACCAAAGAAGAAGACATGAATTGGATAGTTTTCAAGGAGATCTCAGAAATCTTAAGCTACCATCCTTTGATGGTGAAAGAGAAAGGGGAGATGATGTTGAAGCATGGTTGCATGGACTCGGGAGGTATTTTCCATTGTATAACTACTCATCAAACCTAGAAGCTATAATTCCCACATACCATTTACATGGGAAAGTTTCTATGTGTTGGGATCAGCTGAAGCAAGTTGAACACATTAATGAGAGTAGGATCACTTGGAAGCAGTTCAAGAAATATTTTCATAAGGATTACCTTTCAAAGAACTTATATGAAAAGAAAATGAAGGATTTATTTGAACTAGGGATGGGAAGCATGGCCATGGCAGAGTATGAAAAGAAGTTATTGGGGTTGCTAAAGTATGTGGAGTTTATAAAATATAAGGAGAAAATACATAGGTTTTTGAGTGGACTTCCATCCTTTTATAAAGAGAAGATTCAATATGATGAACCCAAGACTTTGACTGAGACCATTAGGAAGGAAAAGTACATATATGATCAAGGAAAGGGAAGAGATTCTTTGAAGAAATCTTGGATGGATAAGAAGAAGGAGAAATCTGACCAGAGAAAGAAAGGATTCAAACCTCCTTTCAATATAAATATCCCAAATAAAAATCATCCTGACCAGTATGCTAAGGATGAATCCAAGAGAGAAGAATCCTTCGGAAAAAGGGGAAGACCATCAATCCAATGTTGGGGATGAAAATAAGAACACTTGTACAAGTATTTCCCTCACAGGAAAGGAAAATTGAAGACCATGCACAACATCCAAGAGGCTACAATAGTAGAAGATATGGGAAGAATATATTCAACCTTAGATGATCGAAAAGAAGAGTACCAATCCAATATGATCGAGGCGGAAGGTAAGATCATTAATAAACATGTTGCTATTTTAATTTATTCAGGAGCAATTCATTGTTACATTGATCCCAAAATAGTGGATAGATTACATTTGGAGAAAAGTAATCTTGAAAAATCAAGTTTGGTTCAGCTAGCCATTAGAACCAAAAGGAGAATTCATGATACGGTCAAAGGTTTTTCCATAAGTATTAATGGTGTGAATGCTAATGTTTATCGAAATATTATACCATTGGGGTCTTATGATATTCTAATTGGAATGGATTGGTTGGACAAGCATCATGTTATCCTAGATTGTCATAACAAGACATTTACATGTCTTGATGATGAAGGAATACATAGCATTGTGAAAGGAGTTCCAAGACCCATATCTATAAGGGAGATTTTAGCCTTACAACTGAAGAGATGTTTCAGAAAAGGATGTCAATTGTATGCAACCCATTTGGAGGAGACAGAAAAAAAAAGGGGCCAAGCCTTGAAGAATTTCTGGTACTACAAGAATTTGAAGATGTATTCCAAGAAACACCAGGGTTCCAACCAAAAAGGGAGATAGATTTATATATTGATTTAGTGCCAGGAATTTCCCCAGTATCAAAAACACCTTATAGAATGAGTACACTAGAATAAAAATAATTACAAATGTAGTTGGAATAATTGTAGAAGAACGGGTACATACGTCCAAGTGTTTCATCTTGGGGAGCACCATTACTCTTTGTAAAAAGCAAGGATGGAACTTTGAGGTTGTGTATTGACTTTCAACGGCTGAATAAATATACTGTAAAGAAAAAGTACCCTCTACCAGTAATAGATGACCTCTTTGATCAGATAAGAGGGGAAAAAATATTTTCAAAGATAGACTTAAGATCAGGGTACCATCAGGTAAGAATCAAGGACGAAGAGATCAATAAGACAAACTTTAGAACCAGGTATGGGCATTATGAATTTGTAGTGGTGCCAGTTGGATTATCCAATGCACCAGTTGTCTTTATGTGCTTAATAAATGGAATATTCATAAATCATTTGGATAAGTTTTTCATAGTATTCCTAGAGGACATACTTGTCTATTATAAGTCATAGGAAGAGCATGAACACCACCTAATATTGGTATTTCAAGTGCTAAGGGAATGTTGTCATTTGACCAAGTTTTGAGGAAATATTGGTTGTGTTTGACCACTTTTGGGACTTTGACAGGTTGGATGAAGATGGAGCTCCTAGGTAGAGTCGAGATCATGGGATATTACTCATTTTGTGGGCTTGTGGACCCATCAAGGGGTTTACTAGGGTTTATGTAATGGGTTAAGGGATGTCAGACCATGGGTTTACCCATGATTAGGCCTTTTTGTAAATGTATAAATAAGTAGTAGCTAAGCAATATAGATGGATATTGGCTTAGTGCATGACTAGTTGGATTTTTGCAAAGAGTGTGTTAGGGATTGCAGAGTTAAGTGCAAGTGTTTTGTAAGTTTCTTTGTGCGAACAGACTGTGTAGGAGTTGGATCTATGCCTTGACCTAGTTTTGGGATGGAGGATCTGGTGCGCATCTCGTAGATCTCTTGTCCTCTGTGGAGTTGGGATATATGGATTTGTGCACAGGAGAAGATGAATGTAAGAATATTGAAGACTAATAAAAAAAATAAGAAGTTGGTGGACATATCCCCACACTGGGGTGAACCACATATATCATGTTTCTTGATGTTCTTTGTGTGATGTTGTTTATGTGTTTATTTTCTTAGTGTTTTTGTTGTTATGTATAATGAATGCATATGATGTTTTTTCTTAGTGCTTGAAGATGATTGAATGCTAGATCTGAGCTAATGTTATGTGCTAAGTGATTGGAAGTACTTGATCTTTATTGTTACTACGTTGATTTGTAACAAGGGTTTAATCTACGATGTGAATGAGATTCTGGAACTAATGCATATTGTTGGCTAAGTTATCTATTAAGTGTTGTAATCACAGATCTATGTCCCATCTTCATTGTAGATACATGAGTCCTTCAACCTCCTACCTCTACCTCGAGTGAGAATTCATATTCTTCATAGGTGTTTTCGAAAGGGTCGATATTTAGGGTTTTGTTGGTGTGTTGTTGAAGCGTTGAACCCTGGGTCTGCCTCTGTGCCAACAAATGGTTTTGTTGCCGGGACCTGAAACTGTGATTGTTGGGAACTAAATAAAAGAGAAAGATATGTGCATAGATCTATTGATGTAGTGCACAGTATTCCACTTGGCTGCGAAGCTCTGTACTAAGAAAGAAACCGGATATGAAGAAAAGAAATAAGATCTAAAAGCTTTTTTCTCTGGTAAAGGTAAGATAAGTGGAAATTTTTGCTTCAAAATTATGAATCTATGTATATTTGATAAGTTTTGTCCTAGTCTGAAAGCTAGGGCACAGTTAGAAGAAAGAGTTTATCTAAATAGAGAAAGATATGTTATTCCTATGCATAGAAAGAATTCTTGGACTAATAAGTGGATGCAGGAACCTAGAAAGAATTTTTGCAGATTGCAAGTCCAACACTGTGATCCAAGTGCGCAGTACAGGAGAGGTTGGGGATCGCTTAAAATGAAGAGAGAATTAACATTGTGTTATAATTGTAGAAGACCAGGACATCTTGCTAATGAATGCCTTGGTATAGCTCCTATTTGTCTTTGTTGTAAAGTTATTGTTCATGAGGTCGAGGATTTCCCAAGGATGATTTCTAAAGTTGAAAAGATAAAAATGAGACAAGAAACCTATAAAGAAGGTCAAGAGACTAAGGATATATTAAAGAATCATATAGAAAAAGAGTCAGAGACTATGTTAATATAGTTAAAAGAAGTAATGGATGATCACAGAGAAATCAGTTTACCAAAGATATTAAAAGAAAAACAATGCATAGTTACAAGAAAATAAGACTTCGACATAGACTTTATATTAGATGAAGAAACACACATGAATATTGTGCCAGAAATCACTTGGGAAATTTTGGGAAAGCCTGCTATGATACCTTCATTGGGAAGGATAGGCTTGTTTAAAGGAAGATGATAACCCTATGTGGAAGAGTTACTAATTTACCTATGATTGTTCATGAAACATCGACTGGAGAAGAATTTGATATCATTAAGTTTGTTAAGAACATCGCCCCTTTTCCACTTTTGTTAGGAAAGACTTGGATTGAAAAGGATCATATCAGAAGGAAAGCAGAGGAGGAAGCCACGTAAAATAAAAATCAAGAACTAAGGAATTTCATAGCTAGAAGAATAGATCGACTGTTAGAAGAATGAGAAGTTGAGTTGAAGCAACAGAATGAAAGAGAAGTAGTTGCCAAATTTGAAAGAGCACAAAAAGGTTTAAAGGAATTATCCATGCAAGAAGAAAGTATGTCCAACCAGGACCTAGTAATCAAAGAGGTATTATCTCTGAACCCTTTGAAAGAACATCAGTATTGTGAAGTCACTATGCTAACAAAATACAAGAATAAGAATGGAAAGAGGAATCCAGAGACTCATATCATATGAAGCAAGGCAAGGAAGCTCAACAAGAAGAAATCCAAGTTAAAAAAACTACAGAAATTTCCAGAAAAGACTTCGCAGGAGACAGATCTACAGAACTTGAACCTCTCTGGAATAGCAAAACCACACAGAATGGAACTTTTCCACAACAAAACTATATGACCATTGGAGGTGCCTCGACCATCAACATAATGATCCGGAATGTCTAGAAACACAGCTATTGACGTAAAGATAGTCATTGGACCATTGGGACTGTGCCATAATGGATAGATTCCTATTGATTGAGGCATTCCTGCCCATTGGAAGAATCCATTAGGACACTTTCTTATTTAACCCTTCAGATGCTACGCCGAGACCACTTTTTGCAACCTGTGATTATCTGAGCTAACATATAATTGATTTCATACCATGCTATGATTTCTAGACCTCGTCATCTTTGTGATTACCCCGCTTATCTGTCTGCCTACCTGATATATTTGGTTACAAGTGTGAATGTCAGGTGAACATAGCGCATTAGAGAAATCTATGGAAGAGATTCTTGTGGAGATCATAGCTGAGAGATTTATGTTTGTAGGAATACAGGCATCATTGATAGGAGGATTTCAAGAATCCCCTTTGACTAGACATCGTTTTAGTCGTACTACTGAGAAGCAAAGAAAACACCGCGACAATCTAGCTAACGTGAAGCAGATCCCATCGGTCTTTCCAAATTACATACCACCTTTGGCTGGCACGGTTAACCATGATAATATCCCACATGAATTTGAGTACGCATTGATCACTGATTACATCCCGAAGGGGATACATGTAGTTGGACCCTAGTTAGGACATATCCCATCCCTGAAGAACAATGACTTCAACCTCAGTGACTGGAAGAACTATGTGATGATCGTGCCTCATCAGTATTTGATGAAGATGACTAGAAAGAAGTTGTGTATAGTCTCTCAGCCATGGATAAAGGAGCTCACACAATCAATGATCCTGAACGTGATGAAGATCCCTCACTTTGGCCGACACCGGGAGGTTAACTCTTGCGTTAAACTCCTCCTGTTGTGCTATCACGAAGGCTATCTATTACTCAAAAGGAACTTCACTATGGATCCAGTGTTTATCCACCTCATCACAGGACTAAGCATGCAAGGATCGGACCCTCAACAGTTCTACCCAGGGAAGACTTCAGATCACTCCCTAGCATAGCACATAAAGGAAGACTATGGCACTGTAGAAAATTGAAAGCGAGGCTACAAGGTAGCATCCATCCAGGATGGTGCAGTGCACCTAGATTTTCAACTTACAGCTGGTATGTTAAGGTCCTAACCCGCACATAGGTAGATTAATGTATTCGGATGTAATAAAGGTCAATATTAATAAGACCTTTCAATAAAATAGAATAAGGCGGATGTAAGAAGACCT
>JZKD02S1866034.1:610626-627194 GCA_000966675.3 Picea glauca | reverse complement strand
ATTTCGTATATCATTTATGTGTATTGTGAAGCTTATGTTGGATATTTTACTGTTATTCTGTTATTTCTAGCATTTCGTTCCTGTTCTGCATATTTTATATATCTGGTATCTTGCATGGTAAGCTCATCAAAAAGAATCATCTAAAACAGGTCACTGGATTCATAGAATACCTCGCAGGGAAGTGCGTATGAGGAATGCAAATGAACTGGGAGAGCTACCTCGTCAATGATCTCGAGAAGGACTGTCATGAAGTGCATGATTAGGCCTATGAGTTCCACTTCAGTTGGTTACTGGTACTAATCGCCTTTGTCTCTTGGTAGATGCCAGAAGGAGTGACATTCCCAGAAGTTAATCCATCAGAGCCATTGGCTGCAAGTTTCTCCACCTTGTGGTACACAAATGACATGTCGAAGCAGTGGAAGTCAAATGTTTTCTTCCATGCCTACTACCAGTAGTTGAAGTTCTCTATTGAGGTATTTCCATGAATTAACCTGAATATATTGCACCAGTACATGCCACTAGAGAAGTTCTATGCAGATCGACACTTTATCTACATCGTTGCACGTAGGGATGAAAGTAAGAAGGATATACAATCATACTATAAGATGACTGACGAAGATGTAGAGGAGATCACCAAAGAATGTCTAGCAAAGTTCCTCGTACCAATGAAATATGTAGAACTCTCTGACCCCGACATCCTTGGAAGTCCCTTGGTCACCCCGGTCGAACATGATGGACAGAATATCACGAAGCAAAAGAATAAAAAGGAGGAAGTGCAGAACATAGAAAGTGGTGAGGAGGACAATGCCTCAGAGGAAAGTAGGCCTGACTCACCTGCAGAAGGAAGAGGCAAGGTGAATCAAAAATAAGAAGGGGAAGAAGGAGAAAAGTGTTGAAATAATGTAACTACAAAGATTATTCTTATTATTATTGATATATTATTCATAGGATCAATCCCCATTGTGGATTGATCATGTCGGTTATTGTAATAGGACCAAATCCCCTTTTATGGATTGGTCAAAAGACAATTGTAATAGGCAGAATGAGAAATCGGCCCCAAAAATTATTAAAGAGACCCAGAAATATAATAAAGGTGGGTTTACCCACCCAGTTTGAGAAGTCGGCCCTGCAAGTGAAGAGACACTTCACACGTGCCAAAACTTGTATAAATAAAGGAGGCTAGCACCTCATTTGGATATAACTCACTTGCTCAGTTTGAGAGAAAAGTTCTGACCTGTTACTGGAAAAGGAGAGAGAGTGGCGCATATCTAGGAGAGGACTTCATGTATTAGCATAAGATATCTCTTGGCATTGTATTGGCTATCTATATTAAGGAAGTTTTTCTATGTTTTCTTCCCCTAGAGGGTTTCCCAGGATAAATGTTGTGTCTCTTGTGATTGTGTATTTCTTAGTGATCTTGGATTATGATATTGTTATCTAATGAAATGAAAACATCTATAATAATGGCTTAAACATTAACATGGTTTCAGAGACAAGCTGAAGGAAGCATATTTCGCAAGAGAAAAATGTCACTGTTGTTGTACCTCCAAATTAGGGTTTTTCAAAAGTGAAGCTTTTCATCCCTAAAACTATCTAGAAAGTTGTGCCCTCCCCTAAGGATCAATTTGGCATCATCAGTGCACCTTTTTCAGTGGTTGGATCTCCCAGAAAGTGAAACCCTAGTTTCACAAAGTACCAGAAGTATCAGAAAACTAGTACCAGAAGTACCAAAGTACCAGAGGTACCAGAAGCACCGGTCTAGAAATCCACAAATCAGATTTGAAGGAGAAAAAGTTGGATTTTCATAAATCTGTCTGCACCAGCTAACTCACCTCAGCTCAGCGCATCTATCCCCTAGATCAGAATTTCAAAATTTGAAGTTTGAAAAATTAGGGTTTCCTCATAAAACCCTAAGTTGCAATTACAGTTGTAGTCTCAGAACCAGTTGCAGTTGTAGTACCAGCTGCAGTAGCATCCATAGTCACCCATGAAGGTTTTAAAGAGTTGGTAATGATTACTGCTACTGCCATATGGTGCCACCACCTGGAAATGCTATCAGAGGTATGTACTCACATATGTTTAAATGGTTAAACTTTAAAGAAGTATTTTCAGGAGAAGGGATCTCTTGCCATAGATCTAGAAGGATCTCAAGATCCAACACATTCAGAGGAATGATGAAACCCAGGTGTGATTACTCTGATATGCATTTATTTGTCATGACATTATCTTGATCAGTGTTACATGTTGAAGCTATGATCAAATTATTAGAAGGATTAAAAGTTGATCATAGAGCTTATCCTCTAACCTAACCTTCTATCAAGATAGCATATTGTCTCAGTACATCAGAGACAGGTTGAAGAAATCACTCGTCATATTGAGTAAAGGAGACTTGGAAGAAAAGCAAGAACTCATTCTTAAGGACAAGGCTCCAGGTTTGATTAATCAAGATTAATAAGATTCAAAGGTACACATGACAAGTTGATGACTATTGTTGAGATAGAAGTCGTCGTAAAATATTATACTTGATAACATGTGAGCATATACGAATAAATGCTTTACCTGATACAACTAACAAATCCTCTAGGAGAAACCTCGTGTGTTAGTTCTAGGTTGCCATGGAAGAATGCTTGGTCACAACACCATGAGTGTGTTGACCTCATTTCATATTGTATTCCTTACCTTTAATCTTTGCTTCAGATAAATTATAAGTGTTATCTCTAAAGGAGCTACTGGGATGATTGTTCGTGCTATTTCTTTATATTATTAAGAGGGATATTATTCTTGCTTGTTGTTTTGTTGACCTTGCTCCAAGCCACATGCAATAACCCTAAGGAAAGCTATAGTGAAGGTTGCAGAAGGCAACGTGCTAAAGAAGAGACCATAAATGAAGAAATCATCATCAACAGAGAAGAAGGTGGCTTGCATAAGCTAAAGGGTCACTCAGAAGCTTCCATGACCCATGCCATTGAAGAATCTTGGCATAGAATATTAGCCCACATCAACTACAAGGAACTACCATACATACTCAAAGCGGTCACAAGTTTACCAGAACTCAAAGGTGACCGTGAAGGCGTATGCAATGGATGTGCACAAGAGAAGAACATCAATAACCCTTTTCCCAAAGAGGGACAACAAGGCAGAAGGATTCCTAGAACTCATTCATTCAGATGTATGTGGCCCAATGCCATCGTCCTCCATTAGTGGGTATGTATACTATGTATCATTCATTAATGATTACCTGGATATATTTCTTGAAGACTAAATATGAAGTGTTCAATACGTTCAAGGAATTCAAATCCTTGATAGAGAACCTTTCTGAAAGAAATATCAAGATACTTAGGTCAGATAATGGAGGAGAATATACCTCAAAGAGTTTGTGAACTTTTGCAAAGACGTTGGAATCAAATGGTGTAGCTGAACGAAAGAACATAACCATACTGGAAGCTGTGAAGACTATGATCCATGATCAAGATCTTCCTATGCGCTTATGGGCAGAAGCAACAATGGCAGTTGTTTATGTGCACAACCAATTGGGCTCAAGACACCGGAAGAGATGTTCACCAGAAAGAAGCTAGAGGTAAGCCATCTCAAAATATTTGGTTGTCCAGTGTTTATTCATATACCCAAAGAAAAGAAAAAAAAAGTTGGACCCTTCAGGAAAGATGGGAATATTTGTGGGATACTGTGAGGTCTCCAAGGCCTTCAGAATCTATATACCAGGTCTACATCACATTGAGATCAGTAGGGATTTGACCTTTGATGAAGAAGAAGAACTTAAGAAATCAAGAAGATGCCATCTTGAAGAAGTGTATGAAGAGGAACAAACAATTCCCAGGATTACAGAATCCATGAGGGAAGTTCCCAGAGTTGCAGAACTAGTGAGGGAAGTCATAACTTCCCCTGATGAGGAAAATCATGAAGATCATGATGTAATAGAAGTTCAAGAACCTCCTCATATGACGATCCTCCATAAAAGAAATCCATCTTGGGCTAGAGATATTTTTCAAGATGGAGACAAGTACGGTGTTCCCCAAAGAACTACGAGATAGGTGAAAAGACCAAAGACATTCTCCAGTTATATGGCTTTGATGTATGATCTCCTAGAAGAGGATCCTACCTACTTTGAAGAATCCATTCAGATAAAATAATGGGCAGATGCCATGACAGAGGAATACCAATCCATAATGAAGAACGAAGTATGGGAAATAGTTCCCAAACCGGGAAATAAAGATGTGGTATCCTCCATATGGCTCTTCAAAATAAAACATGCTACTGATGGAAGTATTGAGAAGTATAAAGCAAGATTTTTCGCTCGTGGATTTTCCCAGAAGGAAGGCATTGACTATGAAGAGACATTCGCTCCTGTGGCCAGATACACTTCGATCAGGACCATCATAGCTCTTACAGCTAAGATGAAGTGGAAGCTGCACCAGATGGACGTGAAGACATCTTTCCTAAATGGTGTCATTGAAGAGGAAGTGTATATAGAGAAACCTCGAGGATTTGAGGTTGAATACAGGAGGTCTCATGTCCATAGATTAAAGAAAGCCTTATACAGATTCAAGCAAGCTCCTAGAGCTTGGTATGGACGTATAGACAATTTCTTGACGAGCTTAGGCTTTACCAAGAGTAAAGTAGACTCAAATATCTACTTCAAAATTATGAATAATGAGCCAATAATCTTACTGCTATATGTGGATGACTTATTCTTAATTGGAGAAGAAAATCTCATCGCTGAATGTAAAAAGAGACTTGCCTCGGAATTTGAAATGAAATACCTTAGCCTAATGCATTATTTCTTAGGTCTTGAGGTATGGTAGAGTCCTGAGAGGATCTTCCTTAACCAAGGGAAGTACACAGTTGAAATCTTAAAGAGATTCAACATGTTGGAATGAAAGTCCATGAATACACCCATGGAAGCGAAGCTGAAGCTGTTGGTCGATACATTGTCAGAATTGATTGATGCCACACTGTATAGACAGATTATTGGATCGTTGATGTACCTAATGAACACCAGACCAAACATTTGTTTTTCCATGAACAGTTTGAGTCAGTTTCTGGTAGAACCCAGACATGTTCACCTAGTGGCTACAAAACATGTAATGAGGTACCTCAAAGGTACAATAGATTATGGTCTCGGCTATGATGGAGATCATAATTTCACATTGAGTGGATATACTGATGTAGATTGGGAAGGAAGTGTTTCTGATAGGAAAAACACTTCAGGATGTTGTTTTAGTTTGAGGATCAGCTATGATCTCGAGGCAGAGTAGGAAGTAATCTAGTATTCCTCTCAGCACAGTGGAAGCAAAATACATTGTTCCATGTTCTGCTAGCTACGAAGGTATATGGATTCGAAATTTGTTGACCGATATATTTGACCTAGAGATGGAAGCAACCACGATTCTATGTGACAACCAAAGCTGCATAAAGATGACAAAGAATCCTATATTTCATGACAGGTCGAAGAACATAGATATTTTATATCATTACATCCGTGACATGGTACAGAGAGGAGCCTTGAAGCTCCTATATGTTAACACGAATGAATAGGTTGTTGATGTGTTGACCAAACCTCTATCTCGTGTAAAGTTTAAACACTTTTGAGATAAAGCTTGGTATAGTCCGAAAGGACACTCCCTAAAAGGGGGATTATATATGTTCCTTTCTTCTAACCTCGTTGTTAGACGTAAAGCAAGATGAGTCATTGCTTCCAACCTCGCTGTTAGATGTAAAGAAAGATGATGTGTGTGTTCCTTTCTTATGACCTCACCGTTAGACGTAAAGCAAGATGAGTCATTTCTTCTGACCTCACTGTTAGATGTAAAGCAAGATGATGTGTGTGTTCCTTTCTTCTGACCTCATTGTTAGATGTAAAGAAAGATGATTCATTACTTCTGACCTCGTTGTTAGATGTAAAGCAAGACGATGTGTGTGTTCCTTGCTTCTGACCTCACTGTTAGACGTAAAGCAAGATGATTCATTGCTTCTGACCTCACTGTTAGATGTAAAGCAAGATGATTCATTGCTTCTAACCTCACTATTAGACGTAAAGCAAGACGATATGTGTGTTCCTTGCTTCTGACCTAGTTTTTAGACGTAAAGCAAGATGATGTGTTCCTTGCTTCTGACGTAGTTGTTAGACGTAAAGAAAGATGATGTGTTCCTTGCTTCTGACCCAATTGTTAGACGTAAATAAAGATGATTATACCTTGCTTCTAACCTAGTTGTTAGACGTAAAGCAAGATGTGACTTGCACTGAGCTACCAATTTAACAGTTGTGACATAGAGCCAGTCTAGTACTATGATGGGTCAGCCTTGTGCTTTGATGATGATGATGTATCATTTTTTATACTAATACATATTGATGCAGATGATGATGGCATTCCTTTGAGAATGATGATGTTGTTGATGAAGAAAACTTTTGAAGATTTATAGATATGCCAGCCAAGATGATATTGATGATGTTGTCCTCCCACCTGATGTTGTTGATGATGTTTTCCTCTCTCTCTCTCGCATGATGTTGTTGAAGAAGACCCTTCTTGTTAAGGGGGAGTGTTTAAATAATGTAACTACAAAGAGTATTCTTATTATTATTGATATATTATTCATAGGATCAATCCCCGTTGTGGATTGATCATGTCGGTTATTGTAATAGGACCAAATCCCCTTTTGTGGATTGGTCAAAAGACAATTGTAATAAGCAGAATGAGAAGTCAGCCCTAGCAATTATTAAAGAGACCCACAAATATAATAAATGTGGGTTTACCCACCCAGTTTGAGAAGTCGGCCCTACCAGTGAAGAGACACTTCACACATGCCAGAACTTGTATAAATAAAGGAGGTTGGTGCCTCATTTGGATATAACTCACTTGCTTAGTTTGAGAGACAAGTTCTAACCTATTACCGACAAAGGAGAGAGAGTGGTGCATATCTAGGAGAGGACTTTATGTATTATCATAAGATATCTCTTGGCATTGTATTGGCTATCTATATTAAGGAAGTTTTGTTGGGTTTTCTTCCCCTAGAGGGTTTCCCAAGATAAATGTTGTGTCTCTTGTGATTGTGTATTTCTTAGTGATCTTGGATTATGCTATTGTTATCTAATGAAATGCAAACATCTATAATAATGGCTTAAACATTAACAAAAATAAATACAAAGGAAAAGTTACACCACTAAAATATCCCCCTACTGAGGCCGAAACATTAAAGAAAAGGAAGTTTTCTCCAAAGAAACCCTCAAAAAGAAAGAAGACCCGAGCCAATAAGCCTCAGTCGAAGAATGTGCTCACAGTGGACGATGTCAATCTCATCATCGCAGTCATTGAGGATGCTTCAGAGGACATCTTGCAGAGACATGGAGTGAAGCAAGAAACATTGTATGAAATAATAGAGAAGGATATCAAAGACATACAACAAGCCATATATTCAAGCCGTGCAATACCTATTGTGCATTCTTCATCGAAGATTACAGAATTGAGGGATGAGCCCGCCCAATTACGATGGCTAGAAGATGCAACAAAGGCTCAACTTCATCGATTCCAAGAAGAAAAGGAGTAGGCTACAAAATCCTTGAAGCAAGAAAAGGACAAGGTATTAGAGAAACTTCAAGTTATGTAGAAGGAAAAAAAATGAAATTTAGGCGATGTTCGAGGAGGACAAAGCAAAGATGCAGAAAGAAAAAGACCATTTTCTCGCAGAGCATACTGCGATAAAGGAGGCAGTGACTAAAACACTTTGCTCAGTGTCAGGCTTTGCATAGGAGGAAGAATAGTCAGTCGAGATACAAGTGGGGAAGCTCGTTGAGGCCATTCAACAGCTTTAAGCAAGAGTAATAGAGTTATAACTCCAAGCAGTGTCGAGAAATCCACAATAAGTGCATGATTAGAGGGAGGAAGCATCCAAAAGACAAATTGGAAGGATCAGGGCACTCGCCTCAGAATGTAAGCAAGTAAGTGATCGTAGTGTGTAGACCTATGAATGCCTCACAAAATATATGGAGCTGAGGAAACGGGAAGCACACTTCCAGGAGGCGCAGCAGCAGGCATCCATTGCACAAGCGCAGATGAAACTACTCACTATAGTTGAGAGGATGAAAATATCACAGGAACAACGCACAGTACAGTAGCAGGTTTCTTCCATCTAGAGCAGAGTTATGGAGGTTACACAGAGACTCCAGCCATGTTGACGGGCGAATATGAACGCTTGCCAACTAGAAGAGTGGATCTAGTCCGGGGTTGTCTAAATAACCCAAACCGTTTGGGATGATCCACCCTAACGGGTTTAGTGGCTCCGTTGGCCGATCTAAGTCCTAGAAAAATGAAAGAAAACTAACTAAAGAAACTAATCTAAATGAAAACAAAAATTAAAGCAAACTAATAAACAAATTTGAAATAAATATATACAGTCTATTGTCTATACTATACAACAATACTTCTATAAAATTAAATGTTCAATTATCAACAGAATTAGATCCAACTACAAATGTACAATATTTACAGATTACAGATTTTAAATTGAAAACCTGAAAAAAACATTTGTGAGTTGTCCTATGACAACAAAGCTATCATTTTTTGAATTTTATAATTTCATGAGAAATAAATAAAATGAAAACTATCTGAGCTGATCAATTGAAATGATAATTCTAACTATAAATCTGAACTACATATATCTATATAAACTACCTAAATAACACTAATAAACTAACCTGTAATAACACTTTCCAATTTGTCCCGTGCAAAGTATCTGATTCAGCTGTTCGATGGGAGGAAACCCGCACCAAATTTCCACAAGCTTCTTGTAAACAAGAAGCAGTAGTGCTCTTTGAATACGAATAATAGGATAGACAAGACATAAAAGATGACAACAATCTTATAATTTACAAATCAACACATTTAGATAAATCTATATGCAAATATTTGTACAGAACAATTCAATTAACAAAGAAGATAAATCTTTATTCATTAGATTGAAACAGAGTAATTGTTGTACTAAAAAGAAATAAGAGACATCAGATATGGACAACACATAAACCAAATCACATCAACATGCAATGAATCATGATAGCTAAAGTAGTCGATAATTGATTGTAAACTGATATGAAGAAAACTTGAAATAAAAGTTTGATATATTGAAAGCTAAAGCTGTTACAAGACATCAACTTTCATCCTAGTCTGTATCATTATAAATCCATAGTTTGGTTCTCCCAACAATTGATGATGGGTCAATTACAAAAAAATAACAAGTATTTAAAGACCACAGGGTAAAACATCTCTGTGGGAATTATCAAACATTGTTTACAAAAAATCCAAGAATAATCTCCCAAGTCTCTATTCCTGACTAAAGCTAACAACCTATAACAAAACTAAATCACAAAAGTATCTCCTAAACTGCCACAACATGCCCAATTTGACATTGAAATTCGTAAGTACCTGAAGGTGGACAAAAATAGACAAGTTTAGATAATGTTTATTGGTAGAATTAACAAAAATCTAAATTTTAAGACTAGCTACAGAATCTCACGATTCTGTAGCTGATCTAATTTGAAAACATAATCATTTTAAATCCATCCAAAACTAACAGAAATAATTTGAAATTATTAAACCAAATCTTTAATTGTTAAATCAACACAAAGAAAATCGCTCATGCCAGAAGTAACCAAATCTTTATGCCAATTTGAAACAAATGAAATCGTAATTGAATCAATCAAATGATAGCATGATATGTACGATCTGTCACACAAATTTTATTACCAATTCGGAGTAGATAGAATCGTTTTAAAAATTGAAACCAATGAAATCATTTTTTTGAATCAATTTCAAACAGACTATAATCGATTTAGCCAAATCTTTAATACAAATCCAATATAGACAAAATATGTCAATCCAAAACTTAACAGAGTCGTTTTGCGAATCAATAGATTACATTGTATTTACCAAACCAATATTTGATATTGATGTGTTGCATACATAAATGATTATGCTAATTCAAACATGTAGAATCTTATCAAAATCAAACCAAAAGAAATGAATCGAACTATTCTTAGGGCCGACATTATCGATATGCTTAATGCAAAATCATATCAATCAAAACACAGTTGTGTCCGAGTTTAGCAAAGAAATCTTCTGTACAGATCGAATGTAATCATGATCCAAAACGAGAATATTTATTCAAAACAAAACAGAATCGTTTCTGGTAAATCGAATTCAACAGGATTGTTTTGAATCTATTAAAAACAAACAAAACTAATCGAAAGCAAACCCAATCGATTACCCTAATTCAAACCAACTCATAAAACAATATGGATTTTGAAATACATACCTGGGCATTAATAAAATGCTTCGATCATGATAATTTTGAATTGACAAAGGCCGTTGTTGCTTTGACATTTCTGAAGACAATTGAACCAGTGGTTTTTTGTTTCTTCTCATTGGCCTGTAGCCTGTCATTCTCCTTTGACATGACTATCACCCGTTCCTCTAATGATTTGATCTTATATTGCAACAGGGGGAAATCCGTGTAATAACGTTCAATCCAAGAATTACATTGATTACATGGCGATTGATCGGGCTTTGGCATCACAGGCGAGGGTTCTTTCAAGTTACCATGGGTTTGATTGTGAAGCTTGATTTCTGGGTAGTTTGGGTCATTTTTGAGGCACGGAGGTAAGTTGGAAACATAGTCATAGGGTTCCATAGAGAATAGGCCATGGGAATAGGGGTATTCCTCAGTCAAGAAATGTTCAATTTCGGAGTCCGAGTCCTCGCTCAACACTATTGTCTTCTGGTCAATGTTTGGTTTGGGTTTGTTCCTAGCACATCTAGATATCCATCGTGTGTTCTTCTTTCCCTTACTGTTGAAAGCAGTATCACCTTTGCCTTTCTTCCTCACATGCCTTTTGAAGACCTTAGTATTGTCTTTAGCACATGGGTTGGTGATGGTATCGGGTAGGTCAAGGTTGGGGCAATCCAAGGGTTTGACAGGGAGTAGAAGGATATGAAGTGGCACGGATGGTCCAACCAGAGTTTCAGTAACCACAACCTTGTCCACTTGGACAGACTTAGGAGTGGCAAAGCCATTCCTTGATAGGAAGGCTTGCTAACAGTCACCACGAAGACTCAAATGATGAACGATAATAACTTTGATCAAGCAGTGATGGAAAAGGTTGCTATCAGCCTTCTCATGCTTGAATCTTTTGGACATCTTGTACAGACTACGCAAAAGATAATGTGGCATATTCAGAGGGTAGCCTATAAAATTCATTAATAACCGAAGATGATACAAAAATACCAATCCATAACGACCTTCGCAGGTCACAAACTTCTTAACAATTGCCAAAAGATCGTTCCACCTGGGTTTGAGGGTAGCGAGAGACATACCTCTATCGCAGCTAACAATCTTTCTTAATGTGAAAAGGAGTGGCCATGGCACCTCATCTACTTTGGAATTTTTAAACCACCTTTTCCCTGTAGCTGGTAGTCCTGTAGATGAGCTTAGGAATTCCTCATTTAGCTCGAGCTGTATGTCTCTGACCTTAGCCCTACATCCGTCGAAGGTGAGGGTGAACTGTTGGGAAACCTAAAGGTTAAAACCCTCAAATCTCTGGATAAACACTAGCCAGCCACTATTTTCCAAATATTCACGGTCATTTTCGAACAGCAAGAGTGTTTGGCTACCATTAGGCTCTACACGCACCACAGGTGCCATAGAAAATAATACACAGTGAGCAGGGTGAACGGTCAAGGGTTTGAACAGGGTATACGCCAGACCGATAGCTCATGGAATTCCCTGAAAACCAATAGAGGTAAAGCGGGATAGAAAGTAAGCATTAATGCCTAAGTGTGTGAGGGTGGTGGAGCTAGATCAGCCCATGCAAAACAGTCATATCCAAATGTACAACCGACGGTGCATATGGTGATTCAAATCACTATTTCAATGCCAATAAAACAACCATTGAAAACTATGATGAGTCGACTCGCATGTTTGCATAAGCATAGTGTTTGCATGGTTTTAAAATCAAAACAATATTTTGAATAAGGATTTGACCATAAAACTTATGCATTGCATGAAACTATTGAATTAAGGGTCTAATCATCATGTCAATGTTTTCATGAAACCAATGCGCCAAGGAAATCGATGAAAGACTATAAAACATCAAACCACCAATGTATTAAGGACTCAATGACACTCATTATCATATCATCACAATCTTATAAAAATGAAATCACATTAACAACAAAAGAATGCCAAATGAGTAAAAATTTGGTGTCTTTCCAACTATGCGACTATAATTAAATTGGAAATGCAATGAACACATAGACAAGAGTAACCAAAAAAATCCAATGATGATTTTAATGTGACTTCGAAATCAAATTTTTCACGCTTGCAGTCGTGAAAACAAGAACAAAGGCAGGTGTGCAAATGCATGAAACAATAGTGTTGTTTCACTCAAAGATTGCGATTTAAAATCAAGGGTTCCAAAACACTTGGGTAGGCAGCTTATTAGGATAGGATAAAAATGAGAAATGGCTGCCAACAATGGCAACACACTGGTAGAAGCAGTTATCTCTACCAAAAGAACAAATTCAGATTATGATAACAAGAAAAATTCTAACTCAAAAACAACAACCAGAAAACTATTTAAACATCATCAGTAATCAAATACTCCAATAGTGTTTAAAGGATGAAAACTGATAATAGTCTTAAGACAAGCAAGCCATGATATTAAAGATAAAATCTCCAATACTGTTGATAAGGCCACTACTGCCAGCAGGCGTCCATAGCCTCCACAGGGTTGTCATTTAACCCACTCTAATATCCGTATCCTGCCAAGAAGTTCCAAATCAGAATAAAGGACATTTTAAGGTTAGAGGTTTCATATTTGCAAATTTTCATATACCCAACATTGCTTCACTACCAGCGGGCCTGTTCAGTACCCCGGTGAAGTTGTCTTTGTGTCATGCATGCATTTACCCGCTGCCAACAGACCTGTTCAGCATCTCGGCGGGTTTACAAGCACTTCCCATAGCTCTTTTAATGATTTATTTTGTTTTTTAAAGATATATAATTGAGCGGGGTGACGCTGAAAATTATGATATTTTAGCATTTTTTTTACAGACCTCAACAGAATTTTTTAGAACTGTCCTTCATTAAGATCCAGCGATGGTTTATTTACAGAACCAACCTTCTAAGGCAGGGAGACATATTATGAGTTATTCCTTTAAGGAACAAGGACAGTGTAATAAGATAATAGATGATCATGACAGGCTTTACTCACAGATTGAAATCAGTTAACTTCTTTCAAACAATAGTTTTTTGCCAACACAGATGTAAATTTCAGAAGTATATAATTGATGTTTATACAATTTTTCAGTTGTCATTTTAGTGAAATAATTTTCTGTTTTCCTTGTCTGAACAGTTCCAAAATTAGGTATGTGTATTTCCAAAAGAAAAACTGATAAGCACAAGGAAAAAAATCAAAACCAAAACAGTAAAAGAAAGGCAAACAAAAGAAAAATATGTACATACTATACAAAGGGTTGTCATCAAGCGAAAAATATTTTCAGATCTTGGCCATTCACCGGATAGGTGTCAGGCTGTCCTTCTAGATTCTACAATCGGAAAGAGTTGGGACCCAATTTCTCAGCAATTAAAAATGGTCCAAGCCATAAGTTTTGAAATTCCGTGTGCTCTCCCTTTCCCTCATGCAGTTTGTCCCATTTCAAGACAAGATCACCTACTTCAAATTTTCTATCAGAGGCAGAGTTCGAATCAAACCATCTTTTAACCACTAGTTGATGTTGATCTAACTTATGTTTAGCTTGAGCTCTTACCTCTTCTAGTTTCATTAAAGCGTTAATTCGATTTTCCAAAGGGGGACAGTCTTCCTCTTGTATTTTCTGCAATAGCTGTAGTGAGGGAAGAAGAATGTGTGGTGGAAAAATTGCTTCTCTGCCATAGACAAGAAAAAAGGGAGAGTTACCTACAATAGATTTTGGTGTTACCCTATCAGCCCAAATTGCATTTAACAGTGCATTATGCCAGTTTTTGTGATTCGCGGATACCGTTCTCTTGATGATTTTAATCAGGTTCTTATTTGTTGATTCTGCCAATCCATTGCCCTGGGGGTAATTGCTGGCAGAATACTTCAATTTAATTCCTTTTTCTAAAGCGAACTCGCTCATCTCAAGAGACGAAAAATAAGAAGAGTTATCGAATACTAAATAGTCATGGATACCAAAACAAGTAATAATATTCAAATTTAAAAGGAAATTACCTGACTGGTATTCATAGTCCTTAATGCGGCAGCTTCAAACCACCTGGTGAAATAATCTATGGTTGTTATGATAAACTTATGCTTCTATGAGGATGGAAGATTGATTGGACCTATAATATCAAGGCCCCACTGCTGAAAAGGGGAGTCTACCGAAACAGGCTGCAAAGGAAAGGGTGGTTCCTATAACCGCCCTGATGCTTTTTGACAAATAATACACTTACAGCACAAGGCATGGGCATCTCTAAAAAGTGTGGGCCAGTAATAACCGGCTCTCAAAACTTTATGGGCAGTGGTGTCACCACCAAAATGCCCACCAACTTCTCCTGCATGCAATTCTAGCAAGACTTTTTCTACTTCATCTTTCTCAAGACAGGGCATCAATACGCCATCAAAATTTTGACGAAACAGAATACCATTAACCAAATGAAAGGAGGGAGAATTTAATCTTAACGATCTTCTTTTAGTGGGATCCAGGTGACGGGGGGCTGACCCATGTTCAAGACATAATTTTATATCATCATACCAGGGACTGACAGAGTTTTGTGCACAGCAGATTGCATTTTGATTGTGTTGTCCTAGGTTTGACATATCGTTTTATTTTTGTTGTCTTGCTACTGAATCAGCAACTAAATTGCATAACCCTTGGTCTCTCACTATATGAGCTGGGGTAATTTATATGTCGTACTCATGTAAGGAGGTAACCCAATTCACCCTTTTTTCGCCTAACTCTTTCTGTACTAACATATTCTTGACGGCTGGGTAAGGGACACTAATTTTCGTCCTAGATTTCAAAAGATAAGATCGGAAGTGTTTGACTGCTTTGAAAATAGCATAGGCTTGCTGATCTACAACTGGGTAGTTAAGTTCCATTCCTTTGAAAGAATATCTCATAAAGGCAGTGGGTACTTCATTGTTTTCAGCGTTCTTTTGAGTTAGGACTGCAGTGTAGGAGCAGTCAGAAGCAAAAGTGTAGAGTGTGAAGTCTTGCGAAAAGTCGGGGCTCATGAGAGAAGGAGCGTCTATTATGGCCTTTTTTATTGCATTAAAAGCTTGATTTTCTAAGGGTCCCCAATGATATTGTGCGTCTTTCTTAATTAGGTTCTGTAAAGGTCTGACCATTTCGGAGAAACTGGGGATGAATCTCCTGATGAAGTTTATCTGGCCTAAGAAAGACTGCATAGAATTTTTGGATGTAGGAGGGGGAAGTTTCGAGATGACTTGAGTCCTTCCGGGGTTGATAATCATCCCTTTGCTTGACACAATAAACCCCAAGAGTTTACCTTGTTCTACTGCGAATATATATTTTTTAGGATTCAAGGAAATGTCGTATTTACGACATTGCTGTAGAACGACTCTTAAATGAACTAGATGATCAGTTTTGTTTTTATAAAATACAGTAACATCATCTAAGTAAACTATGACGGATTGATTGATTAAGCCTCGAAAAGTGATGTCCATCGCTCTCTGAAAAGTGGCACCGGCATTAATCAGTCCAAAGGGCATTTTTCGATAAGCGTAGGTGCCCCGTGGAGTGCGGAAGGTAGTTTTAAGTTGGTCTAGAGGAGACATCAGGACTTGGTTGTACCTTGAAAAACCATCCAATAAGGATAGACTTTCAGAACCAGATACATGTTGTAGGATCTGTTCCATGGGTGGGACAGGATAGTTGTCTTTATTAGATGCTCTATTAAGGTTTTGGAAATCGACGCATAGTCGAATTTTCCCACTTTTATTCCAGACAAGGACCAGGTTAGAAACCCATTGCGTGTGCCTAACTGGGAAAATTATCTTAGCATTCAAGAGTTTATTTAATTCTTTTTTGACGGTCGGTTCGAGCTTAGGTTGCTTTTTTCTTAATTTTTGTTGAAAAGGCAAGGTTTGGGGTTTCATAGGAATGACGTGTTGTATGATGTTTGGGTCGAAAGTTTTAAGGTCATCATACGTCCACGCAAAAACATCTTTAAATTATTTAAACAATTTAATGAATGCATCTTTTTCTTGTTCAAAACACTCAACCCCTAAATTAATGCACTGCGGACTGTCATTAGTTCCTAAGTTTACTTTTTCATATGATAAAGAGGAACTATTGGTTTTACAGTTGACCGATTTTTTGAATTTATCTTGAAGATCATAAAATTTCTCTAATCTAACTACATACTTAGGGATCGAATTTGTTATCTCTCCAGGAAACTACTTAGGGCTGTAAACTAAGTATGCCTGGTAACTTAGGAATTCAATATTTTTTAGCAAAATGGATCGATGGGATATCACAATAGCTCAATGGAAAGGTTGC
>JZKD02S1866034.1:592130-608803 GCA_000966675.3 Picea glauca | reverse complement strand
TAGGAATAGAATTTATATTGAAAGCAGAAAACTTATTCATTAAATTCCATACCTCAGATTGGTAGCTTTTAAGATGCAGAGATAGACAGTGGATAGAATCTCTTACCTGTCTAACTACAATTTCAGAATCGCCAAAGACAGCCAAATTTTGAATGTTCATATCTAAAGCTTTTCTAAGGCCCTGCAGTAAAGCCTCATATTCTGCTGTGTTATTAGTACATTCAAATTCTAGCCTACATGCAATCAAGGTTTTGTTACCTGAGGGATCAATAATAACGCAGCCTGCACCAGCTCCTTCTTTGGACTTTGACCCATCAAAATAAAGAGACCAAATTTGATTTTTATCGGGTGCATGAGACCATTGTGTAGAAGTTGTCGGCTGCACATATGCTACAATCTCGGACTGTTGTTCTTGGTTGGTAATAGCTGAAGTCTCAGCCATGAAATTGCTGAAAAAGGTATCCATCCCTTGTATTTCGAGTGAATCAGCAGAAGGTGTAAATGGTTCGTTGGGATCATTCAAATCTGTGACCGTGAACTTGAGGTAGCGTTCACGATTTACCTTGATTTTGTTGGGCTTGTCGTTCTCTGGAAGCCACAGGTGAGACCAATCTGTCGTGAAATAGCCGTGTAGCTACTCCGACCAGTCCCTGCTTAAAAACAGACCATACACTTCTAGAATATCCACAACAATAATATCAATAACTTGATGAACTTTTGGGTTAGACGATAATCTTATAAGCACATTCCTTAATTCGTCTATGACTTTAACACTAGTTCGATCAAGTTGGATGATTTTTAAAGTGGATGGTTCAACTTCAACATTAATCTTTTGACACACTGACCATGGCATCACATTGGATGATTCTCCTGAGTCTACCATACAATTGTACATGTTTCTATTAAAGATTTCGAAAGTTAACAAAAATGGAGGTACATTTCTGCGAGTACTAAGTGTGGAAGCTTGTGGATTTTTACTCGTAGTTTCTAAAGCTAATTTATCTACATTTGTTACATTATTTATAGGAAGGCTTCCTTTATCATGAGGATCTGGATTATTCTTAGTGGAAGTCTTTTGAGGAACTTTGTTCTGAACAACCTTGTTCAAATTACCATTTTTGCTATTCTCTGCGATGTTCTGTAACATTTTTTGTAGCAGAAATGGAAATTTTAATAACTCATAAACATAAATGTTATCCCTTAAATTTTTAAGATCTTCAACTAAATCATAATCTAAGTTGGGGTTTACATGACTCTGTTTAGTCTCAGCTGGTTTATATTGCTTGGGGGGAAAATTCGTAGTGTTTTCGGAAGAAGGTTTGTTTGTTGTCTTACTCCTAGTATTGTAGGGATGAACTGTCTCGAAGTTAGCTTGAAAAATGCTATCCGAGAAGTGTCCAAAAATGTTCAGAGAAGATTCTTCTTCTTGAACTGTCTCTTGTTCAACTACCTCCTCAGGAATCTCAGGGGGCATCAAGTTATCCTGGGCTTATAGAATTGTTTGAAGGGCGTATTGCAGACTTTCTAGATTAAGACCCTCGATATTTGGATTAGGACGGTTTGCGGGAAAAGGCTTCCTGAACAGGGGTTTGTAGGGTCCTTTGATCGAAGAGGCTTCTTCGGCCATCCTTTTCAAATCTATAACTTGATTTGACAGTTTTTGAACGACTTTAGTTAGGTTTTCTAAATCAGAGCTTTCAGGTTGTGTTTTATTTTGTGCAGGTCTAGGGAGGATTTCGATCTTATTTTTGGAAGATGAACTAGTTTCTGTATCGTTGCTAGTAGTGTATTTTAAATGAAGTATGTATTTTTCAATCTGGCTGGCCTCTTCGAAGGCCTCTAACAACATGGCTTTCTTAGATCGTTTAACCCAAATGGCTATACTTTGATGCAAGGCTTTAGTATAGTATGCTATGATAAGATTCTCAGTAGGCATGGAATTCATAGGGATTCGGTTCTTAAGAGTTAAGAATCTTTGATTAAAGTCTTTAATTTTCTCTTTTGGGTTCATTCTTAAGCTATAAAGCTCCATAACTAGGACTTCTGGGGACTTATCGTCTCCGAATTTTTCCAGAAAGCATGATTCGAACTTCTCCCAAGACACAATGGTATGGGGTTGTTGGGAAAAATACCAGGTAGAGGCATTGCCCTCGAAAGTATAGGGGAACAACCTACAGACTACGTCTTCGTGCTTGACATTGCGGAGTCTAATGGCTAACATAAAAATTTTAATGTGATCTTCTGCGATTTGTTTAGAGTCAAGGTAAAACTTGGGAAGCCACTTCTCTGGATGTTTGGGTAAGGGATGTTGTGCTCCAGATACGGCTACTGCATCCTGGTCGAGCCAAGGTATGGTAGGATTGTCCTGGTTGGCCATTGGTGTAGGTGATGTGGAAGGCTAAGAAGGTGAACTACCTTCATCAGAAGAGTCTTCTCCTGAAGAAGAAGGAGATGATGGAGGTGGTGAGGGTGGTATTTCATATCCTCCTACAGCAGGAGTGAGGATTGGATCTGTAGGGTTTAAAGTGAGGTTAGTGCCTCCAAGCTATTCTATGATATCAGAGAAATCTAAAGGTTGGTCCAAAGGTCTATTTGGTTGCCTTAAATGGGCGAAAGAACTATGTGTTCTTAAGAGAGATTGGCTAACAATCTCTTGTACGTCACCACATGTAGGGTTTGGGGTTGCTGGTTCGACTGTGATCCGTAGATCATCGTTTGATGCGGTTGTTGATTGAGGGGGAATGTTGTCATTTGAATGGCTTCTTGTCACTATAGGTGAGCAGTTAGGTGGTGGAGGAGTCTTACGACCTCCTCGTGCCATTAATAAATTGCAGGCCCTCCTTCTAGCACCGTTTGTTGACGGGCGAATATGAATGCTCGCCAACTGGAAGAGTGGATCCAGTCCGAGGTTGTCTAAATAACCCAAGCCATTTGGGATGATCCACCCTGACGGGTTCAGCGGCTTTGTTGGCCGGTCTAAGTCCTAGAAAAATGAAAGAAAACTAACTAAAGAAACTAATCTAAATGAAAACAACAATTAAATCAAACTAATAAACAAATCTGAAATAAATATATACAGTATATTGTCTATACTATACAACAATACTTCTATGAAATTAAATGTTCAATTATCAACAGAATTAGATCCAACTACAAATGTACAATATTTACAGATTACAGATTTTAAATTGTAAACCTGAAAAAAACATTTGTGAGTTGTCCTATGACAGCAAAGCTATCATTTTTTGAATTTTATAGTTTTATGAGAAAGAAATAAAATGAAAACTATCTAAGATGAGAAATTGAAATGATAATTCTAAATATAAATCTGAACTACATATATCTATCTAAACTACTTAAATAACACTAATAAACTAACCTGTAATAACGCTTTCCAATTTGTCCTGTGCAAAGTATCTGATTCAGTTGTTCGATGGGAGGAAACCCACACCAAATTTTCCACAGGCTTCTTGTAAACAGGAAGCAACAATGCTCTTTGAATACGAATAATAGGACAAACAAGACATAAAAGATGACAACAATCTTATAATTTACAAATCAACACATTTAGATAAATCTGTATGCAAAGATTTGTACAGAACAATTCAATTAACGAAGAAGATAAATCTTTATTCATTAGATTGAAACAGAGTAATTGTTGTACTAAAACGAAATAAGAGACATCAGATATGGAGAACACATAAACCAAATCACATCACATCAACATGCAATGAATCATGATAGCTAAAGTAGTCGATAATTGATTGCAAACTGATATGAAGAAAACTTGAAATAAAAGTTTGATATATTGAAAGCTAAAGTTGTTACAAGACATCAACTTTCATCCCAGTCTGTATCATTATAAATCCATAGTTTGGTTCTCCCAACAATCGATGATGGGTCAATTACAAAAAAATAACAAGTATTTAAAGACCACAGGGTAAAACATCCCTGTGGGAATTATCAAACACTATTTACAAAAAATCTGAGAATAATCTCCCAAGTCTCTACTCCTGATTAAAGCTATCAACCTATAACAAAACTAAATCACAAAAGTATCTCCTAAACTGCCACAGCATGCCCAATTTGCCATTGAAATTCGTAAGTACCTGAAGGTGGACAAAAATAGACAAGTTTAGATAATGTTTATTGGTAGAATTAACAAAAATCTAAATTTTAAGACTAGCTACAGAATCTCACGATTCTATAGCTGGTCTAATTTGAAAACAGAATCGTTTTAAATCCATCCAAAACTAATAAAAATATATTGGAATTATTAAACCAAATCTTTAATTGTTAAATCAACACAAAGCAAATCGCTCATGCCAGAAGTAACCAAATCTTTATGCCAATTTGAAACAAATGAAATCGTAATTGAATCAATCAAATGATAACAGGATATGTACGATCTATCACACAACTTTTATTACGAATTCGGAGCAGACATAATCCTTTTAAAAATCGAAACCAATGAAATCATTTTTTTGAATCAATTTCAAACAGACTATAATCGATTTAGCCAAATCTTTAATATGAATACAATATAGACAAAATATGTCAATCCAAAACATAACAGAGTTGTTTTGCGAATCAATAGATTACATTGTATTTATCAAACCAATCTTTGATATTGATGCGTTGCATACATAAATGATTATGCTAATTCAAACATGTAGAATCATATCAAAATCGAACCAAAAGAAATGAATCGAACTATTCTTAGGGCCGACACAATCGATATTCTTAATGAAAAATCATATCAATCAAAACACAGCTGTGTCCGAGTTTAGCAAATAAATCTTTTGTACAGATCGAATGTAATCATAATCCAAAACAAGAATATTTATTCAAAACAAAACAGAATCGTTTCTGGCAAATCGAAGTCAACAGGATTGTTTTGAATCTATTAAAAACAAACTGAACTAATTGAAAGCAAACCCAATCGATTACCCTAATTCAAACCAACTCATAAAACAAAATGGATTTGGAAATACATACCTGGGCATTAAGAAAATGCTTCGATCATGATAATTTTGAATTTACAAAGGCCATTGATGCTTCGACATTTCTGAAGACAATTGAACTGGTGGTTTTTTGTTTCTTCTCGTTGGCCTGTAGCCTGTCGTTCTCCTTTGACAGGACTGTCACCCATTCCTCTAATGATTTGATCTTAGATTGCAACAGGGGGATGTTCATGTAATAACATTCAAGCCAGGAATTACATTGAGTACATGGCGATTGATCGGGCTTTGGCATCACAGGCGAGGGTTCTTTCAAGTTACCATGGGTTTGATTGTGAAGATTGATTCCCATGTAGTTTGGGTCATTTTTTAGGCACAGAGGTAAGTTGGAAACATAGTCATAGGGTTCCATAGAGCATAGGCCATGGGAATAGGGGTATTCCTCAGTCAAGAAACATTCAATTTCGAAGTCCGAGTCCTCGCTCAGCACTATTGGCTTTTGGTCAACGTTTGGCTTGGGTTTGTTCCTAGCACATTTGGATATCCATCATGCGTTCTTCTTTCCCTTACTGTTGACAGTAGTATCACCTTTGCCTTTCTTCCTCACAGGCCTTTTGACGACCTTAGTATTGTGTTTATCACACGGGTTGGTGATGGTATCAGGTAGGTCAAGGTTGGGGAAATCCAAGGGTTTGACAAGGGGTAGAAGGATATGAAGTGGCATGGCTGGTCCAACCAAAGTTTCAGTAACCACAACCTTTTCCACTTGGACAGAATCGGGAGTGGAAAAGCCATTCCTTGATAGGAAGGCTTGCCAACAGTCACCATGAAGGCTCAAATGATGAACAATAATAACTTTGATCAAGTAGTGATGGAAAAGGCTGCTATCAGCCTTCTCACGCTTGAATCTTTTGGACATCTTATACAGACTACGAAAAAGATAATGTGGCATATTCAGAGGGTAGCCTATAAAATTCATCAATAACCGAAGATAATACAAAAATAACAAGCCATAACGACCTTCGCAGGTCACAAACTGCTTAACAATTTCCAAAAGATAGTGCCACCTGGGTTTGAGGGTAGCGAGAGGCATACCTCTATCACAACTAACAATCTTTCTTGATGTGAAAAGGAGTGGCCACGACACCTTGTCTACTTTGGAATTTTTAGACCACCTTTTCCCTATAGCTGGTAGTCCTGTAGCTGAGCTTAGGAATTCCTCATTTAGCTCAAGTTGTATGTCTCCGACCTTAGCCCTGCATCCGTCGAAGGTGAGGGTGAACTGTTGGGAAACCGAAAGGTTAAAACCCTCACATCTCTGGATAAACACCAGCCAGCCATTATTTTCCAAATCTTCACGGGCATTGTCAAATAGCAAGAGTGTTTGGCTACCATTAGGCTCTATGCGCACCACAGGTGCCATAGAACAAAATACACAGCGAGCAGGGTGAATGGTCAAGGGTTTGAACAGGGTATACCCTGGACCGAGAGCTCATGGGCTTCCCCGATAACCAACAGAGGTAACGCAGGATAGAAAGCAAGCATTAACGCCCGAGTGTGCGAGGGTGGTGGAGCTAGATCAGCCCATGCAAAACAGTCATATCCAAATGTACAACCGACGATGCATATGGTGATTCAAATCACTATTACAATGCCAATAAAACAACCATTGAAAACTATGATGAGTCGACCCGTGTGTTTGCATAAGCATAGTGTTTGCATGGTTTTAAAATCAAAACAATATTTTGAATAAGGATTTGACCATAAAACTTATGCATTGCATGAAACTATTGAATTAAGGGTCTAATCATCATGTCAATGTTTTCATGAAACCAATGCGCCAAGGAAATCGATGAAAGACTATAAAACATCAAACCACCAATGTATTAAGGACTCAATGAAACTCATTATCATATCATCACAATCTTATAAAAATGAAATCATATCAACAACAAAAGAATGCCAAATGAGTAAAGATTTTGGTGTCTTGCCGACTGTGCGACTATAATTAAATCGGAAATGCAATGAACACATAGACAAGAGTGACAAAAAAAATCCAGTGACAATTTTAATGTGACTTCAAAATCAAATTTTTCACGCTTGTAGTCGTGAAAACGAGAACAAAGGCAGGTGTGTAAATGTGTGAAACAATAGTGTTGTTTCATTCAAAGATTGCGATTTAAAATCAGGGGTTCCAAAACACTTGGGTAGGCAGCTTATTAGGATAGGATAAAAGTGCGAAATTGCTGCCAACAAGATGGTGCAGGACGAAGCTTGCATGCTTTTTCAAGAGATTGAAGGACAAGGCTTGCAGCTGGACCAAGTGGTTGTGATAGTGGAACAATGCCTGGAAGGGCCTGTTATTGAGAAAGTAATTCAGGAGTTCGTCGAGCAGGAAGCTCTGGCAAAGAAGCAAGTCGAGGCAGCTCGAGCTAAGCTCGAGGCCTTTGAATCAATGTTTCCCAGATCTGAGTGACTCGGTACAAGTCACACGTGAGTTTTGGGGTCATGTTGGCCCTTGACCAAGTTTTGAGGAAATATTGGTCATGTTTGACCACTTTTGGGACTTTGACAGGCTGGACGAAGATGGAGCTCCCAGGCGGAGACGAGATCATGGGATCTCACTCATTTTGTGGGCTTATGGACCTAGCAAGGGGTTTACTAGGGTTTATGTAATGGTTTAAGTGATGTCGGCCCATGGGTTTAACCATGATTAGGCCTTTTTGTAAATGTACAAATAAGTAGTAGCAAAGAAATATAGATGGAGATTGGCTTAGTGCATGACTAGTTGGCTTTGTAAAAAGAGTATGTTATTGCTTGCAGAGCTAAGTGAAAGTGTTTTGTAAGTTTATTTGTGCGAACAAACTATGTAGGCGTTGGCTCTATGCCTTGACCTAGTTTTGGGAAGGAGGATCTAGTGCGCAACTCAAAGATCTCATGCCCTTTGCAGATTTTGGATTTGTGGCTTTGTGCATAGGAGCAGATGAATGTAAGAATATTGAAGACTAATAAAATAAAATAAAAAAAAATTGGTGGATGGAGCCCCACACTAGGGTGAACCACATATATCGTGTGTCTTGATGTTCTTTGTGCGATGTTGTTTATGTGTTTATTTTCTTAGTGTTGTTGTTGTTATGTATAATGAATGCATATGATGTCATTTATTAGTGCTTAAAGATGATTGAATGCTAGATCTGAGTTAATGCTATGTGTTAAGTGATTGGAAGTACTTGATCTTTATTGTTACTGCGTTGATCTGTAACAAGGGTTAAATCTATGATGTGAATGAGATTTTAGAACTAATGCATATTGTTGAATAAGTGTTATGTTAAGTGTTTTAATTACATATATGTGTCCCATATTGGTTGTAGACACTTGAGTCCTGCAATTCCCCCTGCCTCTGCCTCAGGTGAGAATTCATCTACTTCATAGGTGTTTCTAAAAGGGCCGGTAGTTAGGGTTTTTTTGGTGCATTTTGAAGAATTGAACCCTAGGTCTACCCCTGTGCCAACAAGGAACATCAGTTGTATACCAAGATTAGTAAGTGTTATTTTTACCAAGAACAGATCCATTACTTGGGATGCATTATTTCAAAACAAGGTATAACAATGGAGCCAGAGAAGATTGAATCCATTAGAGGATGGCCGGGACCCAAGAATGTCTTAGAATTTATATCCTTTATGGGATTAGTTGGTTACTACAAAATATTTATAGCAAGCTTCTCTAAGATTTCTCAGAAGGGAATTCAATTTGAATGGACATATGAGTGTAAAGATAACTTTAATTTGTTGAAAGAATTACTTACTAGTGCACTTGTTTTAAATATTATTGACCCAAATGAAAGTTTTGTGGTATGTATAGATGCATGCAAGGAAGGAAGTGGTGGAGTCCTCACTCAAAATGGACATGTCATTGTTATGAGTCTAGAAAAGTTAAAGAACATGAGAGGAATTATGCTACATGTGACTTGGAACTTTCTTCCATTGTTCACGCTTTGAATATGTGGAGGAATTATCTCATGGGGAAGAGATTTGAACTAAGAATAGACCATAGTGGCCTAAAATATCTTTTTGAACAACCAACTTTAAATGCCAGGATAACGAGATGGCTGGATTTTTTAAGTGAATATGATTTTGACATCAGGCATATCAAAGGAAAATAAAAAAAAGTTGTTGATTCTCTTAGTAGATGAGTACATATCATTCATGGTACAACTGTTAGTATGCATCAGTCAGATTTAAAGAGAATAATTTTAGATGTTGTTACAAATTAGCATTACCTACAGGTAAAAGAAATATTACAACAAGAAAATGTACAATGGAAAATTAAGGAATATGAGATGAAGGAAGATGGATTACTTATGCATAAAAATAGAATTTGTGTTCCTAGTTCCGAAGAACTTAGGAATTTGGTATTAAAATAAATGCATAATGTTCCATATGACGTACATCCCGGTTACCAGAAAAAAAATGCAGTAGTAAGAAGCCAATTCGTTTGGCCATGAATGAAAAACGATGTTGTTGATTAAATTGTCAGATGTATGGAATGTTAGAGAGTGAAGGATGGGAGTATTCACCCAACAGGTTTGCTACATCCATTACCAATTCCAGAGAAGAAATGGGAAGTGGTAACCATTGATTTTATAACTAAATTTCTCAGGACTGCAAGACAACATGATGCAATCATGGTAGTAGTTGATAAATTGACAAGCGTTGCTCATTTTGTTCCTATAAAAGAGACTCATACAACAACTAATATTGCAGAAATTTACATGGAGATTGCTAGGCTTCATTGGATACCTAAGGTAATTGTTTCAGACATATATACAAAGTTTATTTCAAATTTATGGAGGGTATTGTTTAAAGGATTTGGTACAAATATGAACTTTAGCACATCATACCATCCATAGTCATATGGGTAGATAAAGAGATTCAACCAAGTAATTGAAGACATGTTGAGAATGTATCTGATGGATAAGCCATCTAAGTGGGAAGATTAATTGCACTTGATTGAGTTTTCCTATAATAATGGGTATCAAGCTTCTTTCAAAATGATCCCATTTGAAGCTTTGTATGGTAGGAAATGAAATACTCCAGTGAATTGGGACAACCCAACAGACAGAGTGGTACTTGGGCCATAATTGCTCAAGGATATGGAAGACCAGATGGTTATAATAAAGCATAATTTAGAGGCATCTCAAGATAGATAGAAAATTTATGAAGATATGAACAAGACAGCTTGAGAATTTAAACTGGGGGAGCATGTGATTTTAAAAGTCAAGCCCAAGAAGATCTCTTTGAAGTTGGGTAGTTGTACAAATCTAGCAGCCATATTCTTTGGTCCATTTGAGATATTGGACAGAATAGGGCCAGTTGCATACATTCTTGTATTTCCTTCTTCCATGAATGTGCATAATGTGTTTCATGTCTCTTTGCTAAAAACATATGTACATGATACTAACCATGTTATTCATTGGCATTTGATTCAGGTAGAGATAGAGGGAGACTTGTAGGTCCTTCCAATGTGAATATTGGACAGACAATTCAAAATGCTCCAGAATCGAGTTATAGAGCTGGTAAAAGTCTAGTGGACTTTATACGGTCCTGAAGATGCCATGCGAGAAAATTTCCCATAAATTTTTTAGTACACTTTGAATTTTTTATTTATGTTTTGTATATGCACTGAGGACAGTGCCAAAATAAGGGGGAGGGGAAAGTAATACCCTGGTTTCGAGCCCCATATTAAATAATGTATTTTGTTAATTGATGAAAGGACAAAGTGCCCAAACAATTAAAAGAGGCCAGTGTGCCTAGGAAATGTAATGTTTTGATCATTATTAATAATAAATAAATTACTTTCTGCTAGACAGACAAGGAAAAGAGTTATAAGGGGGCTATGATTCCATAAGAGATGGGGCTTGAGGGGTTAAGTATTATTTTATATTGTATTTGCCCATAATTTTTTTAATTGAGAGGAGTGGTTACATGATCTTCTTTCGGAAGGCCATGTGGTTCTTGATTTGCAAGTAAATATATAAACCCATCTTGTGGGTTGTTTGGGGGTTCTTCTTCTTCTTCTTTTTCTTCCTCACTCACTCGTTCACTCACTCACTCATGGTTGATTGTTCATTTTTCATTGTTCACACATTTCATTATGTTCTCTCTTCATCCATTCTTTCACCCACTCTTCATTCTTCATTCATGTTTTGGATTGGGAAAGAAAAATGAATTGTTGGAGAGGATCCATAGTGTTTTTGGTTATAATGATTGTTGGTGTATTCCATCCATGAATTAATGCTTGCATGCCTGATATGCATTGGCATGCATTAATTGTTTCCCACATATGTGAATCCTCAGAGTCCCAACATAGAGATTCTTGACCAGATGCATTAGATCCATGAAAGGAGGTGGAGAACCTGAGAGATTATGTGGAATAGAAGGGGGTACATTCTCTTGGGTTGTGCGGGTTGGGTAGAAGAGAGATGGTGTACTTTAGATTGTTGTGTGTGTCGAGAATCCTGTGAGATATTGAGTGATGAATGGTTTGGTAAGTTAAGTGACACTCTAGAACTATCCTTGTGGATTCATAGCATTGGCTTGGGGGTGACATTTTTGTTGAAACTTGGAACAATAGTGTCTATGGTTGGGTGGACCGTCCTTAGTCTACAGCCAGTTGGTGATTCGTTTCATTAAATATAAGTGTTCTCTGTCATGGTTTTCTTTACCTTTGTATTTGTTTCCCTATGTATTTATTTATCTATGAAATTCATATCTATAATATGCATGTTTGATGGTTATTGTTGTGCATGAAATATGTCTCATTTATTTATGTTGTATCATGAATATTGAACTCTACATGTGAATATTTCATGCCTCTTTATTAATTAGAAATTTATTAGAACTTGAAGTAGCATATCTCGGCCTTGGGGTGGTTGGGTACGTTGCATGCTCCTTCCCTGGTTTTGACATATACCTTCTCAAAACTCCCACTACATGTTCAATGTATAGTTTAGTATATACCATTGCATACATCAAACTTCCAACCACACTAGCATATGGAACATGGTACATGTACTATTCCCATTCATGTGTCTTTGGAAACATATATGAAGATAACTTTACACCTACATGAATATGAACCTTGATTGGTTTACTTTCCTTCATATTAAACCTATTCAATATCGTATCAACATATTTTATTTGATTCAACCATAGTTTCATGTTTGCACGATCTCTTTTAATCTCCATTCCTAGAATGAAGTTACCAGCGCGGAGATCATTCATGTCAATTTTGGAGGATAGTTGTGATTTCACCTCCTTGATAACATCCATGTTATTTCCTACCAGTGACATGTCATAGGCATACAAAACTACATAAATGAAGTGATTATCAACCTTCTTGGAATATACATAGTGATCAACCCTGCTTCTCACAAATCCTAGTCCAATGATGTATGTGTCAAAATTTTGGTACCACATCCTAGGTGATTGTTTCAAACCATATAGTGACTTATTTATCTTACAAACTATCTCTTTCTTTCCCTTCACTTCAAATCCTTCTTACTGCTTCATGTAGATTTATTCTTCCATATCCCCATGTAGGAATTTTGTCTTCAGATCCATCTATTCTACTTCAAAATCAAAAGAAACAACAACAGATAAAATAAATCTAATATAATTTAACTTGGCAATAGGAGAAAAAATTTCACCAAAGTCAATTCCCTCTACCCTAGAATAATCTTTTTCTACTCATCGAGCTTTGTATTTCTCCACTTTTCCTTCTATATTCAACTTCTTCTTAAACACCCATTTTCTTCCAATGGAATTTCTTCCAATTGGAAACTCAACTAAATATCATGCATCATTCTTATCCAAGGAATCAATCTCTTCAAACATGGCCTTATTCCAAAGTTTTCTATCCTCTGAATTCATTTCTTCCCTGATAGTTCTAGGATCATCATCAATAATATATAAAAAAAAATATCATCATGAAAATTAGGTGCAATGTACCTTTCTAGTTCCCTTCTTTCCCTCATTGATCTCCTCAGTGTTGAATTTTGAGTTTCTTATCCTTATTATTCATATTATTCTAATGATTTAGATTTTGCATCATCCATCTCAAAATCTATCTTCTTAGGTTCTTCTTTCCTTAGTAGGAATTCATGTTTGGGAACATTTTTAACCTCTCTAACAAGAAACATCCTGAATGTAAACGATCTTCTTAGTTTCTCAGTTCCAAAGATTATAACCTTTCATACCATCTTTATAACAAATAAAGATACACTTTTTCGCTTTATTATCCAGATTACTCATATTGTCCTTTGGAACATGCACATAAGCATCACAACCAAACACTTTGAGATGTTCAAGAGAGGGTTTCTTACCAATCCATACTTCATGCGGAGTTTTTGTTATAACCCTAATTTGCACCAGACATGCTTACCTGGCATCAGGCCATCTCAGATTCATTCTTTGCCAAAACATTGTTGAACACCTCTTCTTAAAAACCCCTTTTATAAAGACCCACGTGTCCTGCTCCATTATTGCATGTGTGTACATGCTATCTGACCCAAGACAGCCCGCGTGTACCTACAAAAGAACGGAAAAAGAAAATTTGTTGACCGAACACACAGCTTTGGGTAAGTTAACTAAACCTTTCAGCCATGCATGGCCAGTCGCTCGACCAAATACCTAGCTTCTTATAGCCTATAAAATAAGGGTTAGGGGTCCCATTTGAAAGGAGGAGAATCATAGTCATGGATAATTTTAAGGATGGAAATTTATCTCAAAATGTAGAAACCTTAGCGAATCTTACTAGTCTTTAATATGCAAACTATAAAATGTTGGCAATGTTTTTGTAAAAATATTCAAATTTATAAGGATTTTATATATATTCTACAAAATTTGGGTTATTTTTAAGGTAAGATAATTTTATTCTATAGAATTTGGGCTAATAAATTTTAGAAAATCGAATCTTTTTTTTGGAAAAAGCATGGAAAATTAGCCCATGAGCGAAATTTAGCACCTAAAATCATCCCTAATCATAGTAAAGAAATTATACTCGATTAAGCATTCCCTTTTTCCCAACCTTTAGCCATCCTTGTGCAAAGAGAAGTATAGAGAAAAGCAGTTGGAAGACAGTAGAAGAAGAGCCCAGGACCAGGATCGAGGAGCAGTAACCAACTTTATCAATGTAAGGTATCATTTTAAAGTCAATAAAAGAATTGTTATTCCCGTCCCACCCTAAGAGATTGTAATTATTGGAATATTGATTGTATGATTGATTAAATCTCTAACCCATTAGTTCATACATAAAATGCATGTGGATTTCTTTGTTTGTCTTTAGTGAATGCAGGTCAACATTGGGAGGAGAGTTGCAGTCAAAGAATGACCAAGCGCAAAAAAGGGATCGACATCAAACACGAAAAATAAGGTACATCAACTTAATCTCTTGAGCCTTGTATTTACATATGAGTAATGGGGGTTTAGGCATGGGATGATGGTAAAAGTAAGAATCTTTAGGTCATTTCTGCATGCATGATAAAACCCTTAGTGCTAGTCCATAGGAGGGATTTCCCACCCACAATAGTTTTTTCCACCAACAATGATGAGGGAGATATATTTACTAGGTAACATTCAATACCCACTGCATCTTCCCAAAATCCATGAGTATAAGTTCTTCCCAATAGCTTGTACAAATTTCCACATCGAACTCCCCTCATCAACACCATTATTCCTTGTACCATCTTGCAAATGCCCTTTCCCAATAAAGTATCTAGACCAACATCATCCAACTTACTTATATATATTAGGCTCCTGGCTAGTTCTAGAACATGCATAACCCCAAGGAGAGTTATAAACCTTCCATATTTTATGAACAACTTAACCCTTCCACATCCCATGGTTTTGGTTCTTGAGTCATATCCTAGGAAGAAATCACCACTATCATACTTTTCATATTCATTGAACCACTCCCTATGAAGATTCATATGAAATGATGCACCTGAGTTGATCAACCATACATCACGATATGCATGTGTACCTGTAGATGTAAGGTAAACATCACCTCCTTATTCTATGGATATTTTCTCCTCTGTGGAAGAGGCATCATCATATCCCTTTCATTTATCAACTTTCTTAGACCTGCAATATTTCTTATAATGCCTAGCTTTACCACATTTCCAACATTTTCTCAAATATTTTCCTGGGGATTTATATCTACCTTTATATTTATATCTCCCCCCGAGGACGTATTTGTATCCCTTTATTTGGGACAACCTCTTACAAATAAATAATTTGTGCTATGAGTATCCATGCTTTTCCACCTCATATCGTCTCATGACAAGGATGAAACTACATCCTCATACTTGAATGTAGATTGAGTGGTACTACCAATTGCTACAACCATATTATCCTAGGAGTATGGAAAATAACATAACAAAGTAATACACTTTTCTTCTTCTGCAAGTGTAATATTAACATATCCAAGTTGACTTACCATATTATTGAAGGAATTTAGATACTTTGTCACAAAATCTCCATATTCCATCCTAAGATGATACAACTTCTTTTGAAGAAACAATTTTTTTACCAAGGACTTTGATTGATACAAATTCCCCAAATTTTCCCATAGTTCCTTGGTTGTAGATTCTCCCGACACATTTAGTAACACCGAATCTTCTAGGAAGAGTCCAATCGTACTCCTTGATCTTCTATCCTGAATCTCACGATCTTCTTTCAACATACCAATAGATTGAGTACTAGTAGTTTTTGTTCCAATAGATTGTGTACTAGTAGTTTGTGTACTAGTAAGCTATGTACCAGTACATTATGTACTAGGATCCACAATGATCCATTGTTTTTTTTTCTACAAGAAAGTCCTCCATCTTGAGCATTATCTTTCAACACATAAATCACCATTGCAAACCTCCCACTGAACATAGGTCACATGGAAAGTGGTTTGAAGGAAGAGCATGTGTAGAATTCGAATTATGTAACAGTTAAAGGAGTTATGGAATATTTCGACAAGATCCTATTGCAAAACAAAAGAAAACTGGTTGATAGTAATTTTTCAGGAAGCCATAACTTTCAGCTCATATATCGAATTGGGGCAAGATTATAGCCATTGGAAAGATGATTCATAGAAGAATAACATGTAACTTTTATAATATGGAGAATGATAATATATTTCTTCATGAATTAAGAATAAAAAGGACCCGTAGCATTGTTTGGAATTTTTTTTGATAATATGTATAATTCTAACAAAATGGTTGCTTTCACATTTTGCAGAATTAGAGGGGTGTAAACATATCAGTTCAGTATAAGGATGCATATTCAAGAAATGGAAGAAGGAGAGGGAGATTACATCCATGATAAAGATACCAAAGGTAAAAATATGAGTGTTGGTAATGTAGAGACAAAATCCAATGGACACAAGGGCATAGGGGAGCAAGAAACATTGATAGAGATTGTGAGAAGCCTAAAAATAGAAGTGCAGAGTTACAAAGCAACCAATGAGAGACTGATAAGAGAAAAAATTAGATAAATTCTTTGCAAAGATTAATTCAGTTGCTGTTGATACTGAGAGGGGGGTGAATTAGTATCCAATACAATTTAAAAACCTTTTTCAACTTATACTTAAACCATTCAATTATATCCAATGAGAAATGAACAATAGTATAAGAGTTACACCAATACACCACAATACACCATG
>JZKD02S1866034.1:566449-591581 GCA_000966675.3 Picea glauca | reverse complement strand
TATACTATCCATTCATGGGTGTTTTATATGCATGTGCATTTTCCTTCATGTCCAAATACCCTTATCAATCTTGCGGTCCAAAACCCATGACTAGGGTTGACATCAATGACAACAATCAATCTTCCAACAGTTGCAGAGGTATAGAAATAATGTATCAAACTCAAAAATGAGGAAGAGGGAAGATGTCATGAAAGAATATATGATCGTAGAAGAGCTAGTTATTCAAGTGCTATAAGAACTTATAGATATCACTCACCTCCCTACTCGACAATAAAATTTTATGCATCTAAATATTCCATAAGTAGTCCAGACATGTCTCTTATTAGGCACCAAAGAAGAAGACATGAATTGGATAGTTTGAAAGGAGAGTTGAGAAAGATTAAGCCACCATCCTTTTATGGTGAAAGAGAAAGAAAATATGATGTTGAAGCATGGTTGCTTGGACTCAAGAGGTATTTTCAATTACATAACTACTCATCAAAACTAGAAGCCATAATTTCCACATACCATTTACATGGGAAAGTTGTTATGTGGTGGGATCAGCTAAAGAAAATTGAGCACATTAATGAGAGTAGGATAAACTGGAAGAAATTCAATAAATATTTTCATAAGGATTACCTTTCAGAGTACTTTTATGACAATAAAATGAAGGATTTCTTTGAACTCGGGCTGGGAAGCATGACCATGGCAGAGTATGAAAACAAGTTCTTAGGGTTGCTAAAGTATGTGGGGATTATAAAAGATGAGAAGGTGAAAATACATAGGTTTTTTAGTGGACTTCCATCCTTTTATAAAGAGAATATTCAATATGATGAACCCAGGAATTTAAATGAGACCATTAGGAATGCTAAGTACCTGTATGAGAAAGGAAAGGGTAGAGATTCTTTGAAGAAATATTGGAAGGATAAGAAGAAGGACAATTCTGACCAGAGAAAGAAAGGATTCAAACCTCCTTTCAATAGAAACATCCCAAATAAAAATCATCCTGGCCAGTATGCTAAGGATTAATCCAAGAGAGAAGACTCCTTGGGGAAAAGGGGAAGACCGCCAATCCAATGTTGGGGATGCAAATAATATCACTTGTACAAGGATTTCCCTCACAGAAAAGGAAAAGTGAAGACCATGCACGACATCCAAGAGGCTACAACAATAGAAGACATGGGAAGAATATATGCAACCTTAGATGATCGACAAGCAGAGTACCAATCCAATATGACCAAGGTGGAAGGTAAGATAATTAATAAAAATGTTGTTATTTTAATTGATTCATGAGAAATTCATTATTACATTGATCCTAAAATACTGGATAGATTACATTTGGAGAAAAGTAAGCTTTAAAAATCAAGTTTGGTTCAGCTAGCCACTGAAGCCAAAAGGAGAATCCATGATATGGTCAAAGGTTGTTCCATAAGTCTTAATGGTGTGAATACTAATGTTGATCTAAATAGTATACCATTGGGGTCTTATGATATTATAACTGGAATGGATTGGTTGGAAAATCATCATGATGTCCTAGATTTTCATAAAAAGACATTTGCATGTCTTGAAGAGGAAGGAAAACATAACACTTTGAAAGGAGTTCCAAGACCCATCTCTATAAGGGAGATTCCATCCTTACAACTGAAGATATGTTTCAGAAAAGGATGTCAATTGTATGCAGCCCATTTGGAGGAGACAGAGCAGACAAAGGCGCTAAGCCTTGAAGAATTTTCAATACTACAAGAATTTGAAGATGTATTCCAAGAAATACTAGGGTTGCCACCAAAAAGGGAGATAGATTTCTCTATAAATTTAGTTCCAGGAGTTGTCCCAGTATCAAAAACACCTTACATAATGAGTACACAAGAATTAAAAGAATTACAAATGCAGTTGGAAGAATTTTTGAAGAACGAGTACATACGTCTAAGTGTTTCACCTTGGGAAGCACCATTACTCTTTGTCAAAAATAAGGATGGAACTTTGAGGCTATGTATTGAATTTCAAGAACTGAACAAATCCACTATAAATAACAAGTACCCTCTACCCGTAATTGATGACCTCTTTGATCATCTAAGAGGGGAAAAAATATTTTCAAAGATAGACTTGAGATCAAGGTACCATCAGGTAAGAGTCAAGTTAGAATACATCAATAAGACAACATTTAGAACCATGTATGGGAATTATGAATTTGTATTGGTGCCATTTGGATTGTCCAATGCATCAGTTGTATTTATGTTCTTAATGAATGTCATATTCAGAAATCATTTGGATAAGTTTGTCATAGTATTCGTGAACGACATACTTGTCTATTCTAAGTCAGAGTAAGAGCATGAACATCACCTAAGATTGGTATTGCAAGTGTCGAGGGAACCTCAGTTGTATATCAAGCTTAGTAAGTGTTCATTTTACCAAAAACAAATCCATTACTTGGGACACATTATTTGAGAACAAGGTATAACAATGGATCCAGAGAATATTGAAGCCATTAGAGGATGGCCAACACCCAGGATTTTTTTAGAAGTTAGATCCTTTATTGTATTATCGGGTTAGTATAAAAGCTTTATAGCAGGATTATCTAAGATTTCTCATTCCATCACTTCTTTCCAAAAGAAGGGAATTAAATTTGAATGGACATATGAGTGTGAAGATAACTTTAATTTGTTGAAAGAATTACTTACTAGTGCACCTGTTTTAAATGTTTTTGACCCAAATGAAAGTTTTGTGGTATGTACAGATGCATGCAAGGAAGGACTTGGTGGAGTCCTCACTCAAACTAGATATGTCATTGGTTATGAGTCCAGAAAAGTTAAAGAACATGAGAGGAACTATGCTACACATGACTTGGAACTTGCTTCCATTGTTTACGCTTTGAATATGTGGAGGCATTAACTCATGGGGAAGAGATTTGAATTAAGAACATACCATAGTGGTCTGAAATATCATTTTGAACAACAATCTTTAAATGCCAGGAAAATGAGATGGCTTGAATTTTTAGGTGAATACGATTTTGACATAAAGCATATCAAAGGAAAATAAAATAAATTTGTTGATGCCCTTAGTAGAAGAGTACATCCCATGCATGCTATAGTTGTTAGTATGCATCCATAATATTTAAAGAGTATAATTTTAGATGTCGTTGTTATAGATCAACATTAGCTACAGGTAAAGGAAAGCTTACAACAAGAAAATGTACAACAAAAAATTAAAGAATATGAGATGAAGGAAGATGGATTACTTATGCATAAAAATAGAATTTATGTTCCTAGTTCCATAGAACTTAGGAATTTGGTATTAAAAGAAATGCATAATGTTCCATATGTCGGACATCCTAATTACCAGAAAACAATTACAGCAGTAAGAAGCCAATTCTTTTGTCCGAGAATGAAAAAAGATGTTGATTACATTGCCAAATGTATGTAATGTCTGAGAGTGAAGATTGAGCATAGGCACCCAACATGTTTTCTACAACCATTACCAATACCAGAGAAGAAAAGGGAAGTGGTAACCATTGATTTTATAACTAAATTTCATAGGACCGCAAGACAACATGATTCAATCATGGTAGTAGTTGATAAATTGACAAAGGATGCTTATTTTGTTCTGATAAAAATGACTCATACAATAGATAATATTGCATAAATTTACATGAGGGAGATTGGTAGGTTGCATGGGATACCTAAGGTAATTGTTTCAGACAAAGATACAAAGTTTACTTCAAATTTATGGAGGGGGTTGTTTAAAGGATTTGGTACAAATATGGACTTTAGTACATCATACCATACACATTCAAATGGGTAGACAGAGAGAGTCAACCAAGTAATTCAAGACATGTTGAGAATGTATGTGATGGATAAGCCATCTAAGTGGGAAGATTACTTGCACTTGGTTGAGTTTGCCTATAATAATGGGTATCAAACTTCATTGAAAATGAGCCCATTTGAAGCTTTGTATGGTATTAAATGCACTACTCTAGTGAGTTGGGACAACCCAACAGACAGGGTGGTACTTGGGCCATAATTGCTCAAGGATATGGAAGACTAAATGGTTAGAATTAAGCAGAATTTAAATGCAGCTCAAGATGGATAGAAAATTTATGAAGATAATAACAGGACAAATTGATAATTTAAAGTGGGGGAGCATGTGATTTTAAAAGTGAAGCCCAAGAAGAGCTATTTGAATTTGGGTAGTTGTACAAAGCTAGCAGCCATATTCTATGGTCCATTTGAGATATTGGATAGAATAGGACCAATTGCATACATGCTTGTAATGCCCTTCTATGAATGTGAATAATGTATTTCATGTCTCTTTTATAAAAACAATGTACATTCTCCTAACCATATTATTGATTGGCATTTGATTCAAGTAGAGATAGAGGGAGAATTTTAGATCCAGCCAATGCGAATATTGGACAGAAAATTCAAAATGCTCTGGAATCAAGTTATAGAGATGGTAAAACTCCAGTGGACCTGATATGGTCCTGAAGATGCTACTTGAGAGCATGAAGATGCCATGTGGGTAGATTACCTGCAACTTTTTGAATAAATTTTGAAGTTTTGATTTATGTTTTGTATATGCACTGAGGACGGTGCCAAAATAAGGGGGAGGGGAATGTAATACCCCAGTTTTGAGCCCCATATTAAATAATGTATTTTGTTAATTTATGAAAGGCCAGAGTGCCCAAACAATTAAAAGAGGCTAGTGTGCCTAGGAAATCTAATGTTTTGATCATTATTAATAATAAATACATCACTTGTTTCTAGATAGACAAGGACAAGAGTTATAGGGGATATCATTCCACAAGAGAGGGGGATTTAGGGGTTAAGTATTATTTTATATTTTGTTTACCCGTAATTTTTTTAATGAAGAGGAGTGGTTACATGAGATTCTTTGGGAAGGCCATGTGGTTCTTGATTTGCAATTAAATATATAAACCCATCTTGTGGATTGTTTGGGGGTTCTTCTTCTTCTTCTTCTTATTCACTCACTCACTCATGGTTGATTTTTCATTGTTCATTGCTCACACATTTCATTATGTTCTCTCTTCATTCATTCTTTCACCCACTCTTGATTATTCATTCATGTTTTGGATTAAGAAAGAAAAACGAATTGTTGGAGAGGAGCCATGGTTTTGTTGTTTGTGATGATTGTTGGTGTATTTCGGCTATGAATTAATGTCTATATGCATGATATGCATTGGCATGCATTAATTTTTTCCCACGGTTTTGACTACTCAGAGTCCCAGCATGGAGATTCTTGACCAGATGCACTGGAGCCCTGGAAGGAGGTGGACAACCTAAGGGACTGCATGGCAGAGAAGGGCATACATTATCTTGGGTTTTGCAGGATGGGTAGAAGAGAGATGGTGAACTTTGGAGTGTTGTGTGTGATAAGAATCCTGTGAGAGTTTGAGTGTTTACTGGTTTGAGAAGCTGAGTGACACTCTGGAACCGTCCTTGTGGATTCATAGCGTTGGCTCAGGGGTGACAATTTTGTTGAGACTTGGAACAATAGTGTATACAGTTGGGTGGAAATTCCTTGGTCTACATCTAGTTGTTGATTCATTTCATTAAAGTTAAGTTCTCTCTATCATGGTTTTACTTACCTGTGTATTTATTCCACTGTGTATTTATTCTTATGTGTATTTATTTATCTATGAAATATGTATCTATAATATGCATTCTTGTTGGTTATTGTTTTGCATGACATATGTCTCATTTATTTAAGTTGTAGCATGGATATTGAACACTACATGTGATTATTTTATGCATATTTATTAATTAGAAATTTATTAGAATATGAATTAAGTTTAGAAGTGAGATTGAAGTAGTGTAGCCCATCCTTGGGGTGGTTGGGTATGTTACATGTTCCTTCTCTAGTTTTGACATATACCTTCTCAAAACTCCCACTGCATGTGCAATTCCTAGTCTAGTATATACCATTGCATACATCTAATTGCCAACCGCACTATCATATGGAACATGGGACATGTACTATTCCCCTTCCTGTGTCTTGGGAAACATATTTGAAGATAAATTTACACCTACATGAATATGAACCTTGATTGGTTTACTTTCATACATATTAAACCTCAGGGATATCCTATCAACATATTTTCTTTGATTCAACCATAGTTTCTTTTTTGCATGATCTTTTTTAATCTCCATTCCTAGAATGAAGTTACCAGCACCGAGATCTTTCATGTCAATTTTAGAGGATAGTTGTGATTTCACCTCCTTGATAACATCCATGTTATTTCCTACCAGTAACACATCATAGACATACAACACTACATAAATTAAGCAATTATCAACATGTTTGGGATATACACAGCAATCAACCCTTCTTCTCACAAATCCTAGTCCAAGGATGTATGTGTCAAAATTTTGGTACCACATCCTAGGTGATTGTTTCAGACCATATAGTGACTTCTTTAGCTTACAGACTAGCTCTTTCTTTCCCTTCACTGTAAATCCTTCTGACTGCTTCATGTAGATTTCTTCTTCCAGATCCCCATGTAGGAATTTTGTCTTCACATCCATCTATTCTACTTCAAAACCAAAAGCAACAACAACAACAGAGAAAAGAAATATAATAGAATTTAACTTGGAAATAGGAGAAAAAATTTCACCAAATTCAATTCCCTCTACCCGGGAATAACCTTTTGCTACTATCTAAGATTTGTATTTCTCCACTTTTCCTTCTACATTCAACTTATTCTTAAACACCCATTTGTTTCCAATGGCCTTTATTCTAGTTGGAAACTCAACTAAATACCATACCTCATTCTTATCCAAGGCATCCATATCTTCAACCATGGCCTTCTTCCAAAGTTTACTATCCTATGAATTCATTGCTTCCCTGATAGTTCTAAGATCATCATCAGTAATAGATAAAGAAAAATTAGCATGAAAATTGGGTGGACCGTACCTTTCTGGTTGCCTTCTTTCCCTCATTAATCTCCTCAATATTGGAGTTTGAGTTTCTTCTTATTACTATTCATATTCTTCCATTGATTTAGATTTTGCATCATCCAGCTCAAATCTATTTTCTTAGGTTCTTCTTGCCTTGGTAGGAATTCATGTTTGGGTACATTTTTAACCTCTCTATAAAAAAATGTCCCGACTCTAAACAGTCTTCTTAGTTTCTGGGTTCCAAATCTTATAACCTTTCATACCATATTTATAACAAATAAAAATACACTTTTCCACTTTATTATCCAGATTACTAAAAAAAACTTTTGGAACATGCACATAAGCATCACAACCAAACACTCTAATATGTTGAAGAGAGGGTTTCTTACCAATCCATACTTCATGCGGATTTTTTTCCACCAACGTTGATGAGGGAGATCTATTTACTAGGTAACATTGAATACCAAATGCCTCTTCCCAAAATTCATATTCTAACCTAACACCATTAAGAATGTTCATTGTTTTTTCCATTAATGTCATGTTCATCCTTTCTGCAACCCCATTATGTTGAAGTGTGTATGGACTAGTTTTCTACCTTGCTAAGCCACACTTCTTATAGAACTATTCGAATTTATTCCCACTGATTTATCCACCGTTATCTTTCCTCGACACCTTTATTTTATTCTCTATATGATTTTCTACCAGAGCCTTAAACTCATTAAATTTATCAAATGCATCTGCTTTCTTCCTAAGAAAATATATCCATGTGTTCCTTGAGAAATCATCTATAAATGAAACACAATATAACAAATTTACCTAGTGATGGAACATGCACAGGTCCAAACACATCATTGTGTATCAACTCTAAGGTCCCCTTTTCTCTTATATCACCAGATGAGAATCTTAGTCGATTATGTTTACCATATAGGAAATGTTCACCTAAATGAAAATCCAGGGTACACTTAGACACACCTTCAACCATAAATTTATCGTGTAGTGTTCAAAGGCCCTTTTCTCCAATATGTCCTAGTCTTTGATTCCATAGCATGGTATTCTTTCCAAGGACAAGATGGATCCTTTCTTCTTCATTTATTTTCTCAAGGAAAAAAGAACTATTACACCCATGATTATAAGTGTTGTTATCGGGCTAATTGTTAAGTGCGGACACAAATCAATTCCCCTAGATTCACTACGAAACTAGAACAAAACAAGACAATACACTACTCTTTCCTTAGATTTCAATAATCAAATGAGAAGTGGATCTAGAACATACCTTTTAAATATCGAAGATCCAACTTCACCAATGCAATCCAAGCTCCATCGCAAGGCTTATGGAGAAATATCTGCAAAGGAACACAAGCCAACAAAGACAAGAATAAAACAGTCTATTTGATATGAAACTATGTATGTGATCAAGGAATCATATAATATGGAAAAATAAGATTCATATAGGAAAGAAAAGTGCAACTGTATTAAATAATAGAAAGAGAAATTACAACAACACCCTTGATGTCGTAAGGTCCCTTCCAAAAGTTCCTTACTTCCCACACACTTTTGATCCACAGATTCTGTGACTGTAGATCTGATAGCTACTCACAATCTATATTGACAAAGCAAAGCTCAAAGCCAACATACAAGATACAAAAACCAAGCTTAATCCAACTCAATCCCAAGCCAAGCTAACCTTCTCCATGAGAGCTCATCTCCTTTTATAAGATGAAGAGGATAAGGTGAGGAGGTTAGGATGATCCCACTAAATCATGAAAGCGAGTAAGATCCAAACTGTTCAGAGGCCACCTCACCATAAAATATTCTCCTTCTAGAAGCATAGAGAAGACGCTCATTTTTCCCACGTACAAAAATCGTCGCACCCTAAGTATAGTGCATCCTGTGGAGATGTCATAGCCTAGATTTAGAGCAGCCTGTGGAAATCAAGCATCTCCACACCCTGTGTATAGTGCAGCCTGCGACAATCTTCCTTAATAGGGTTTTTAAAAAGGAAAATACAATTTCTTCTCTTAGGCAAAGTTCTTCTCCCTTCTTTCCTCAGGAATTCAGGCCACTAATCCTTCTAAAGACAACAGATATTTTTACATCATTAACGGCCATAGGGATGAAGAAAAAAATGTGTAACAGAGAGCCCACCAAAGTATGAAGTTAGAATAGAGTGATAACTGATATACTTTGTCGAGTGTGTGTAGGGAAAAAGGAATAGTTGGTCGGAAACCTGCCAACAAACAAGGAAATATAGTACAACAATATATCATCACTGAGGTAGGCATTCCCATACTCATAATACAAATGACTCAAAGCATAAATGTCGACATGCAAATATCCATTTCAAGTAATATAGGTCATGGCCACCAAACATACAATGTGGATCCATGCCATTATGACTCAAATCTGAATATAGCCACCAAAAATACATTGTGGATCTATGTGTTAAAGACTCAAATTTGAACATATCCATGAGACATACAATGTGGATCTATGCAACAGTACAATACAAATATACTCCAACGCAACCTGAATCTGTCAGAAACGATCCAGGGTCTTCATCTCCACCACTCGATAGTACGAATCTAACCATGTGAATACATGTGCTAAAGTTGAACATGGTAGAAACCACTTGGTTATCGGTCATTAATGAATATCATTAACAAGTGTGAGGGAAATCACCATTAATGTCAATGAATCCCAAGATACACTAGTAAAATCTAACGGGTACGAATTAATGAGCTGAAGTCAAACACTCGACGGAATCTCCCAATCAGGGGTAAATAATGAAAACCCATTGTCGAAAGCAAGGAAACCTACCATTGAGGCATGTAAGTTACAAGGTACCAATTAGTTTCTAAGTCTAATTACTGGATAATGATTTGGAGTCGACAAGAAAATACTCGTCACGGGAGGGCATTAATGTATCCCCCATCAATGACACGAAATGGGTAAAATGGTCGACGCAATAGAAGGCTTAAGGACTGCAGAAATGGTCGACGCAATAGAAGGTTTAAGGACTGCAGAAATGATCGATGCAATAGAAGGCTTAAGGACTGCAGAAATGGTCGATGCAATAGAAGGCTTTCTGGGTTAAAATTCTCTTTGAACATATTGACGACACGAAAACTGTCTTGGAAACATTGACTCAACAACAGGGATCACAGACCAATTTGTAATCTTATAAAGGAGTATGATCAAGAGACAAGAAGATTTTCCAACCTAGACACAAAGCGAGTGAAAGGGTGTCATGTTCAAAGGTGAATCTTCCATAGGATACAGGTTTAGATATATTTCTTTCCCAATTTTCCCCCACCATTTCTGGCGAGTACCTATTTATTTTTACACAAGCTTGAGGAGGATAACATATGCTTGTAACGTAAGCTCATCCTTAGGATGATTCCCTTGGAGTATTTTTAATGAACCCTAGGAAGGAGTGGTTCAGTCCCATATGGGTCTTTCAATGTTTGTTTAATGAGTCCAAAGAGAGAAAACTCGAGGGTTTTTCATGTTTAGAGAGTCTAAAAAACACTTAAAGAAAACTCCAAAATTTCCTTTTTCATACAGTAGTCTGATGAGACCAAAAAAGAGATAATATACCTCTCAATAGACTTTTTCTTCAAATACTTTAACGAGCGTGAAAAGAAAAAGATCACTCGACAATATTTTCATGTTTAGAGAGTCTGAAAAGAGCTTAAAGGGAACTCCAGGGGGTTCCTTTTTTGTATAACCTTTGTGAGTCTGAAAAAGTGATAAAGGTTTACTCGGTTAAATTCTCATTTAGTTACGAGTACAAGAAAGAACAAAGACTAATCTCTAGATTGTTTTCATTTTTACGCAAGCTTAAAAAAAAAGAAAACTATGCTTGGGATAGATTTTATTTTTACACAAGCTTAAAAACTAAACAAAACTATGATTGCACCTGGTTTCATTTTTACACAAGATTGAACCAGAGAAAAATATGCTTGTGACTTCCCAACACATGGTAATACCTTAGACTCAAGCTTAAGAAGCTAGTGGCTCAACTTCAGCATGAAGTCCAGCGGCTGAAAGCATTGCCCCTCAAGCTTCAATTCGTCCAACGACACAGGAGGATAAAAAGAAACTTCAAATACTAAATGAAGGACTTGAATCAAACAGAGAGGGGGGGGAAATCTATTTCATTTTTTAACAAGCTTTCTACAGAGAAGACAAACTATTCTCGAGAATCCAAGTTCAATCCCCAGACCTCTGTTTCATTTTTTAACGAGCTTGACATAGAAACAAGAACTATGCTCGTAACTTATGTTTAATTTTTTAAGGAGGTTTCCACAGAGACACAAAAAACTATCCTCATAAATGGTTTCATTTTTTTTATGAGAATTAAATCAGAAAACCATGCTCAAACCTGGTTTTATTTTTTAATGAGCTTGAAATCAAAAAACAATGCTCAAAGATGGTTTCATTTTTTAATGAGCTTGAAATCAGTAAACAATGCTCAAAGTTGGTTTCATTTTTTAACGATATTGAAATCAGTAAACAATGCTCAAAGCTGGTTTCATTTTTTAACGAGCTTGAAATCAGTAAACAATGCTCAAAGTTGGCTTCATTTTTTAACGAACTTGAAATCAATAAAAAATGCTCAAAGATGGTTTCATTTTTTAATGATATTGAAATCAAAAAACAATGCTCAAGGCTGGTTTCATTTTTTATTGAGCTTGAAATCAGAAAACCATGCTCATGGTTGGTTTCATTTTTTAATGATATTGGAATAAAAAAACCATGCTCATGGCTCTCTTCTTGATCATGGCTTCCAAGAGGACAGTGCTCTGGAAGGAAACCATGTCAACGAATAAAATTCGGTCATGGCCTCCAAGAGATCTTCACTTGATGAAAGAAACACACTCTGGAAGGAACACATGTCAAGGGCCACGATAGGGGTAAGGAGGTCAGGCTCCAATATCCCTACTAAAGACATCACCATGTCAAATACTGGATCGAAGTCATCATCATCGACAGTGGAATGCATGCGAGATAATGCCACATAATTGATCTGTGGCAGGGGTGATACCGGCTGCATATATGAGCCGTTTAAGGAATTCATTGAGTTGACTGTCAAGTCAGGACCAAAAAATGAAAGTTGATCAATAGTCGCCACTCTTCCATCATGCGTGAAAGATATCACATGAAAAAGAGTGGACACAATAGCTTTCATGGCATAGGCGTAATCTATCCCAAGGAGTAAAATGAAATCCAAGGGATCTTGGACTACCATGACATCAACAAAGACAGTTTTCCCTCCCAAATTTATAGGAAACTGAGGAAGGATCCCTAAAGGGTGACTAGATCTTCTGTTAAAAGAAAAAAGAGTCTGGGTAACTAGCACAAGCTGAGGATAACCCAAATATTTCCAAGCAAGAGAGGACAAAATACTAACGAATGAACCTTCGTCTATTAGAGTATCAGGGATGTCCTGATCACAAACTTGTACTGTAATATTGAAAGGAATGTGAGAGGGAAGACGAGGTCCAATTAGCACACCCCAATCAAAAAGGATGGCCTCATTACTTGGAGGAGGTTCCATGGGAGAAGGAGGAAATCCCTCTAGCACGATATATTTTGTATCAACGAGAAAAAATTTAGTATCAGGTTTACTCTCGAGCGGGAGAGGAGGATCAACCAATGATGAGATCAGATTGACCACTTAGGTGGCATTCTCCAAGGGGAAAATGGGGTCGATGGGTGGAAAAGGATCGACCGCTTGGGTTGCACTCTCTAATGGGAGAGTGGGATCGACCGAGGATGGGATCAAATTGACCACTTGGGTGGCATTCTCCAAGGGGAGAATGGGGTCGACGGGTGGAAAAGGATCGACCTCTTGGGTTTCACTCTCTAACAGGAGAGTGGGATCGACCAAGGATGGGATCGAATCGACCACTTGGGTAACTGGTTCAACTAAGGATGTGACCATATTGACTACATGATCAACCGGATTAACTAACGAAGGGGCTAGATTGATCATTCCATCAACTATAGGTGTATCGAGAGTAAGCTTGCGAAAAGCAGCTAGAAGTTGTGGTTGTGACACAGTCATGTATTCTAGTAATTTTGATGCTTCATCCATACGAGAGAAAAGGTGAGTTTGATGACTCCCTCTGCATAACATATATGGGAACTTGACTCTACTTTTCTTCTTCCCAACTCTATCATGACTAGTTGACGAGAGGTCATCATCATGTTGTTCATAGGTTGATGACATGTGTTCGCAAGGGCATGTAGATCATGCTTATATAACATTGGATAGACCAGGGCAATCCTTAATAATATGGCTACCCTTACAAAGCCTACAAGGGCACCTGGGATTACCGGGTTTTTGGGTGATCTTGACATCATCAACACTCCCAACACATTTAACAGTAACTGGTTTCTTTCCAACATTTCCAGCAGTGGTTGGAAGTTTGGACCCTTGCTTATTTTTATTCTTCTTAATATTCCTTTTCTTCTTCTTCTTATCCACCGGGTTACTAGCTTGAGAGATTTCACTCGGCGAAGAAGATGAAATGGAAGAAGACCTTGCAAGTGAAGAAGGTGAAGAATATCTTACTGGTGAAGACAGTGAAGGATCAATATGAAGTTGATGCTCTTTGGGTGAAGTGCTTATGATTGAATCACTAGCTGCATTTAGGATTACCTAAGTGGAAAACAGTCATACCAGTAATCCAATTGTGAGACCTGGAAGGCTCAAAGTAGCAATGTGAGGAGGACCAATGTTTCCATAAGAAGGAAAAACAAAAGGTTCCCCTGGAAAAGGGGTTCCCTCATTGGTCAGTCTGGGAAATGACGCCATTAAATAAATATCAACCTAGAGTTTGTTAGGGAAAACAAACAGCACACGCTAAAAATCTAGGAAGCAAACAAGCAAACAAAACCTTCTCACAATTAACACACTAGTTGGTGATGAAATCCAACATCGCAAGAACAATGTAAAAAGGGGTTGAGATAGAGCAGGTGGAAAATTTATGTTGATGACTTTCTTAATGGACTTACACCTTGGTGCAAGCTCCCACACATAAACATAGGTATACCGTCCAAGGATCTCGAGTGAGTTTGACCAACGTCGATTCCAGGTGCTGTGAAGACTTGCCCCTCCCCAGTCACCTCGTGTAAAGACCCTAAAGATATAGGCCACTAAGGTTACCAACTACAAAAGTGATGCCTGGGGAAACAATTGACAATCTTATCCATGCACAAAGGTAAGGTATCTACCCTAAAATCAACTCGAAAGGCTTCCACTCATCAATGTGGATATACCTTCAAGTGACCCCCATAATACACACAATATCTAAACCAAGACCAACAAAGCAGGGTGATTAAATCTGCCAGTCCTAATGTGACCTTGTGATTGACCCTTGTGTTAGAAGGGCTTCCCAGGACAAAATGTAGCAAGTGGATTTAACTCTCCCTATCACAAGATAATATGTTTTTTTGCATCTTCGGAAAGTTATCTTTCACACCTATTCCAAATCCCTACAACTAATATAATGTAGGTTTGCTACCAGAAAACACAAAAATGTCTAATAAATTTTATAAGCGCTTTATTTTAAGGTTGTTGTTACTCAATAGGAAAACGTCATGGACTAAATCAAAAATAAAAAAACCTATGCGATAAATCCAAAAGAACTCTCTGATCAAAACAATGGTCGCAAAAGCCTTAGAACAGAAATAATGATGTTTTGACCGACTCTAAACAATGAAAAGAAATGAGAATGCAAATATTTCACTTCGATGAAAGATGTATTACGAGAAGGCGAAAACGTTTATCATTCCCAGATGCATAATGTCCCAAAAATTTATTAAACTCATCAATGTCAATAACTTCAAGAAATGATCCAAAGATATTGTACACCAATACATGATTCTTGCCCCCCCCCCCCCGGCCATGAGGGGGAACATTTTTCATAATTCAAGACCAAAAAATCCAAAAACCATGCATTTTCACTACTTCAAATGCAAATATGCCCCCAAACTAATGCAAAGCAAGAAATTAATTTTTTTGTTTCAAAGATAGCTAAAAGAAATAGCAAATCTCTATAAAGCAAAGAAACCCAAACAAATTTTCTCTTTTAACATGAACTATTCAATAAAATAAAAAGAAGTTATTTCACCAAACAATTCTAAAGAAAGACAATGCTTTGTAACTAAAATACACTCAAAGCAAAAGATCAAATATTTCAAAAGCACACAAAGAAAAACCAAAGAAAAGAATGGCTAAAAAGAAGATTCAAAGTTGTCAAGAAGATTGTAAATAGACCCAACAAATCACCCCAAACACTTATCACAGATCTGGGTAAGGAAAAACCACCAAAAGATAAAAAATTCCCAAATCGTTGCAGGCTGTCAGAACAACATAGTGCATCGAGCTCTGATCACCACATACAAAAGAATAAATACAGTGTGAAAATTTTTCACTATGTCAAAAAGGAAGGGTGTGTCGATCCTAGATCGTCGCACTGTCCCTCAAAGAAGGGTGCGAAAATCAAAGAAAAAGTGGAAAAAATAAAAATCAAGCAGGTTTTCTAGTGAATTTAAACATTCAAAGAGTTCATCTGGATGTCCCAGTGACTCAGAAAACAGAACCTAATCAATCAAAGAAAAAGTTAGGAAAACAAAGCATGACAAACTAGGAAAAAAATCAGTTCCCCAGTGGAGTCGCCAATTTTGTTATCGGGCTAATTGTTAAGTGTGGACACAAATCAATCCCCCTAGCTTCACTATGAAACTAGAACAAAACAAGACAGTACACTACTCTTTCCTTAGATTTTAATAATCAAATGAGAAGTGGATCTAGAACATACCTTTTAAATATCAAAGATCTAACTTCGCCAATGAAATCCAAGCTCTGTCACAAGGCTTATGGAGAAATATCTGCAAAGGAACACAAGCCAATGAAAACAAGAATAACAGAGTCTATTTGATATTAAACTATGTATGTTATCAAGGAATCATACAATATGGACAAATAAGATTCATATAGGAATGAAAAGTGCATCTGCATTAAATAATAGAAAGAGAGATTACAACCACATCCTTGATGTCATAAGGTCCCTTCCAACAGTTCCTTACTTCCCACACACTTCTGATCCGCGGATTTTGTGACTGTAGATCTGATAGCTACTCACAATCTATCTTGACAAAGTAAAGCTCAAATCCAACATACAAGCTCCAAAAACTCCAAGCTACAAAACACAAGCGTAATCCAACTCAATCCCAAGCCAAGCTAACCTTCTCAATGAGATATCCTCTCCTTTTATAAGCTGAAGAGGATAAGGTGAGGAGGTTAGGATGATCTGACTAAATCATGAAAGCGGTTAATATCCAAACCGTTCAGAGGTCACCTCACCATATAAGCTTCTCCTTCTAGAAGCATCGAGAATACGCTCGTTTTTCCCACGTACAAAAATCAATGCACCCTAAGTATATTGCAGCCTATGGAGTTGTTGCAGCCTAGCTTTAGAGAAGCCTACAGAAATCAGGCATTGTTTCACCCTGTGTATAGTGCAGCATGTGGTGATCTTCCTTAATAGGGTTTTTACAAAGGAAAATACAACTTCTTCTCTCAGGCAAAGTTCTTCTCCCTTCTTTCCTCAGGAATTCGGGCCACTGATCCTTCTGAAGACAACAGATAGGTTAACATCATTAATAGCCATAGGGATGATGAAAATAATGTGTAACAAGTTCTTCCCAATAACTTGTACAAAGTTCCACACCAGACTCCCCTCATCAACACCATTGCTCATCGTATCATCTTGCATGTGCCCTTTCACAATAAAGTATCCACACCAACATCTATATATATATATATATATATATATATATATATATATATATATATTAGGCTCCTGTCTAGATCCAGAACATACAAAACTCCAGGGAGATTTATAAACCTTCCATCTTTTAGCAAAAAATTAACCCTTACATGTCCCATGATTTTGGTTGTCGAGTCATCTCCTAGGAAGACATCACCACTATCATACTTTTCATATTCACTGAACCACTCCTTGTGAGGATTAATATGAAATGATGCACTTAATTTGATCAACCATACATCATGATATGCATGTGTACATGTAGATGTTAGGTAAAAATCACCTCCTTCTTATGTGGAGTTTTCCGCCCCTGTAGAAGAGGCATCATCATATCCCTTTTCTTTATCAATTTTCTTAGACCTGCAATCTTTCTTATATTTCCCATCTTTACCGCATTTCCAACATTTTCTCAAATATTTTCCTGGGGATTTAGATATACCTTTATATTTAGATCTCCCCCCAGGACTTATTTGTATCCCTATCTTTGGGAAAACCTCTTACAAATAAATAATTTATGTTATGACTATCCATGCTTTTCCACCTCATCTCTTCTGATAAAAAGGATGAAGCTACATCCTCATACTTCAATGCGGATTGAGTGGTACTACTAATTTCTACAACCATATTATCATAGGATTCTAACAAAGAACATAACAAAGTAATACTATTTTCTTCTTATGCAAGTGTAATATTAATAGATCCAAATTGACTTGCCAGAGTATTGAAGGAATTTAGATGCGTTGTCACAAAATATCCATCTTCCATCCTAAGATGATACAAATTCTTTCGAAGAAACAACTTGTTTACCAAGGAATTTGATTGATACAAATTCCCCAACTTTTCCCATAGTTCCTTGGTTGTATATTCTCCTGACACATTCAGTAACACCAAATATTCTAGGAAGATTCCAATCGTACTCCTTGATCTTCTATCCAGTATCTCATGATCCTCTTTTGACATACCAGTAGATTGAGTACTTGTAGTTTGTGTACCAATAGATTGTGTACTAGTAGTTTGTGTACCAGTAGGTTATGTACCTATAGGTTTCGTACCAAGGTCCACAACAATTCATTGTTCTTTTTCTACAATAAGGTCCTCCACCTTTATCTTCCATAGCTCAATTATTTTACCGTTGAACTTCTCAATCTCGATTCTAGAAATACTTTCCATTATCTTTCAACACATGAAACAACACTGAAAATTTTATCGATGCGCTCAAAAAGAAGTTGTTCTTGCAGCAAAAAATCTAGATGGATGTTATTCGTAATATCTACCATTCCTGTCTCCAACTCGGTGGCTAGTGTTGTCATGAGATAGTATATCGTGACCACCATCTTCAATCAACAGTTTCACTAGTGCCGCACGAGTTATTCGCTTTGACCCATTAGTACCAACTTTGTTATCCCAACACCATTATCACGTTCACACATAACCAAGTGACATAACCGACATCGTTATCCCATTGGCATGAATTCTGACTCTAGTAGTATAATACTATGTTTCCACTTTACTTTCTGAGTTGAGTGAGAGCCACCAAACATTGGGTTGTGCTCATGCCCAAATATGGTTACAACAACAAGTGGACCACGCCGCACACAAGCAAACACATGATTTCTATCAAAAGGTGATCATCTAGGATCACCAGGCCTTACCAAAAAAAATTCATATCGAATTGGCAGACCATGCAAGCATAAAATCTCAATACACCGGGATTAGTACAACATGCATTGACCTCATAGGTATGGTGTACAATTTATATTCACAGATATTGACTACCTCCACTCAAATTTGTGACATTCTCCCCTATCTCAAGATCTCGAATGTAAAGGCCCACCTACATAATTTGGACTCACAACTTATAGCTCTACATATGCCACTCCATCAAGAAAACCAGGGAACAATTTAGTTGCAACAATAAATTATGTTAGCCAAAGTAACCATCCAAGATGGTCAACAAAGGATGAAGGAGTTTTCAGATGTCATCGATTGCAAATTCAACTCATGGAATCTTCTACAGAACCCTCCTGATTTGAATACATTTGATGATAGCTTTCGTGCAACTGATATTGAGGTCGCACAACAAAAGAGTAACTTGGCATATCTACCTATTGGAGAGTGCACAATTGCGATTGTAGCTATTGCATCCAAGACAAAGGAGATTATTGTAGATTTCATTGAACAACAAAGTATATCAGAAATAATTACTTATGTGGTTAATAAGGCCTTAAGTTTCTATACCCAACTGACAAACACGTCGAATGTTCATCCACTTGATCGAGAAATTAGCAGCAATAGATTTGACAACCCCTCGGGTCACAATAATCGATGTAGATGTCATTTTTCAAATTAGCAAAGAGCTTCATGGCAACCTTAATGATCCTAATCATCGGCTCAAGGAGTTCATGGATGAACTCATGAACACACTTATGTCTATCACATTGCTAAATCCATGAAGCACTTGGCTCAAGGACAAGCCAAGTAATAGTGGTGGGGACCTAATGGCACCCAAAGTTTTGGGTAAATATTGTGTGCATGCACAAACAATGTTGTGCATGCCTATTCCCATTTTGTGCACACTTGAGTAGTTGTGTGAAGGGTAAAAGGGGGGGCACACACCATATTGAGTTTTTTTCTTGTATGCCAGTATGATTTCTTCCAAATGCGTGTCAGACTGAGTTTTGGGATGCAAGCCAAAAATCAAGAAGACAATGCATGCACGACAAAATCAAGGAAATAATCTTCGAGAAATCTCCTCAAATGATTATTGAAAGAAAAATGAGGGAACGTGGAGTAGAAAGAAGATCACATGGCCAGGTGGTTAAGATTTCCCCGATTCTATAAAGGCTATGTGGAATGCATACGGGTAACAAAATCATGTGGGCCTAGAAGTTAGAGGAACGAGTGGAGCGGGATTGAAAGAGGTTGTGTTCCAGAGACAAGAAGAAAATAAAGGGAAGAAATTACAATAGAATAGATGTTAGTTTCCTGTTAGTTAGCTTTTGAATCTATGGACTATTGTGGTGATAATAGTATTGATTCTAGTGAGCTCACTTTGAGCCTAGTATTTTGTAATGTCTCTAGTTGTAAGTCCAAGTTTGTCATGTTTGTAGAGTCCAAATGAAAGAGCATGGTGCTAAGTAATCTAGTGTTGAGAACAATGTATAAGAGAGTGGAGCTCTATTTTTTTCAATGAATGGTTTACTTAATATGTGTTTGTGACTTATTGAATGATAATGATAATAAATCTCAAGTGATTCAAGGCCTATCTTGTGTCAATTATGTGTCTGATTGAATGTTTTTTTTACATTATGTCTTGTTAACTATTAAGTAATTTGTAATGAATTATATGAATGTCAACCCAAATGGATCCATGTGTGATTAGTCCTTCATCCCTGACACAAGACTTGATGGTCTATGTGATCCTCATGGCATCTCGGGTGAGACATTCATCGGTCTTGGCTAAGTATTGATATGTTGATTCCTTGGGGTATTTTTTTTTCAACTATGGACTAACCTTGGATCTTCAACCCCCTAGGGTTAAGAAATATGTTTGCAAGCATGAAACGACCCAACATAATAGATGTACGTAGAATGGTGTTAATCATGGTGGTTGTTTTACTTGGAAAAAATAATATTGAATTGCAACCATGACAAGAAAATTAGTGGCAAACAAATGGTGTGTTCAACGTAGAAGGAAACATCCAATTATTGAAAAACAAATCATGGCAGAAGCAAGTATTTGGTGAAAATGGGAATTAGAAAAAAACATTAATGCAACAAAGTGTGGTGAGAAACAACATATATACATGTTTTACAATTGGGGTGAGTGAGGCAAGAAAACGCTAGTGAAAAAACTTATTATGAACAATTTGAAAGAAAGAAGCAGTGTAAATCATAAGAGTTAATAACAAATGTGAACATTAGCATCCTTGTGTTATGAAAAAATGCATGATTGAAAAGTGTCTAATATATCTATGTTTGCATTTGTAACATGGTGTTTGAATCAAAGGGAGCATAACATGGCATGAAGGGTACACACAATATGGATCTTGATCTCATCATCCTAGAATGACTTATGCATCTGGAACTTCCTAGCCTAGATCCTTTAGTATTGGAAATTTGATAGCAATGGCTTCCTTAAAGTCTAAGCTCAAGAACTATTTTGGACTGGGAAGGCGGGGTCTTGATCTTAGCATGGAGTTCCGGGTACTCTATTGGATCGATCCCTAGCATCAATCATTGACTAGCTCAGCCTAGTAGAAAAGGATTATGGCAATGCAATCTTATTACTTCGACGTGAAGGATTCACATCCTAGTTTTTTATCTTCATATTCTGGCAATCAATTGACATTCCTCACAACAATTGCAGAAGGGATAAAATTTTGTACTCCTTCCAAATCGATTCACATATAGGAAAACGGGGAATGCAAAAAACATCAACGGAATGGAGTTAACTAATCAAGGTATTTTATTTTCTTTAGTACCCAAACTAAATAGACTTGTATTTTAGCTTTGTGCATGATCATGTTTGTTTTGGATATAAATTGAGGTTTTGGGCATGGTCGTTTCTTAGTGAATTGGGGGTTTTGGGCATGAACATTGTTTAGTGGAGTTGTGAACGACTATGGGAATTGTCAATTTTTTGTTTTGCTTTAATGTATATTCTCTAATTTTTTTATTAAAATATATTATTAACTACAAGATCCATTCAAGATGTATATCGACATTACCATTATCATTATGAGTTTATTCATCAATAATATAACTTGAAAAATTAACTAATTGGTTAAAAATGTAGTTGTGTAAAACATTGAAATAAAATAACATTTATAACACTACTAAATTCAATTTTCATGTTGACTATGTACGAATTTCACCAAAATTTTAAGTAACTCATGGTAGACAAATCATGGTTGTGTTCCTGCAAAGAGGTACAAGGATAGTTGGTTACTCTCCTTCACTCCACTAAGGTAAGTAGACCTCCATTCTTTGTGAACAAGTAATTTCCTAATTGCATATGGATAGAATTGAAAACCAATTAAAGGAAATATATGCATTAAAGGGAAACAACATGCATGAATACTTGAAAATTTTGATAGAGCTTACCAGTGGTTGTTTGAAACAGATAATGAAATTGGACAATCAAACATATTTATTTTTCCTCTTCCTCATATTAGCACCAAAGACCGAGATTGTTTTTTTGATTGTTATGTGGTTGCTTCAGTCTAAGTAGGGAAATTGTTATAGTACTAGCAGTCGAGTAGCGAAGCGGTGAAATGGTGGCAAGTAGAAGACAAAATGTGATGTTTATTACCTGAAATGTATGTTTACTACCTTGATATTTGAAAGTGCATATATGTCACATATTGTGTTTGGAGCTATTGAGTTATGCATGTCAATGCATTGAAATTTTCTTCAAGTAAAATCACTGACAAAGAAGGTAGTGAACTAACAAAGAAGAAGTGTTAATGCACTAACACTCACAAAGTTAAAACTTGGGATATATAAGAAAAAATGCATTTGAACTTTTTACCCAAAAATAAAACTTAGGTTATCTAATTGAATCGTTCCAAAGCTCGACAATAAGACTTCGAACTTGTTAGCCAATTCCATGTTTTATAAAAGAGATTTAAATATTATTAAAAATAATTATTATTTTCTTTGGCCTATGTATAACATTGGATAGTAGGAAAATATTTGTAGTCAAAGGCTAAGTAATGGATGGTCAACGATGAATCGAATGCCATATTCTTGACCTTCTACAATGTTTGGTAATAAATATATAATGGTGCATTGACTATAGTATATCTTGCATTGATCAATGTAGTTATGCATTTCTCAATTAGGTCTATGTTCGTGCATAGAGAGTTAGGAGAAAAAAGAGGAAATTGTATCACAACTATCTAAGAACATGATCTCAAAATCAAACCATCCAAATTTTCATAGGTTAATGTTTTTGTAAGTTGGAAAAATAATCCCACAATAAACAAAATGAAGAGATTGAGGTAATGAAACATCCAATTTGTTCCAATAAAAATTGACTCTTAGTATTGAACATGAATTTTTATATTCGATACAAGTGTTGTTTTGAATCCTCAGTTGTAAGAGTAGGTGATTCTTAAGACTTGAATCTACCAAATACACCATGATTAGTGACATTCTCTTAGAAAAAACTATGATGGAGTATTGCTGAGGTGTTCAGAAAATTCAAAGACTCAAAAGGTGATTGTTAATTCACATAATTGACTAACTAGTGGCCATTATTCATGGGATACAAATTCTCATAAAATCCTCAAAGAAAGTTATTATTGGACCACTTTGTAAAGATTCCCACGACTATGTTATGAATTGCCATACATTTCAAACTTGTGTTCGAAAAGAAAATAAACCCACCTTTCCATGTATCTTATGCAAATGAAACAATCATTCAAGCAATGGGGATTAGATTTTGTAGAACTCAACCCAAATTAAAGGGACAATGTTCTTGTTAGCTTTTTAGGTTACTCTAAAAACGTTTTCACCTTGTTAGGAGAGTGTTAGATATCCTAGCTCCTTGGTGATGCTTCATGGACATATGAATGCCTCATTTTGGGTCAATACTTGACCCTTGTTAGAGTGTTGGCATGGCACCCTTACCTAGGAGGTTGTTACCTAAATAGGCATGTTGACTAAACCATATGGTGCACATAATGTGGTAGTCTATTTCTCAATTAAGGAAGTGACCTACCTAGGAGGAGGAGTGCTAGGAAGTTGGAGGGTACTTAGCCTTTGGGGCTTGGGACCATGTGATATATGCCTTGGAGTTTAGATATTTGACTTGAGGATGCTTGGGTTGAGAATCATACTTCAATGATGTTGGTGATGGACCTAGACACATATGTTGAGTAGGATAATTAAAGCCTTATGACCACATTGGCACACATGAGAGTAGCATTATGAACGTGAGAGGAAATGTGGCACACAATTAGAGAAGAAACACCTTCCATGAGGACACTTGGCTATCAGACCATCATGGAAAATGGAGTGTTGGACTAACATATTATTATAGAATGCATCATCTTGAAGAAGGTATTTTGAGACCAAGATCATGACTTGGAGGAGGTGTGGTGAGCCCAAGATCATGATTTGGAGGGAATTTCACTTTGGGGGTTGGATAAACCCTAGTTTGACTTAAGTTCATTCTTGTATTGTAGATAACTCCATGTAGGGTTTCCTTACTGGTTATTTCTATGGACACATGTCCTTATTTAATGTTACCCTTCCTCACCTACTTGTATATATAGGGAGGAGAGAGATCTTGTATTCATACATCATCATTGTTCTCTTATGTGTAATTGTCTTGGGGATTTAGGGTTCATCAGGAAACCCTAGGAGAGAGAATCCTTGTAGGGAGAAAGATGTTAGGGTTCATGAAGAAAACATAGGAGAAGACAAGGGTAGAGAGAGACATATTGCATGTTAATGGAGATATTTCTCTTATATGATGCTAGGATTTTCTCTTGGGATGCTAGGATTTTCTCTTGTGATGCTAAGATTTATGCTATGCATGTAAATCCTAGAGAGAAACATGAAATTTGAGGTGATGACAGTTCTTGTGGATTTTTTTGTAGAATTAGGGTTTCTACCCTCGTAGAAAGCATGGAGAGTGGAGCTAACACCTTTCATGATTTTGGAGCCTTTTTGGGGGGGATGTAAGGCCGGGGAAATATCAGATTGATGAGGTTTGATCCTAGTGTGAAGCCTTGTTGGGAAGAAGACTTAGTTCTTTTATTCTTGAGGTTCCATTGACATCTTGGTTCTTGTGATGATGCAAGAGTGGAAGAACTAGGGTTTGAGGATTCAAACCCTGGGATATACATGCAGATTTGGAGACTAACACTAGAGTTGTCTTACCATGTACTTGTGCAATGCAACAATGGCTAGGCTTTGTGAACCCTAAGTGATATTATGGAAAGATTGTGTGATACAAGTTTGATGTCAAAGCCAAAGAGGACTTGTTAATGTTGGTTCTTACTTATTGTGGATCTTCGGTGGTGGCTAGGGTTTTCATGGTTTTTTGTAGTTAGGGTTTTGGAGATCTAAATGGATTGTACCGGATTTCTGATAAAGTTGTGGTATGTAGGGAAAAATTTAGGGACTAAATTTCATCCACTGACTAATTTTCCATGTTTTTTTTCCAAAAAAAATTTCGCCAAATTCTATTTTTATCTAAATGATTCACCCAAATTCTATAGGATAAAAATATTTTACTCTAAATATGCCCAAATATTTCTAAAAAATATAGAAAATCCTTAGAAATTTAAATATTTTTACAAAAATATCACCAAACATTTTACGAATGGAATTTTAAGAATTATTAAGAATTGTCAAGGTTTCGACACGTCAAGATAAGTATGGGTC
>JZKD02S1866034.1:553329-566387 GCA_000966675.3 Picea glauca | reverse complement strand
ATATATATATATATATATATATATATATATGAAGTTTCCAATTGTCCAATACTTGTGTAATTGCAAATTCAGTTTTTAGCTTTCATTGTCTTATTGATAAAGTAATTTCCAACAATTAGTGTTTATGTTGGTTTGACATATTTAAGGGATGAAAGTGTTAAGTGACTTGACAAACATATTGAAGCTAATAGCGGTAAATTTGTTTTTAATAAAGTTATTTCAAATATAGTATATGTTCGGCTAAAACTTGTTGGCATATGTATAGTTGTAAATGTGTTGAACCTACATAGAATAGATCTACCTAAACAATAATACACACATTTGCAGAGAGAATTGGAGAAAGAAGAAGGAGAGAAAGAATGAAAGAATGCTCATTAACCGTTTACACACTCAAAGAGTGAATAATTTACAATAGATATAGGATACATGAGTAACTAATGAGCCATAGTGGTGGTCTAGAGTGATCTAGACACACACCAACAACTACGAGAGTGAACTGCCACCTAGTCTAGTCTCTCAGGTAGTTACGGGACTGAACTGTCACATAGATGAGTTAACTAGTCAACTAGTCTGTAGTTAACTGAATGAACAGAGAGTAGTAAGGAGTTAACTCAGGAAATCAAGGGTAATGCATCAGTCTGGTGTTGATCCCAAGACAAGTGCACATTAGCATGGTGATGATCTCAATGTTGCATGGTGACAAAACCAATGCAACATCTAAACTCAACTCAACTAGTCAAATTGAAGTGTCAACTGAAAGATAATATTATCCAAGTGGAGTGTTCTCCCCTAAATATAGGAGATTGGATAATGACTAATTATGATTAATAAACAAGAAAAAACCTTAGGAAAAAAAATTTCTAAGTGTGTGTTAAGTAACTCTAACACCCCCCCTGAACATCACTATGGTGAAAATAAACAATGGGTGCCGGCAACAAGGCCATGTTAGGTACCCAAATACAAAAGATACACTGAACTAAACCAGGAAAGAGGGAAAAAATCATGGGAAAACCCCCTCCTCAAATTACAATGCATGTAAAAAAAAATGATAAGGATCAAAAATCAATTGCTAAGCAACATTGTCCTTCACTCCAAGAAGACCTCACAACTGTGCAAATTTGTGCTCATTGAATATTTTATTGAAGATGTAGATGTCTGTATGGATCTGATGAAGTATATGCCTCATTGAGATGTCCACACATATCCACTTTATCTTCTTGTAATGAAGAATATCTAAATAAAGTTTGGATGAAATTTTGAAAACCGTGCAGCCGTTTCCGGAAAAATGCTGAAATTTTGCTGATTTTAAAATGATCATAACTTTACTTTCCGGACTCCGTTTCAGACGATTTTTTTTTTTGAAATTGCATATTTTCCCGAGAGGAATTCAAATATCCAATTTTTTTCTTCAAATTATGCTAAAAAATATTATAATGGAGTCTGATGTGCGTGGCTCCCTTTTTGTCTCCTGAGATGCATGCATTGTGCATGGAAAAGTATCTGTATGTGACCCCTAAGATGCATGTCATATATCTTCCACATAAAATTCAAAAAAAAAAATATGAAATGGATTCTACATCATCTTCAATTAATGGAATACAAATTTCTATAGATACTTGTGTAGAAGGCTCTTCAAATTGAGATGATTTATCTTCTAGTGGCTTTTCTACATTCTTTATCTTGCCAACACTTTGCATGCATTCTTCCTTATTCCCAAATAAAACCTCCAATATGCTCCATAAATTATTTGGAGTGAATTCTTGTGAGTCATCATATACTTGATGGAAAATTTCGGGAGAAATAAAATAGAGGATGCATCCTATGGCCATATCTTGTCTATTGAGAAAATCATTTTTCTCATCGACAGAATGAGGCTCTACTTCCATTGCCATAGTTATTTGGTACAAGCCTCTACATCTGAGCATAAGCATAATTTTTGGCTTCCATTCCAAATAGTTATGAGACATGAGAAGTATTTATGGAGAATAATCCATCTTTTTGTTGTCTTCAATCTTTTGTACCTACAAACAATTTTGGTGTAGCTTTTTCTTAGTAGTCCTTCGGTTGATACAATGTAAATGTGTTGAACCTACACATAATAGATATAGCTAAAAAATAATACACACATTTGCAGAGATAATTGGAGAAAGAATAAGAAGGAGAGAAAGAATGAAAGAATTCTCATTAACCGTTTTCACACTCAAAGAGTGAATAATTTACAATAGATATAGGATGCATGAGTAACTAATGAGCCATAGTGGTGGTCTAGAGTGATCTAGACATACACCAACCGTTACGACAGTGAACTACCACTTAGTCTAGTCTCTCATGCAGTTATGGGAGTGAACTGCCACATAGGTGAGTTAACTAGTCAACTAGTCTTTGGTTAACTGACTGAACAGAGAGTAGTAAGGAGTTAACTCGAGAAATCAAGGGTAATGCACCAGTCTGGTGATGATCCCAACACAAGTGCACATTAGCATGGTGATGATCTCAATGTCGCATGGTGACAAAACCAATGCAACATCTAAACTCAACTCAACTAGTCAAACTGAAGTGTCAACTGAAAGAGAATATTCTCCAAGTGGAATATTCTCCCCTAAATATAGGAGACTAGATAATGACTAATTATGACTAATAAACAAGGAAAAACCTTACAAAAATAATTCTAGGTGTGTGTGAAGTAACTCCAACACTAGTATCTTTTCTCGAGTTTCCTAGTGTGTTGGGTTGAAGTGAGATGAAATGTTGTCCATTGTTTTCTACTATAAATTATTATTTCAAATCATTCCAAAGGTTGAATTTCATGGGGACTAGATCCAAGAAACCTCCGATGTGAGGTGGAATTTTTTAATTTGTTGTAAAAGTCATAAAACACATAAATTATAACAGTTTTTATGGTCATTGATTAGTGCACTCATCGTAAAAGGCCATTCATACTAAAAACATGACTAATAAAGTTGTTATTCAATTTTGGAACAAAATATTATCATCGAAGTTGGAGTCCCTTCTACCTTAGTATTTGAAAATGATCATACTTACAACCTACTATTCCAACAACATTCATTCTCAAGAATGGAATTATCCTCGAGCATTCTTCAAACTACTAACCATGAGGAAATAGTGTGGTATAATCAACCAACAAAAATCTAATAAGAATAATCAAGAAAATCATGGTTGATAATCATAGGAATTATTGTAATGTTTTATTTGCTACTCCTTGTTCTTACAAAGTAATTCCTAAAGTAACTTTACGAAATTGTCCTTACTTCTTGCAGTCTGAAAAGGAAGCCATATTCCCTTTGAACATATTCTTTCCTTCCTTGCAATTATCCCAAAAGATACCAAGAAAATAAACCATAAGGATGCAAGGTCAAATAAACTCTACAAAGTTTTAGTCATTATGGCTAGGTCCATTCCAAATTGCTAAGAATATTAGCTAGCCACCTAATGTCTTAAAGACTTGGAGGGAACTCCACTAGTATGCCCTATGATGAATTAGTTTATACCTAATAGTTAGCTTTGATTTCTATTTCTCTAAAATAGTTTGTTTTGCTCCAACTACAAGTTAGATTCCCTTTTCCTACATCTTACCTTGTTTCAATAAATGGTAGAACATTATCATTCCTTTTTCTTAGTGAAATGAGCTAGCTATCATATTTTTAAAGTGATTATCTAGTTTTGGGCACTTCTTATATTTTAATGGAGTTAGTCTTTTTGAAAGGTCAAACCTAAAGTCCTAGGTCCTATTCATTTCTACATGGGTTATATTTTCCCTCATCATATAGAATATTATAAACCTTATAAAGCATGATTTCCCCTTGCTAATATGGTTCATAAAAAATGTTACTTCCATTTAAATGTTGAGACTCATTTCACAGTCAAAGTCAGAACCCTGGTGACCTTTAGCATTTCATCCCATGATCTTTATGTCATTCAACCAATGATAAGTTATTGGATGTTGGTGTCCTAAGAGGTAATTCCTCAGAGCTAATAATCCTTTTTCCCTCGAGTCCTTGATGATGCTATTGGCACATCATGAAGTTCATTTAACCCAAATATTAGAGGTTATCCTCCTATCGATCCCAATGTTCGTTGAATCTATGGGTCCCTCTAGTTTATGGTTCAAACTTTATGTTAGGGAGAAGCCTATCAGGAATGTATAAAAAATAAACAACTTTGAACCTAAAAGGGACTTGATCACCAAATCTTTGAAGAGTCATCCTACCACCTTTTCATAATATCTCACAAATGTGAAGTAGGTGTGTGCATTATTTCAAATGTTCATGACAAGGGAAAAATTATAGTAGTTCAGTGGGAATGAATAAAAAAATTTAGAGGGAATTTGTAAGGCTTGGGGCATCCAACCCAAGCACGTTCTCTTCAACCATATGTCAAGAGAAATGAGTCAGGAAAGATAGAGCGCTCAACTTGGTTCAAGGAAGCAAAGGTCTTATTATAGGGTGAAGTTGGGGTTCCTCAAATGCACACCGTGCCAAGGAACAACTTCATCAAAGATTTCTTGACGAATATATAAAAATGAGGTGGGAACTCCCTCGAAGCAATGGGAATCACACCAAAGAGACAGATCAAATAGAATTTCAGTTGGGTGCTTCGATAGGAAAGACGTTGAATGGAAGGAAAAATCGAATGCTTGAGTTCGGTCACCTTGGGCGATTAGCGTTACAAGTAGAGAGACCAAGGAGAGAAACCAAGAAGAGTGGCCAAGGAGACATGTGACAGATGCTTAGCCAGTGAAGAGGTTCAACGATCGGTCAAGGAATGACTTGGGAATCCAAACTGAAATGATGAGTCGGCTAGGATAAAAGTGGGTGCTCTTGAGTTATTCGGTTGACTCACCCAAGGGACACACAGCCCTTAGGAACAAGTCATCCCAAAAAGAAGTGGACAAGCTACCAAACGATTATGTCAGATACAAGCAGGGGCATGTGCCATATTAGGATGGGCGCTTATAAGTGCATGATGGAGAAGATAATTTGGGGAAGAATTTGAAGAGAAAAAGTGATATGAAATTCGTCTAAGTGTGAGGATTGAAAATTGTACCATTTTGAGGCAAAGGTAACAAGCAATTCAAAAATGAAGCATGAAGGAGAGAGTTTTGTTCAAGAATTCTGACTGAGGCAATGAAGGAAGAGAACACAGGGTAACTCGTCAAATAAGAGTCTTTGATTTTTCACACAGTTTCTTTGTGTAAACTGAGAAAAAGATCCTTTGTAAAATTTCTTTGTGTGTGGCACAAGCTCAGGTCGACACATTGTTGTTTTGTATTAATAATTTGGGTTTTAGGTCGGTTTGGATGCCCACTTGCACATTTTGTTGTTACTATATGGATGTTATTTACTTGTTGATGTTTCAATTATAAGAAACAATCATAATTGTAAGTAATAATTGAAACAAATAAGTAAGGCGTAGTCCGAGCCAACTAAATAGGTGTGGCCTTATCACCGAGTTGAACAATTTTGGTGCCGAAGCTCGTTGAGAATGTTGGATTATTCCTCCATCCAACCATAGGTTCTCCAATGGATTGATAGGTGGTATCAGAGTTGAGAAGTTGGAAATCTATTCTCTATCGTCACTAGCATGACAGGTGAGCTCAGATCTAAATGCAGATCAGAGCTAACTGTGTAGAGACAATTTGGGTTCAGTGACAGGTGACAAAAAAACTCGTTGCATAGACAGTTCAATGGTTTCAGGGAACTTTTCTGTTCGAACGATTTAGTGAATACGTCCATGATAGTGTTGAATAGCAAGGAATGAAGTTGTAGATTTCAGTGAAGAGTTGGTAATGAAACTTGGGGGAAGTTTGAAGCCATTTTTCGGCCTAGTTTAAATAATTCATGAATATCCTTAGAAGCACAGGGATGGTTGATTCACATGCAAATGACAAGGAAACCAAAAGAGAGCCTAAGAAACCCAAGGTGAGGGACTGACTCCTTTCCTTAGATAAAATGATGGATCAGATAATGAAATCAATGTGTACTCATGGTGATAAGGTCGCATGATTGGAGACAAAGATGGGTGAACTCATTCTTAGGTTCAACGAAACTATCCATGAGTGCCAAGACATAGAGAACATGTTCTCTAATACTTTGATTGATGATATTCAATAAAGAATTAAGGCAACAAACGATGCTCTATATTTGGTCAAACAAAAAGTGAAAGACCAAGAGGAGACCATCGCATTTCTTAAATGAGTTGTAGCTAGTGGGTCAAACTCATCCATTGTGCATATGTGAATCAATATGAAATAACTAGAACCATATGATGGGACTCACAGTGCTAAGATGAGGAAAAATTTTGTTGGTACATGGAGCAGTGTAACACCCTGTTTCCCCTAGTCTGTAAATATAACTATATTGGCCAGGAAATATGGAAAACTCAGAGGTGTGAATTTTTTTTTGATGGACCTTTGAATAAAAGGTCGATGAATGTAAATTCTATTATTTTAATAGAAAATGGATACATGTTGCATGACTATTGTGAAGGGGATGTGCTAAGAGAGAGACCATGATTTCTAATGAAAATGTGGTGGAGGGGACCCAAAATGGTTGCGTTAACCTCCACCGAACTAGTACCATGATGGATTTAAATTGCTCAAGATCAGAACAACCCTCTGACCAGGAATGAATTCCCATTAGGATGGTAGGTCGGAAGGCCTCCTCGAGAGTTAATGAGGGGATGGGGCAGATTGTCCATCTGTAAGGCTTCTAGACCTGACCACGGATTGGGGAATTCGAGCAACATGCAATCTTGTTGAGGAAGGAAAGAAAAGAAGTGTGGTGTGGCTAGAGAGGACTTGTGAAGAGTGCAAAGATGAGAGCAGAAGCTCTCGGGTCCAAGGAAGGATTGAAAGTGAAAATAGTGAGTTCTAATCACGGAGAATAGAGACAAAGCCAGAAGAAGGAGAGTAACCTTCATCCTTGTCTATTCTTGTATTAGGAGAAGGAGATTAAATTTTTTCCTTATCTATTCATGTATTGGGAGAAGGAGAGTAACCTTCGTCCTTATATATTCTTGTATTGGGAGAAGGAGAGTAACCTTCATCCCTAAATTTCGTTGATATGGAAGTAAGAGATTGAATCTCAAAGCATCGTGGTCTAAGCTCAGGGTTTAGTGATAAATCCACTAAGAGTGACTAAGCCTATGTTTGGGTGGAAACGAGCACCCCTCTCAGTAGTCACATCACACCTTATGGTTCTGATAAGTGTTTTATGCCTTGTGATTTGAATTGTAAATAATGGATGCATGCTTGTATTTATGTGCCTATAAATGGTTTCGGTATTGAATGATTAAGTTAAGAGTATGCGTTCATTCCTTGAGAACTTTTACATCTGCTTGATTTTTCCCTTATGCTCTAGTTTAATTCCTCGAAGGAAATTTCCCTAGGGAAAATCATCACCTTCCTAGAGTCAAGTGAGTAATTCCCTAATTGCGGAGGTTGAATCCCACAATCACTACGAGGATAGATTCTATTAATCTCAGGAGAGGTAGTGCATGCATGCATTGAATCTCTCCATTTGGCAGGCAGAGACTGAGACCATCTTAAGTTCTAGAGTTGAGTAATGAATGTAAGGGGTGCGCAGAAGAATTATTCCAAGCATTATGTTCAAGAGAAAGAGTGCAAAACTCTTAAGAATTTTAGAGCCAACAAATCTGATGAATAATAGTGAGATTCAAGTATCGAAAGGTAATATCCATTTTTTTGGAAGATGAACAGACGAAACTCATTCGGGAAAATCCAAGTTATGTCGCAACCATTAGATTTGAAGAAGGGGCGTAGGCGTTAACGCCTCGACTCCCTCAGTCTTCACAAGTTCGACGAATGTTGGTATTCATCATGCAGGGGATGGATCCTTTGAAACATGAAGTAGCAATGTGACCTAGACCATAGATCCAAGGATCTATCGGGAACCTCCTTGACCGTCGGATTGGCGATATTAGAATTCACACATCGAGAGAATCACACATTGGCGTGACCAAACTTATGAAACCAGAAGTTTCGATGTGATCAGGACCACTGGATCGAGGAAGGTCATGGACCATCGATCCGACAAGAGCATATTAACGCAAGGAGTACTTGGGAATTCAAAATTCCCTAAGGACCAACCTCAGAAGAGACAAGCACTTTTCAGAAGTGTAGATGAGGTCCAAGAGGAGAACTTGTTTCAAGTTCATAATCTCAGGAGGGAAAGTAGAAGTCGAGACCCATACATCAGGTCTCGCGGGAATTAAATCGAAGGTCGAGACCTTCGAAACATATGATATCTTCCAAGTCGGGAAGAGGGCGAAAGATCAAGAAGGATAGAGTCCTAGAAGAACTCAAAGGAGGAGCGAGGGTTGAAGTCACCTCGTGGAAATCGAAAGTTCAGAAGGGGCAATGCCAAGTTATTTGGAAAAGAGTCATTGAAAGCCTGGATGGATGGTAGAAATCCCTGGAGGGAGAAGCGTCGATAGTCATGTTTCGTTCGATCCTGTAAAAACTGTGAGCAAGGGCCAAGAAGTCATTCAACACTCAAAATTGCAAGAGAGATAGTGATTCATCAATCTAAGGAAAAACCAAACCATTAATTCCTTTCATTGGGAAAAAGACTTCGGGAAACAAAAACTCAAGAGTCTGGAGAACGGAGGATTTTTCTTTTCCAAAGTCATGAAATGTGAACTTCTTATTCATGAGAAAGAATCTTGGTCATCATATCAGAGACAGACGGGAGGAGTGCACATAAAAGAGGAGAACAAATCTGAGTCATTAGATCTAAGTGTGTGGACCAACAGTTGTTGGATCCCAAGGAAAGTGCATGAGACAAGTTCTGAAGTCATCGAAACTGTCCATCGTCAGAGTGGACAGGTGGTAGTAGATCTAGGAGTTCGAGAACTCAGACTTCGAAAGATTTTAAAGGGGAAGAGTCAAGTTGATCCTAGGCATCAGTGTTGGAAAGGACATATGGTGAGAGATCATCATTTCACTGGCTCGCGACTCAGGGAATTCAAAGGTAGAGTTGTGAGGACTCGTGGAGTGAGAAATAACTAGTTGATATAAGTCATTGGATCGAGGAAAGTCATGGAATGTCGATTGGAGGCGAGCGTAGAATCGGTAATCGGGAGAAGGGAGGTGAGTGGTCTTCCAACTTCCTGAGACACAAAGTCTTGATATGCAAAGGAGAGAGTAGAACTGTTGAATCATGGGGATTGTGGATCGTCGATCTAACACGGGCGCAAGCTCGGAAGTCAGGAGAGTCAAGGTTGACTCACACACAAATACCCGACACGCAAAATCGTCAAGCTCTCGTTTGATTGGCCTCGGGTCATAGATGGAAGTCACATTGTTGAAGACTAATAGAGGAGCTAGCACGTGCTAGGCTCTAGTTCGAGAGTTCGAGAGTCAGAGAGTTGGGGTTGTCTCATGCGCGATTACCCAACATGTGAAATCATGAAGTCACAAAGTGCCTTTTGGTTAGGCCTGTGGTCATAGCCTGAGGTCAAATGAAGGAAGGGGATAACATGGAGAGCTAGAACATGTTGCCAAAACCCTTCAAAAGGGCCAGGAAAGAACCCGCGGGTTTAGAAGAACCTACAATTGAAGAAGAGGGAACCTAGAGGGAGTTAAGGAAAAGATAATTTTTTTTATGCCCCGTCGTGGGTGTGTTAAAAATTGGTATGAGAGCATGGTTACAACACTTGGCATGCTTGGGCTCATGTATGAGTCACGTAAGGATGTATTGTTATCTGCATTTACTCCTTGCGAAGAAGGACTGCAGATTAAACCTGTGATTTTGGGAATTGTTGTTGAATTTCAGCAGAAGAAATTCTTTAGCCCTTTGTCAAGGTGATAACTACTCTTACCGGAGTAGGGATATGCTAATTAACATTTATAATAAGACTTGAATGTGGATAGTTGAAGGTGGAAAGGTTCTGTCAAGAGCAGCTGAAGCCTGAAGGACGGATGACCTAGTGTTCGTAACACTGCTTCTAAGCATGGGTAGTTGGAACTTTAAGCACTGATGATGGTAGATTATATAATGGTTAGTACCTTTGAGTGCTTAAAGGAATCTGATAGGATCAGGTAGGATCCCTGGAAGTTATAGTTATTTCTCTATATTAAAACTGGAGTATATAACTCCTCATGACCAGAGAAAAGTGAGATGGGTAAAACCCTATGGACGTTGAGACAAGAAGGTTTTCTTGCCAGACGTTGTCGCATAAAGAGGAAAGTGACCCTGATTGGTTATTTCCTTGAGAAAAGGCAACATCAATGTGAGATATGATTGTGAGATTAGTATTGTAAGTGACTAAAATCTCAAACTAAAGGACACTAATGATGAAATTAAACTATCAAGTGAATGCACGAGGTAAAAATGTGCAAGAGATGCACCTACTTATAAATGAATGTGTATACATGATCATAAGGATGATTGGAAGATCCTTGGGAAAAGGATATAGAAGCCTGATATGTCCATGTGTGTGAATGACATAGAAAATGTGTGAGCAATAAGCTAGCATGATGAATACTTATATGTGTTTAATTATGCTTGATTACATGGGTTTAATGCATTGTGTAGCTACCTAATATGATATTAATACCAGTTAGTTATGAATGATATTAAACGTGCAAGTGATGCACATGTATGATGTAAGAATATAGTTATAAGATACAATATGGTTTCCTTGATGAGTGAAATATAAAGAAAGAATTACTCTTGTCCAAAATAAATGAATATTATGGATGCATGGATGACTCCATTCCGAAGAGTCATGAAATTTTTGTTCCAAATAATAGCTTGAGGGGGAATGTACTCCCTTTCCTTGGGAAATACTAATATAATTAGATAAAAAGGGTAAATGAGCAAAGATGATATGTTTTCATAATAAGAGGCAAATGATTATGCCTTTGAGAATCACATGAGAAGGATTGTGAACAATCCTGAGTTGACTGATCTTAAAAGTAAAGATGCATGTGGGTTGTGAGACATACCTATGAAAGCTACATGAAGGCTTAGGATTATGAATATGGGTAAGTACATCATGGATGTAAGTTAACAAAACCAGAATATGTATGGATACATAATTTGGGTACATGACAAATATGGATGTTTATATTCCTTATGGGATATTTGGTAAACTATTGAAGCTAACCCAAGGTTGAGGCCATCACAAATAGTGATGGATACGCAAAAAGGAAGATGCATGTTGAAGGAGTTCCCTATGGAGGAACTGTGTGAATATTGTGTCAGGAAAACAAGGTCACAACCTTAATGACTATTGAGAATTAAGCAGTGAGCCACAATCTTACACACACACACACATATATATACAAGAGTCCTAGATTACATTTTGATAAATATCATGTAATGAATAGAAGACTAATAATGAAACTTGACCATTCTGATAACCGAATGGTAATGTGCAGGATGCACAGGTTCATGATTCATTATGGGCAAAATATTTTTCTATTAAAGCATGTTGATGTATCCTAAGAGTTAGGATGAGCCTAACCGAGGGTTGCTAAGGAAAATAGCATAAAGATCACAATAAGAAGTAGATTGCATAAGTTAAGGAGGAGAAAAGGAGGAACACTTTCCTCACCCTAAGAACCCTAAATTGTTTAACATAGTCGTAGGATTAAAAGAGCAGTTGTGGAAATTGGTATAGTTGGTAAAAGGAAAGTACACCCCCTGAGTATGATTAAATGAATAGATGAGTATGTTTAACTGAATAGGCTTGGTTGAAACCATGGTTAATAAAAGGCTGTGAGGCCTTAGAGATAACTCAACTGGGTCGAAAAGTCCCAGGTGGTGTAGAAAGAGTTGGAAGAAGGGGAGAGTCCTCAATTCTTTCCTTGTTGAGTATTATGTTTTTGCTTGGATGAGAAAGTTGGTACACTAATGAAAGTAAAATGGTTTTGAAAACATAGTGATAAGGATTGTATTGTTGAAGATACAATCGAAATATGTTTGTGTTGCACTTGTGGAAACATTTGAGGATAATGTGATGAAGTGCATAAAGATATGTTAGGACATTTTGAAGATGTTTTATGAATTCGAATGTTATGATACATGCATTTGGTTTAATATTACAACTAATGTAATTTTGACTATGATGATGCATGCTATGTATATAAAGGAACTTGAGATATTGAGGAAGATAGTTGCCAATGATGGGTAACCTCAAGCAGAGGATGACCCGGAGAAGGTTGCGGTTGAAATATTGTTGACAAGGTTGTAAAAGTCCCCATAAAGAAATGGTGATGAGGTAAAAATAAGAAAAAGGGTGCTAGCAGCCAAGAACCAGTATAAATATATTTTTGCATATGTGGCACAAGGTGTGAATGGATTTGGTAAGAACCCCTTCTGAAATATTTTATTGTCTTAGTGTTATGCATGAACTTTTGAAAGGTAGTTGTATGCCTTGGGTACCCAAGTAAGGTATGATTCAGGAAGGAGAACCTGAATGATGGAGGTATGAACCTCTGGTAGTAAACACTATTTGTAACCCTTGGAATAATTCATGACCTAATATGTCATGAATGCATTGACCAATCAAGGAATGCTTAAAGGCATTCATGTGAAACTTTTGAGTTTCATGTGTACTGATTTGGGATCGTGATCGGCCTATAGCAGGCAGTATGGTCCTGCTATAAGAATGAAAGAAAATGAATAAACCATATGAGGAAAAGGTTGGTTAAATTCCAACACACCATGGCCAAGAACCATTCATAAAGTGTGATGAACTTGAAAACAATGCTAGAGTGCATTGGGTATGAATGTGGCCATGAATAATTGGCACATTTGTTAAAATTCTTTGAAATATTGAATTTCGTTTTGAAAGGTTTCATATGTTGAAATGAGGCATAGGCAAGGAATGGGATTCCCTTTTTATGTTTAGGTAGATGTGATGAACTATTAGTATGCATGGTTTTGAATACATGCATACATACATATATACATACATACATATATATATATATATATATATATATATATATATATATATATATATATATATATATATATATATATATATATATATATATATATATATAT
>JZKD02S1866034.1:537151-549491 GCA_000966675.3 Picea glauca | reverse complement strand
GGCACATAGATCAACGGCCCTAAATGGATTTTGGACCCCCCTGGATGATTTGCTTTTAACCGGGGGGGGTCCGAAATGGTAATCTCTCTCTGGCGGGTCCCTTGTTATACATGGCGTCATGTCTATTTGCCCCGAAGTCCCGTCACCATCTTCTATCTGAAAAACCCCCCATCACTTATGGACGTCACCTTCCACTTGTTCCACTTGTTCCCGAGTTAGTCACATCCCATAACTGTTGTCATTCCCCTCCCCCCTTTTCACTCATGGAAAGCCCCTTATTGCGACTTTTACCTCCAATCCCTAGCCACCATGTCACCCGTCCGTATCTTTCAGCCACCGTCACCTGCCATCTCACCCTCAAATGACCCGTTGTCCATTTATTACTGTATAACCTATCCGTTATCCAGCTGACCTGTCTCCCGCGCCCAACCGACCCCATTTTTAAATAAAACTACCATTTTTTCCCCTAATTTCGTTGTTCACTCATCGCACCAGAGAAACTCATCGCTTTCTCCTCTATTACATCCCGTCGCCTTCATACACAGTCAGTCGACCCCACTAACTTTGTGTTTATTGCAAGTACTATTGCAGAAATGGCACCAAAGCCCCGACAAGTAGAAGGAGAAGAGAATCAATTTCTCCCGCCTCCTGTCGACCTGGACAAGATCCCACTGGTCGACAAAGACAGATTGATCACAGATACCAAATGCAATTTCGATTTCTCAGACATCCAGTCATGGCTCAGGGAAGTTTTTCTGGACTAGAGCGATGAATTTGGACTCTGAGAGTCCAATTTACCCCTTTGCCTCTTTCCCCAGATCCACCATTTTCCCAAGTTCGCTCTTAAATGTCAAGCTCACTATATTCCCAAACAGAGAGCCATCATATCCTCATCCAGAGACATCCTGTTCCTCATCACGCCCGAAGCCATAGACCAAATTATGCAAATTCCCCGAGCAAACTCTGCGTCCCCCTTCAACCTAGAAATCCTTACAAAGTTGTATCAGAAGATTAATTTTCCCCAAAGAGCTCAAATATTTGAGCTCTTCCTTCCCACCTCCACTCAATTCCCTTCCACAAATCCCCCTTACCTATCGTCCATGTTATCCACTAAGGGAAACCAGGTCATTTCTTCCCTTTGTGCATTGCTAGGGTACTATTCCGACCAGTGGGTAGATGAGCCCATTCTGGGTTTTCTATCCATTTTCTCCACCGATGAAAAGCCCACCACCCAGTTTGATTTTAGCACCTTCTTAGCAGACAATATTCACGAACAATTTGTGAATTTCAGCATGGAGGGCATGTTCAGATATCCATCAATATTAGCCTACTTGTTCGTCTTTTTCTAAGCGGATAAGTTTGCATTTTCCATGCAGAAGATGGATGCAGATGGTAAACCTCAGGCAATCATAGTATGGACCTCTTTGTTGAAGCATAACTCCATAAAGTATAGCTTCAAGGCGTTCATCGATCTGTTCTACCACCCTGTGGTAAGCATGCTGAGTGGCGGGCCCGAGCCTCGAATAAATGACGAAGTCCAGAGAATCTTGCATCTCTCAGACAACACAAAGACCGGGGATTGGTACCTGTATCAAAACCATACCGAGATCAGAGTATACGGTTGCAAGTAGGCGCCGTATAAGCTGCCCAAATATTTGCCTGTCAGAATCTTTGCTTTAGAATACATAAGGCAGATTATGAATTCGGATGATATCCATTTTGTATCATTGAAGAAAAAGCAGCAGCTTCGAATCAAGGGGCAGATTGGCTCCTTCATCTGCAACAGTCGGGGCACCGGGGAAGAAACTGACAGGATGTTGAAAGAAATGAAGTTCTTTATGAGCTTCCCATGGCACTATGATCCTTATGGGATCATCTCAGAGATGAGGGTGAATAACAAGAACATCCCGTATGTTCATGTGTCCAAGCCCGAAATTGAAAAATTCGCCAATCAGACAGTGTGGGTGCTTGACACCTTGGTTGAAGTGGAACAACAGGTTCCCCCAACCACTATGCCACCAACGACCACACCACAGGTCCCTAAGGAAAAAATGCCTCGACAAGATTTATCTCCGTCTGTCACAGAGGTATCGTTCGAAGAGTTGCAGTTGCACACTAAGAGGCCCAAGACAATTTCAGTTCCTGGTCCGACTGGAGAAAAAGAAGCCCCTCCTACCACAGTGACTAAGTCTGTGATTCCACCTTTTGGTTGGAGCCTTCATAAGGACATCACCCCAGTATTATCAAAGAAATCCATAGACTCCCCACTGGACACTCATCCAGGCAAGATTGGGCCCAAGTTGAGAATTTTCGAGAAGTACGAGCTGATCAAGAAAAAGAACCAGACCCTTACCAGCAATACTTACACTCAGTTTCGGAAGCAGATGTCGACTGCGCAACATAGGTTGTTGTCTGCATTGAACAAAGAAAAGGGAAGAATGCACATGTCCTTCCTCCAAGCGCAGGTACCAGAACCCAAGGTGATCATGGATTACAAGAGGGCCACCTTCAAATTCCAGACGAAGGACGTGCACCCAGCAGATCAGATGGATCTACACAAGCAGACAGGGGAAATGGTGTTTCATACATTGGCGCATGCTTCCGCGTATGCAGAAAAATTGCAAGTGTCACTGAACAATGCTCATACACAACTCAAGCTGGAGAAGATATCATCCTTTGCGAAGGACAATAGAATCAAAACTTTGGAGGAGCTAGTCCTCAAGATCGGCTATGACCCTTCGAACGTCAAAGTAGCGGAGGAGATGATAAAGAAGAAGAATGCCGACATTTCTTCCTTGAGGAAACAACTGAAGCTCCCACCCACAGAGGACTCGTAGGCGAAGGAGATAGCAGAAAAAGAAGGCGAGAAGGAAGAAATGCTCAAGTTGCTCATGGAGCAGAATGCACAGCTCAAAGAAATGGAAGCTGAGATGGAGAGATTATTGAAAGAGAAGGATAAGCTGAAGCCAATGGAAGTCATTCCATTGAGTGCCATTCCAATTTCAAGAGCAAGCACATCATCAGTGACAACAATCCCTTCCGCAACTCCATTGACATCCCAAGAGAATACAATCGACCTGGCTAAATCCATGGAAAATATGAACCTGTAGGAGACAGAGATTAGCAGGCTTAAAAAGGAAGTTGAGAACCTTTAGGAACTCAAAACTTCTTTCCAGACCAGCCTCTCCAAGGAAAAGCAGGTAACAGAGCAGCTCAAGCTAGAGCTACAGCAACTCCAAAAGAAAATAGTGGCAGGGGAGACTTTGGTTGAGGTCAAAGAGAATGTATGGACAGACATCACAAAGTCCATGAATGAGATATGGCCCATGATCCAAATCATGTTTGAGCAGAACGAGTTGGTCCAGAGGAGCAAACAGGTCATTGATAAGATCATAGTAGAATTGGGAGACATGCCGACACAGGCAAATGAGATCATCAAGTTCCTCAATTCTAAGACCAGGGAAGAGTTGGAAGAGCTGAAGATTGAAGACAAAACTGAGACCATCCTTGAGGTCAAAAGAGTTTTGACCAAGAGAGGACTAATGCTTCAGCTGGAAGAAAAGGTTCAGGTCATGGACCAGGGGGTACAAAGTTTTTTTAGTAAGATTGAGGCTCTTCAGAAGAAAGGTCTACCTGGTTTGAAGGTTATTAATGATAAACTAATGACACTCCCAGATTACAAGAAGAGATTGGCTGAGGTGTCTGAGGACAGTTCAAAATTTGCAGGAATACAAGGGAGCATCACCGGCAAATAATTCCTGGATGCCCTTCAGTGGGACATCAGTATCCAACACGAGATTCAATACATATTCCTCACCAAGCCTACATTCGCCAAATATACAGAAATGGACGAAGTGTATCGAAGACTGCTCAAAGTCAATGTGCCTAGTCATCTTAGATGGGAAGAGATCTGTGATCTTCTCGATTAGCAGATGAGCTGTCCAGGTCCAGTCACTTGTCCAGTCAGATGAGGTCGTGCAAAGGCTTCATCAACGGTCTACCCAGAAATCACCGTGCAGTTACACCAAGTCATCAAGCAGTTCCCAGATTTAGGAGATTTGTTAAATTAGTTAGGATAAAAATAGATTTAGCATGTCCTGGTCATTTATGATAGGAACGTTTGTAATTTGAGTTATAAATACTTCACTTTTCCAAGTATTGAGGGTTGTTGATCTTCACACCCTGACACTATTCAGACTGTAATATTTTTGAAGGGATCTTCCATTAATAAAAAGGAGACACTTTACAGGATTCTTGTGTGTATTCACTGGTGATGTTTTCTCTCTAAGTTGAATGTTATTCTTGCTTTGTGATCATCTTGTTTTCTAATTCTAATATTTAAGAGTAACGAATGTTGCAGGATTTATCTCGTATACCCTGTTTCTGACTCGAAATATTTTAATGTTTTTTTTTGGTATTTGCAATAAAGGAATTCTTAACTGCTTCTTTGTTGAAATATCTTTCTCATGTTTTCTGCTAATCATCATTTAATCTACTAAAATATCCAGTGAGTATATTATCTCGCCCTGTGGAAGTCTTCCTTCACGTTTCTGGTTGTATTTCATATTTTATTAAAACACAGACCCCATAGCCCAATGGATGTGTAGACTGTCTCAACCAATTCAAAAAATACTTTGATAACAAAAACCGACCTATTTCTTTACCTAGCCTAATATCTAAAATTGGAAACATAGCTAAATCATATAGAGAGATCCCTCTCTGAAGTTGGAAGGGCTATATCCCAGCTTCGAAAGTGGTTGGATAAAGTTACCTTTGTAGATTTCTTCTGTTTTCAACCTCTAGGAAATTTACCAAGTGCTAACAAAGGGGACGGATCCTTCGAAACCTGAAGTAGAGATGTGACATGGACCGTAGATCCAAGGATCTATTGAGACCCTCCTTGACTGTCGAAATGGCGAGATCGGATTTCACACATCGGGATAATCGCACATTGGCATGACTAAACTTTTGAAACCAGAAGTTGTGATGTGATCTGGACCGTTGGATTGAGGAAGGTCATGGACTGTTGATCCGACGAGAATAGATTAATGCAAGGAGTACATGGGAATTCAGAATTCCCTAAGGACCAAGCTCAGAAGAGACAAGCTCTTTTCAGAATCATAGATGAGGTCCAAGAGGTGAACTTGTTTCAAGTTCGTAAGCTCAGGAGGAAAAGCGAAAGTTGAGACCCATACATTAGGGCTCACAGGAATTAAATCGAAGGTCGAGACCTTCGAAACATATGATATCTTCCAAGTCAGAAAGAGGGTGAAAGATGAGGAAGGATAGAGGCCTAGAAGAACTCAAAGGAGGAGCGAGGGTTGAAGTCACCTCATGGAAATTGAAAGTTCAGAAGGGGCGACGCCAAGTTATTTGGCAAAGAGTCATTGAAATCCTGGATGGACGGTAGAAATCCATGGAGGGAGAAGCGTCGATATCTGTGTGTCATTGGATCTAGTAAACACCGCGAGGAGGATAATGGATGAGAAGTCATTCAACACTTGAAATCTCAAGAGAGATAGTGAGGCATCGATATAAGGAAAACCCGAACCGTTGATTCCTTTTGTTGGGAAAAAGACTTCGGGAAATCGGAACTGGGGAGTCTGGAGAAAGGAGAAGGTTGTTTTCCAAAGTTGCAACATGAAAACTTTTGATTCACGAGAAAGGATTTGGGCCGTCAGATCAGAGATGGATGGGAGGAGCATGCAAAAAAGAGGAGAACAGACATGAGCCATTAGATCTGAGTGCGTAGACCAATAGTCGTTGGATCCCAAGGAAAGTGCATGAGACAAGTTCTGAAGTCATCAGAACCATCCATCGTCATAGTGGATAGGTGGAAGCAGATCCAGGATTTTGAGAACTCAAACATTGGAAGATTTTCAAGGGGAAGAGTGGAGTTTATCCTAGTCATCAGTGTTGGGAAAGACACGTGGCGAGAGATCAACATTTCATTGACTCGTGACTCAGGGAAGTCAAAGGCAGATTTGTGAGGACTCACGAAGTGAGAACTCATGATTTGATCTGAGTCATTGGATAGAGGAAAGTCATGGACCATCGATCTGAGGCAAGCCTAGAATCAGAAACTGAGAGAAGGGAGGTGTGTGGTATTCCAAATTCCTGAGACGCGAAGTCCCGATATGCGAAGGAGAGAGCAGAACCGTTGAATCATGGGGATTTTGGACCGTCGATCTAACGCGATTGCAAGTTTGTAATTCGGGAGAGTCAAGGTCGGGTCACACACAAATACCTGACACGTGAAGTCGCAAAGCTCTCATGATATTGGCCTCGGTTCATAGCTGAAAGTCACATTGGTGAAGGTTAATAGAGGAGATAGCACATGCTAGACTCTAGTTTGAGAGTCTGGGAGTCGGAGAGTCGGGGTTGGCTCATGCGCGATTACCCGACATGTGAAATCACAAAATCGCGAAGCGCCTTTTGGTTAGGCCTGTGGTAATAGCTTGAGGTCATATGAAGGAAGAGACTAGCATGGAGAGCTAGAACCTGTTTCCAAAACCCTTCAAAGGGGCCAGGAAAGAGCCCGCAAGTTTGGACGAACCTGGAATTGAAGAAGAGGAAACCTAGAGGGAGTTAAGGAAAAGAGAAAAAAAATTATGCCCCGTCGTGGGTGTGTTACAAGCAGTACTTGGAGTAGTTGAAAAAAATTCCAGAAGAAGCCAAGGAAAATATTGCTTCTATGTTCTTGACAAGAAACAAAAAAATTTGGTGGAGAAATCGAGTTGAATATTTGGTAGTTGGGAGGACCACTAAAAAGATCAAATACTGGGCAGAGATGAAGGAAACCTTGAAGGTACAATTTGGTCCAGGAAACCAAGCTTGGGTCACTAGAAACCAGTTGTTGGCTCTCAAGCACACTAGAAACATCCATACCTATATCATGGAGTTCACTATATTGATGTTGGATATCAAATACATGTTGGTCGAGGATAGGATTTTCCACTTCATGAACGGTTTTCATACTTGGGCACAGAGTGAGTCACAATGCCAAAATGTGTAGACCCTTTCACCAACGATCACAGTGGAAGACAAGTTGCTAGACTTCAAGGGTGAATCCAAAGAAGGTCCAAGCAGCGATGAAGGCCAATGTGAGAAGAAAAGAAAGAAAACAAAGGATAAAGGAAAGATGAAGGAATCCAAAAGTAATGAATATGGCGCGAAGAAACCAGATTTGCAAAAGGAGGAAAAGTTGGTTTTTTGTTGGATTTGTGCGAAGGTAGAGATCAATGAGAAAATGACTTTAGCTATGGTGGAAAATGGTGCTACTCACATCATCATGAGAGAAGATATTACACGAAGTCTCAAATTTCATTTTGAGCAGACACGAGCTTCTTTCAAGGTGGTTAATCTAGGTGAATGGAAGATTGTTGGCACGACCAAGAATGTTCCTATGAAGCTTGGGGAATGGATCAAAAGGGAGAGTTTCATTGTTGTTCATTCAGATGACTAAAAAGTGGTTTTCATGGAGAAGGCAGTCCCCATTCCACATGCCCATTGTTTCGCTACTATGTCAGGAACAACTCCATGTTTGGTGCCTATAGTAAAGGGGAGCACGGGCATGAAGATGTCGTCCTTGTGATTGGTTGACAACCAACACCCTTGCTTGGAAATTAGTGGACGAGGTGAAGAGATGGTTGAGACGAAAACTCAGATGATGATATGGAAGTGTTGGAAGACACAGAATGGAACATTAACAAGATCGAAGATATCTTGGTTAAGATCATTCATGGCATGGAGAATTTCACTAACTTTTATGAAGCAAGTATGTTAAAAGAGTCCATGGAGATAGAGAAAATGAAGATTCCATAGCTTGAGGAATGGAGAGAGGAGTCGTGTGTTGCACAAGTGTGTGATCAGGAAGAACAATTGTCATGGTACAAAATTTCCAAGAAGGAGGTTGGACCGATCACATAGATTCTTGGAGGCAGTGAATGGCCTTACGATATAGAACTTAAGCACCTTGTGGAGGAAGTTGAATCCATAATTGGCTCCAATGTCCTGTTGTTGATGTATTTGATGGAGAATTGTGGTGACACTTCGAAGGTTTTGACGAAGCAAGACGAGGATGGAAGCGGTGGCTCATTGGGCCAGCCGCTTCCACTCTCACATTGAAACAAGAGCATGTTGGCTCATTGTCATGATGAAAATAGTGAGCCAACTAGATAGTGCCTCAAAGGCATGCATCATGGTGAATTAGGAGGATGTGATGGTTGAGTAGTTGTGAAGAGAAACAGATGGTTTTGGTGTTCAAGTGAGTTATTTTTAACTTGATGTGATGATCATATTAGCTACCCGATTAGCTAAGGCACAAGAGGACCCTACACACACTGACAACAAAGGTAGTCAAAGTAATGATGCAACAACAAAACATAGAGCAAAGTATGGGGCCATGATGAACGTAGTCGGTGATCACAATAGACGAAGTAAAGTTGGGTTTGTTGGGAAATCAATGACTTGAAGTGGGGGAGGATGTAAGGCTTGGGGTGTACAACCCAAGCGTGTGTTCTTCCACCATAGGTCAAGACAAACGAGTTGGGAAAGATAGAGTGCTTGGTTCAGTTCAAGGAAGCAAAGGCCTTCTTATAGGGAGAAGTTGGGGTTCCTCAGATGCATGTTGTGACAAGGAACAACTTCATTAAAGATTTCTTCATGAAGACGGAAGCATGAGGTGGGTGCTCCACCAAAGAAATGGGTTCCAAACCAAAGAGATAGGTCGACCAGAATGTCGGTTGGGAACTTCAATGGGAAAGACGTCGAATGGAAGGAAAACTTGAATGGGGGAGCTCGATCACCTTGGGAGACCAACACGTCAAGGAGAGAGACCAAGGAGAGTGACCAAGAAGAGCGACCAAGGAGACATGCGACAGATGTTGAGCTAGTAAAGAGGTTGAACGATTGATTAAGGCATGACTTGGGCATCCAAACGAAAATGATGAGTTGGCTAGAAGAAAAGTGGGTGTGCTTGAGTGAGTCAGTCGACTCACCCAAGGGATGTGTGCCCCTTAGGCACAAGTTGTCCCAAATAAAAGTGGATAAGCTACCAAACAAACATGTCAGATCCAAGAAGGGTGTGTGCCATCTTAGGAAAAGTGCCTATAAGTGCACAATCGAGAAGAGAATTTGGGGAAGAACAAGAAGAAGTTGAAGAGAACAAGTGATTTAAAATTTTTCTAGGTGTGAGGATTGCAGGTCGCCCCATTTTGAGGAAAAGGAAACAAGCATTTCAGAAACGAAGCATGAAGGAGAGTGTTTCGTTCAAGACTTCTAACTGAGGCAACGAAATAAGGGTGCACGGGGTGACTCGCCAAAGAAGAGTCTTTTTGTTTTCGCACACGTTATTTGTATAGAGCGAAATCTCCTTTGTAAACTTTCTTTGTGTGTGGCACGATCTAGGCTCGGTACATTGTTTTTTTGTATTACGAATCTGGGTGCTAGGCCGGTTTGGACGTCCACTTGCACATTTTGTTGTTATTGTATGGATGTTCTTTATTTGTTGATGTTTTTAGTATAAGAAACACACATAATTGTAAGTAATAAATTAAACGAAGAATCAAGGCGTAATCTAGGCCAAGTAAATCGGTGTGGCCTTTCTGTTGAGTTGAACAGTCATGGGGTCGCAGCTTGTTGTGCACATTGGATGATTCTTCTATCAAACTAAGTTTCTCCAGCGGCTTAACAGAATCCCTTAGAAAAACTATGTGACTACAAATTCAAAAGAAAATATTCCCTAGTATTCATCTGTAGGGTGTATAGTGAGAAGGTTGCAGGCCACTTGAAGGAAGCATGGTCAACATTGAGGTATCAGGTCCTCTACAACAAACAATTTTCAATTTGTGTGATATCCACTCATTCAACTTGAAAGTTGCAATAAAAATGGGCTTGTGCACCTCCAACAATTCATAAGCCCAAATTTTACATGGCCTCTTATGTCATGGATGTAATTTAGACACTCCTTCTCCTGATTAGGTTGGACATGGAACAACCAATGCCTGCTACTCCAACAATTCATAAGCCAAAATTTTACATGCCCTCTTATCTCATGGATGTAATTTCGACACTCCTTCCCTTGATTAGATTGGACATGGAACAACTAATGCCCCATATTCATGTATACTAGGAGACATTATGGAAATCCAAATACATGGCACATTATGGGCTATGTGTGATGATTTCTTGGCCTCTTTGCAACAACTCTTTTTCGAGGAAGCTTGCCCCAAGTTCTCAAATGAGGCCCTACGAGTTATAGCACCAATAGGAAATGTTTCCCTACCTACCCCATTAACATTGTTGTTTATAGCCTCTTTAATATTTCTTATGCTCGAATGGAGGCAAAAGAAATTCTTGATTACAAGTTGAAAGAATAATACTTTAAGATGAAAAATCCTATGAAAATAGCCAGAAACCATATTACTACATAGGATGGGCTTACACCCACTAGTTATGTCCCAAAGAAAAACATAAGATGGATGCTTTGGATTTTGAGCACGCATAAGAGAGGAAACAGGTAGTTGCTAACAAAAGGAAAGCTTTGAAATCAACACTGAGGACTATCCCTACAGAGATCTATTATAATGATAAGGGAAATTATCCTACCAACCAGCATGGGGAAACTCTTCCCATTGTAAGTAAGACGAGGTTATTGAAATAATTGATTTCAGTGAAAAGGAAGACAATGATCCTCAAGAATCCATGAGAAAAGGCAATCCAAACAATGGTAGAGGAGAAAGTCCCAATAAGCCAACTAGAAGAACTAACCAACCCAGCAAGCAAGAGATATATGAAGAACAAGTGAGACAACAAATATGGAGGCAACATTCATGTGGATTTAAGATTGACTGGGTGACTTCCACTTCTATTGTATAAAATTAAATTCATGTTCCCAACCATTCTTGAAAGAACTATCTCAATCTTATGAAGCCGCCCAGAAGGTAGTACAAGAAACTATTTATTTTGATAACAAGAAGCAACTAAAGAAACAAATGCATAAGAGAAGGAAAACTGACATGGAGCAAGAAGTAATTGAAATATTGAAACTGATATTGAAAATCTAAGAAAAATAAATGGTCTTAAGGTTCTACATTTTTTACTTTTTCTGTGAGTACCACAATTTTAGTGCGCAAATCGTATTTCTGAATGCATAAATGGATTCAGTTGTCTCAAAAACCCCAGGACACCCTGAATATATGTATCTTGAACCACTAAAATCTGTCATTCCAACTATTTTTCTAAATTTCCAACCATTTTTTTAACAAAACCCATGGGAGAAGATGTTGTCAACCCCATGTTCATAACAACAATAGGCATAGTTACAAAAAAAAAGGAACTTCGTCTCCTATAATGGACATGATGAGAGATCTGAAGCTGAGAGATGAAGAAATTGCAAACCTGAGAAATCAGGTTGAATATTACAAATATATCCAACATCATACAAACAGTTTATTGATTATACTTCATAGCTCAATGATGAATGAAGAAATTTTCTGAATATGAGTTTCCCAAGATCCTTCGAATAGCATGAAGCTTTCATTAAATTGAAAGATTGCATACAAGCACATGAAGCAATTTGAACAGTAACTTTGTAACTTCCATTTTCCTTTTCTATAAATATATGAGCTCTTATAATTTCGAGGATATATGTTTATGTATTTGAAACTCTGAGAACACTTAACCATGTTGTGTCTTGTTATGGCTCTTATAATTTCGAGGACATATGTTTATGTATTTGAAACTCTAAGAACACTTAACCATGCTGTGTCTTACATCGGTTGTTTCCTGTTATGTTTTTATGGTTTTTTGTTCATAGATATTTGAATGCTAATATGGAAATAGGATTGAGGTTGGATTTAGCACTTTATAATGATCTTGTTATCGTAAATTCACTATTTTGAATCTGTTAACGATTTAGGTTTTTTTTTTTTTTGGCTTACACTTATATAGTTTGGGATTTATTTAATGATTTATTTAATGCATTTATTTTATTTTATTTTTCAAAATATTAAATTATAATAATTTATATGAATTTCTAATCATATATATAAGTTTGGGATTTATTTAATCCACTCTCTTTACTTTACATTAAATTATTAAAAATATATAGTTTGAGATTTATTTAATGCATTCTTTTTATTTTATTTTTCAAAATATTAAATTATAATAACTTATATGAATTTCTAGTCATATATAAGTTTGAGATTTATTTAATGCATTCTTTTTATTTTACATTTAAAAATATTAAATTATAATAATTTAAATAAATTTGGTGTCTAGCACCATAAACAAGAGGATTCTCAATAAAGAGGTGGAACCTGGATTTATTTTATATTTA
>JZKD02S1866034.1:491303-537101 GCA_000966675.3 Picea glauca | reverse complement strand
TTGAGATTTATTTAATGCATTCTTTTTATTTTATTTTTCAAAATATTAAATTATAATAACTTATATGAATTTCTAGTTATATATAAGTTTGAGATTTATTTAATGCATTCTTTTTATTTTATTTTTCAAAATATTAAATTATAATAACTTATATGAATTTCTAGCCATATATAAGTTTGGGATTTATTTAATGCACTCTCTTTATTTTACATTTAAAAATATTAAATTATAATAATTTAAATAAATTTGGTGTCTAGCACCATAAACAAGAGGATTCTCAATAAAGAGGTGGAACCTGGATTTATTTTATATTTAAAAATATTAAATTATAATAATTTAAATGAATTTGGTGTCTAGCACCATAAATAAGAGGATTTCCCAGTAAAGATGTGGGACCTGAATTGAAGGTGTTATAGTTTGGTAAATCCATAGTTTGGTAAATCTCTTATATTTGCAAGGATCAAAAGTATGCATCAACATGCATGTAAAGGAAAGTCACGTGAGCACTTAAAACCACGCAAGTGAACATCAAGGGATTTCGCTTTAGAAGGAATGTGAGCTATTGTGCAAACCACATGTAAGTAAACATAACATTGTGGTTGTTTCCATCACTCCCATGAAGACGAAAGGCCTTGGCCACAATAAAGGTGCAAATATAATTTAACTTATTGGGAAAGTGTTGTCTTCAAAACAAACTGATAGAATAAAAAAGGGAAGAAACTAGCTTCCAATAATGGTGTCCAAAATCAAATAAAACATCACAGTGCAAATCCTTCAAGGAAGGCTACACAATTCTAAAATACATAATGAAAAACAACAAATCTTTTCTCTGAATAACAAGTGAACTCCCAATAGGCCACATATGGTTTTTGTATAGGGGGCACACTAAATTTCCAACATAAAGAAAATAAATTCAATTGAGTGTGCACTGTAACATGAATTACGCCTCAATCTCATGTCATAAACTTTGTTTGTGTGTACTCACAACATTATGAAGCGGATCGTGAACTCCACATGGGGTCACTCACAAGTTACAAATTCATCTTAGATTCAAATAAAAACCATAGTGCATCAATAAAGCTCTGACACCACATTACCACATTAAAGATAAGAGCTAATGACTTAACATAATTAGAAGCACATCATATCAATAGAAATCCACATAAATATTGACATAAGTATTTTTGTTTTGTACCCATATAAAATTTAATAACATATACACTTGATTAATGAAAATTGTGGTGAAAACCACATTTTACAGGTATTATAGCTATATTACCTAACCTAACAAATTATGGATTAATTAATGATCTACTAATAATGTAGAATTAAAATAAACATCAAAAGCCACTAAATAAATATTAAGTCACCATACTAACAACCAATATGAACCATAATCATCCATCATCCATTATAATTGAAATATAAATAACATTAATTACCACTAAGACATCACTAAGCGCTTAACTATTATTATACCAACATAAGAGACTATAGTTCCCCTTGCAAACTACTCTCAAAGAATAACACTCTAAAGAAAAACCTAAAAAAACAAAATAATCAAGTGCACAAGAAATATGTGTAACTAAATTAATACAAAAGGTCCAAAAGACTAATTGCAATGAAAATTTATATCGTTAATTGAAACCAATCATTTAAAGATATCCATGCATAAAGCAGTGTTGTACCTAGGAGATTTGAGAAGAGGTGGGTTCCTGCTTTTAATATCTTGAAAGACTTAACACATTGTTATGCATCCAAAATAAATATAAAAATTAGTATAAATATAATAAAATATCATTATAATTTATTTATATATAAATATTTTTAATTATTGAAAATCTTAAAGTTAAGAATTTTATTTATGATCTATCTTTATATAAAAATACTATAGTAAATACATATTTCTCAACATTATGAGTATCATATCAACAATATTTTTATCATGAAAAAACACTTATTTAGCTTGTAGCCAAGGCTTGTTAATAACAGAATGTTATTAGACAATAGAGACCACACATCATCACTTTGAAGACATTGTGACCCTCATAAACACTGCTTTTTCTAATAACATAGTTGATCACACAAGTGCACTACAATGGCCACCGCAACCACATGGATCATTAAGGTTAAAGAAATTCAAATAAAGAGAAAACATCTGACAATTTTGATGAAAAAGTATTGTTTCTTCCATCGCCAATTGCCACCAATCTATCTATTGTCATTTGGAAATAATATCTATTACTTGTCTACATAGGAGAATCAAAACCCCACTAACCTCACAAAAATGTTTATCCTTTATGTCCATCGACCACAATTTGAAGTATGTGTGTGTGTGTGTGTGTGTGTGTGTGTGTGTGTGTGTGTGTGTGTAAAAGGTAAAGGGCACTAGAAGAGTATTTTATCTCATAGTTGAGGAAAAAGGGTAGCATTGAGGATCATACACATAACTTAGAAGAAAAAAAAACATTTATCTCTTATGGTATTCATGATAGATGGATATATATAGATAGACATATTTATTTTATTGAAATTTCCATGAGACAGAGTGGTTATATGAGATAACAAAGTTTGCATTTTGTGTGCCAAGTTTTAAAAAAATAAAGTGTGAAATTGCAATAACTAGATTTAGTGGTGTAATGGAAAGACCCAAATCATGGACTTTTCCTACTCACCTAATTGTTGTCCCATTCGCTTTGCACAAAGGGCTAGTTGTGTCCTTGAATGTACTATCAACCATGTGCTTATTTTCACATAATTTTCTCAACCAACATTAATGTACCTCTCACTAGATCCTTTTGAAATGTGACCTCAAACTTGAATACACAAATTTAACATCTCTCAAATTTGTGAGTATGTTGCACAATGTTGGAGAAGGTGTTGCTCAGTTTCTAACTCTCTATTTCCACATACTAAATGTAATCGTTCCTCCCCTGACTCTTTTGGTTTTTCTCATCTTAATGTTTCACATCTCAACCTATGTGAATTGGCTATTAGTTATGCTAATACATATTTTTCATGCCATAAGATGTTAAGCTTCAAGTAGTTCCACACTTTGGTCTCCTCCTATTTATTGAAGTTGTCAATGTAATATCATTGTTTTCTTTTGACGTGTTTTCTACATTTTCCAACTCTTCAAAACATTTTCTACACTATCGGTGTGATATTTTCTTCCTCCCTTTAAGTGCATCTTAGCTATTTTTCACTAAAATATTTTTGTTTCCCATCATTGTCATTTGTGGTTGTACAATGTCAATTTTCTCAGAGCCTCATATTCTATTGAGCATAGCCATGTTATGATAAGAGTATCTCATAAAGAGTGGTGTTTTTTTTTTTACTTTTAGACAACTTGTTATCAATAGTGTGCACTTGCTCAATTTGATTCCTTCTATTTTTTAATATACATGGTTCCCATATTTATGTCCATAAAGGAGTATTGGATTTGTAAGCATCTGAAAGAGGGAGCGCACCATTTGACAATTTCAAACCTCTATTTCCTTGAATCTATTATTCAACAAGATATAATTGCTTAGGGAATTACATAAAGAATTTGTTGGAACTCGTATTGAAAATTATGGAGCAAAACCTTGAAATATTTAATTTACAGTCTAATTTGGATAAGAGGTTTATTTAAAATGAAAAGTAGAAAAATATTATGGATGATGACAAATGAAGAAATATTTCAAGAAAACAATTGGCAATATTTTATAGAAAAAAAAAAACTCGTCGAAAAGATCATAGTTAAATCTTGCTATTTTAGGTTAAAATTTTGAGACACAAAGAAACAATAATTCCAAAGGTGACAATATAACAAGGAAATATCTACCCACTGAATTGAATCAAGATTTTATAGAAATCAAAACTATAGTCAAAGAAACATTTATAAAACTCATTGAAATTAAAAATCAAAGTGTCACTACTACAAAATGCAATGGATCAACAAAACAATATAAGCATTTGGTGAATATTTAAATAATCAAATTAAAGTGAATCATTCTAAAATCAAGACCAAGATCAAGAAACTTATAAGGATGTCTTGCAATCATTCTAATCACAAGCACCATCACAATGACTATTGAACATACCCATATCAGCATTTCCCTGAACAAAAATTAAACTCTCCTTACATTATACACAATAAGGGTTCCAATACAATAAAGGGGTCCTAGACATTCCCAATAGGAATCAACCTACATTACATTGATCCAATTACAATACAACAATTTTCTTTGAAACTTTGAAAGTCATTTTGTCTTGTTTCATGAACCCAAGGCATTATCAAGAGTATAACATCCACTGAGAGAGTGAGAATGAAGAGACAATTTGGAAGTTCAACAAACCTCAACCTCATCACCCCTCTTGATGCTTTGATGAGAAAGTGTGTTTGAAGGGAGGGGGGATGATATAGAAGGATCCAGAACACTAAAAAATTGATACTCACACATGCTAATGAAAATGAATCCATTGCATAGATATCGGTGAGAGATTTCCAATGATGCGTGAATCACCTCAAACATACATCGTATGAGAAAGTTATGGATTTTCAAAGTTTCAGAAAAAATAGAGAAAGAAAAATTGGGATGCCACGTTGCATGCCCACAAGATACCATGTGGAAGATATTTACAACTAAGTTGGCATAGGGTGATGTCAACATGGTGATGTGGAAACTATTAATATTATGGTAGTTGCGGGAAGTATTTACCTCCACATGTGAACCTGACGAGAATAAAAGACTCTGGGAAGCAAGAGAAACCTTAATGAGTTGGCTAATAACCCTAGAAGTCTTTTCGGCTGAATAAGATAATTTATATTAGGTTATTAGCCTCCAAGAGAAGAAGTCAGCCAAAAATAATAATAATATATTGAACAAACACATATCCAGAAGGAGAAGTCATCCCCAACAGATCTGGCAGAACTAGTATAAATACAGGGCGCCAATTATCCTTTGTCATATCTCAGCAGTTGCAGAGAGAGCCAGTTCTGCACACAACAGTTCCCAGTTTGGTGCGCACTGCAGTTCCCAGTTTGGTGCGCACGTGTGGAGGAGAGTTGCAGGTGCAGCTGTTGTAGCTAGCAATTTCAGTGTTGGCTTGGACTATCTCTTGGTTAGGGTTTGGGAATATCTGATCAGTCTTTTGTGTTGCGCTATCCTTGAGAAAAGGTGTGCTACCCTTTGTTTGGCTATTTAGCCTAGGGTTTGTTTCCGAAGGAATTCTCAGTCAAGGTTAAGGTGCTCGAAGGGAGGATTTGGCCTATGGTTATAGGTTATGGGCCAACACCATATTCTATATTCTAATAGGTTATGGGCCCACACCCGCTTCAGTCAGCCTAAAATGCTGGAAGGAAACATAGCCACTAGATATTGAGCTCGTTGAGGAACTATTGCTAGGGTTACTAGCAGGAGCAGCTTCCAAAGCACTGCAGCTAGGGTTACTAGCAGAAGTAGTTGCAGAAACCCTAATCCTCTTGTCGAGGAACCTTAAGTGAATGAATTGACCTAACCTTCAGAAAGATCAGTGCACCCTAGCATAGCGAATCTCCTGGCACTCTCAGAAGGCCAAGACGTGAATTTTAGATTTCTAGTCAAATCTAGGGTTTGACCAAGTCAAGCAGCCATGAAAAACTCTATGAAGTCTGAGAATAATTTAGATGGAGCCTCTAACTTCAGAGCATGGAAGACAAGGATCGAACTCATCCTTTCCAAGAATAAAGTGATGGATATTGTGAAAGGAAAGATCATGAATCCAGAGTTTGAAGAAGGAGAAGAGAAGGAACCACAAAACATTGCAGCTATGGAGAAGTTCAAAGATGTTGACATCAATGCCATGAGTATCATAGTGGATTCCATAAAATACCACTTGATACCCTACATCTCCCATATTGACTCATCAAAGAAGATGTATGATGCCCTAACAAATCTCTTCTCAGTTAGAAACATTAGACAAGTTATGAGTCTAAAGAATGAGCTTTATGACATGAAGGTGAATGATGACGATAGCATAACGTCATACTTTGTAAGAATCTCCCAGTTAAGAGATCAACTATAAGCTATTGAAGAGATCATCTCAGAGAATGAATTGGTGAACATAGTACTCAATGTTCTTCCCAAGACATGGGATGCATTTGCCACAAGCATGAACACAACGAAGGAGTACTCGACATTTGAAGAACTTTGGACTTGTTGTGCTCAAGAAGAATCAAGGATCAATGAAAAAGAGAAACCTCAAAAGAAGTATGATGATCAAGCCTTCACAACAATATTCAAGAACTTCAGGGGAAAAATAAAGTTCGATTCAAGAAGGAAGCCAAAACAAAGAAAAGATATTTCAGAAATACAGTGCTTCAACTGTCAAAAGTATGGTCACTACAAGAACTAGTGTCCCGAGCTAAAGAAAAGGAAAGAGAAACATGAAGCATCAGTTGCCGAAGAAAAGGAACCTACAAAGAAGACTAAGCAGGATGGAAGAGACTTCTTCTATTAAAAGGTAACAACACTCTTCTTATTTTCTGTACATATCTTGTTTACATTGTCTCTGTACATATCTTGTATATCTATCTCTTAGAAAGATAAAATGTTCCAATAAGAACTATGTCCATGGAAGAACAAACAAGATAAGGATTGCTATACAAGAAAAAATGAAATATATCATGTGAAAGCTATTACAAGATAAGCCGAAATCAGAATCAATCTTGTAGAGACTTAGAAGAAGAAAAGACAGAAAGAAGTCAGCAATCGAGAGGAAATTGAAAAAGGACTTATGTAGAAGACAACAAGACAGAAACGTGGACTCTGTTAGACAAGAGAACCAACTATATATTGTAGAAGACAATAAGGATGCAGATGAAAGCATGGATTCTATTAGACGGAGGGAGCCGATCATATGCACTCTTACATGAAGCAAGGATTAGGAGGGAGCTAATCCTATAATCCACTAAAGTTGATGAAATGTATATATCCATGATAACAGCCATGAAAGACAACACGTGTTCAGTTCAGCCGCAGAAGAAGACTTCTTTAGAATCCTTAAAGTATTCTTGGTTGTCCATCCAATTCTGTGATCCTATGATGCAAGGAAGAAATGGAATCTATAAGAAACTCCATGGACCCAAGAGCTAAGGAAAAACATGAAGATTCCAAGAAAGAAAGAAAATCCAGAACAACCAGTCATAATACTAAGAATCACAAGATTACCAGTCTAATATGAAAGTAATCAAGCAAAAGAACTGAAAGTCGTGATGTAGAACTATGTATGGAAAACCTATGAATAAAAGAATTGCAAGATCTAGAACTAGAGGTTCTCCCAGATGGAGGGAGAAGAATATGATGATTACTTGTTCCAGCAAACCAGACTTGTCTCTATATAAGTCATTATATCATCCGCAACATCCATGAGTTGGAGTTCTACATCAGATGAATGCAAAGAATGTTCTCCAAAGAAATTGAATAAAGAGCGTATGAGGAGAAATCTCAAGACTTTGAGGCATACCAGAAAGAGACTCATGTATGCAGATAGAATAAGTTAACTTGGTGGAGAACCTCCAGTGCACAGCAGAAGCATGGTGAAGATTTCCTATAACATCAAGATGACTACTCAATAGATCAGATCTCATGATGACAGAAGAAGTGCCAGATAGATATGTTCCAGTTCTCCAACTATGATATACTCTATTGTTCATATCTACATGAAGCCTTCACAGTGTTCCAGACTAAAGTACATTTGAAATCAAGCATTACATTATCCATGATGAAGTCCAAAAAGGAGAAAATGTTTTCTCCAATACACATCTCCACAGATGAGTAGATAAGCAGACATTTTGGTAAAGCTTCTATCCAAGATGAAAGAGTTTGCGTACTCAAGCTGGAGCTCATGGAAACAACTTCCTTCTTATTGAAAAAGGAAGAAATGACTCTCCAAGTTAGGAGGGAGCACTGAAAACATTATTGAAGACATTCATCTTTAAATTTGAAAATAGTCCATCTTGGACAGATGCTTTCCTATTCGGAAAGTGGAGTGAGATTTCTGACGGACAGTGACTTCCCATTGTGGTTAAAATGGAAGGTAGTCTAATTGCTAATGTATCATAGACAGTGACTTCCCACTGTTGTTAACATGGGGAGTGGTCTAGGGAAGTCTCTCTTCTTGAGGGTTACTCAAGAATACTGACCCGCCTCGTCGGACAACGATTTCTCATTGTAGTTAACATGAGGAATGGTCCGTTTTGGAGGTTGATGTAGGACAGACATTCCCTAGGGTTACACATTCTCTCCAGGGCGCACTTTGATTAGTGTAGGAGAATGGCCCAGGGTGGGGAATGGTCCATACAGTCATTCCTTAGGGTTATACATTCTCTCTAGGGCGCACTTTGATTAGTGTAGGAGAAATGGCTCAGGGTGGGGAATGGTCCAGGACAGACACTACTTAGGGTTATACATTCTCTCCAAGGCGCACTTTGATTAGTGTAGGAGGAATGGCCTAGGTTGAGGATTTTTCCAGATTCATACATTCCTTAGGGTTTATACATTTTTTCCAGGGTGCACTTTGATTAGTGTAGGAAGAATGGCCCAAGGTGAGGAATGGTCCATGCTCATAAATAAGAAACAATCCTTCTTCCTTGGTTGAGAAGAATAGGGCAGATAGCCCATTGCTGATGAGGGCAGATATTCTTTCATATCTCACAGACGTGAGTGAAAGATTGGCCAAGATGATTCAGTTTATTTTTAACAATATTTTCTGTGTAGGATGGCATCAAATGATTGTTATGTAGACTACCTATCTCCAGAAAGTAGAGATATAATACTGTGGTGGATATGTTCCATTGATAGTGAGGCAGATATTCTTTCAGAACTCACAGATGTGAGTGAAAGATTGGCCCAGATAATTCAGTCTATATCATAACATTGTTTCTATGCAGATTGCTATCAAATGTTTGTTATGAAGATCATATGACAGTAGATGAAGACTACTGTGGTGGCAGATATTCCTTCAGAACTCACAGATGTGAGTGAATGATTGGCCCAGACAAATCAGTTTATATCATAACATTGTTTCTATGCAGGTTGCTATCAGATGTTTGTTATGAAGACTGTATGATAGTAGATGAGGACTATTGTGGTGAATATGTTTCACTGTTCACAACCATACGTTGCTAATCAAGTACTTATGTGTTACTTGGTGTGGTAGTGTACCACTGGATTGTAGTTATGTACTACTATGAATAAACACATGTGTGTTCTATCTTTGTTCTAATTGCCTTGAATACTATCAACAGTTATTGGAGATAATGATCATTCAGATGAATGATGAACAGAGATTTTCCAGATAGAAAATAGTTCAGAGCTTTTACTCCTCTTTTATCACTCTATGGTGAGAGTGACTTATCCAGCATCATATCTAATTACTCAGATGAAGTATGGTTTCGAGAGTTGATGCAGGTGATGCTCATAATCTAGTCATAAAATAGTCTAGATGACTATATTGATGCTATCGAGTAAATGTTATGTTTTGTACTCAAAGTCCATTACCTGTAAATACCTCTCTAGCTAGGAGGGAGTGTTAATATTATGGTAGTTGCGGGAGGTATTTACCTCCACGTGTGAACCTGACAAGAATAGAAGACTACGGGAAGCAAGAGAAACCCTAATGAGTTGGATAATAACCCTAGAAGTCTTGTCGGCTCAAGAAGATAATTTATATTAGGTTATTAGCCTCCAAGAGAAGAAGTCGGCTAGAAATAATAATAATAATATACTAAATAGACACATATCCAGAAGGATAAGTCAACCCCAGCAGATCTGGCAGAACCAGTATAAATATAGGGGGGGCGGTTCTCATTTTTCATATCTCAGCAGTTGCAGAGAGAGCCAGTTCTGTGCATAGCAGTTCCCAGTTTGGTGCGCATTGTAGTTCCCAGTTTGGTGTGCACATGTGGAGGAGAGATGCAGGTGCAGCTGTTGTAGCTAGCAGTTTCAGTGTTGGATTGGACTATCGCTTGGCTAGGGTTTGGGACTATATAATCAGTCTTTTGTGTTCCGTTATCCTTGGGGAAAGGTGTCCTACCCTTTGTTTGGCTATTTAGCCTAGGGTTTTCTTCCAATGAAATTCTCAGTCAAGGTTAAGGTGCTCGGAGGGAGGATTTGACCTATGGTTGGGTGACGAGGGTATCGTCAATGGTAAAACAAGCACACCATCTTCTATATTCTAATAGAAACATGGCAAAGTGTCATGTGTCACTCAAATTTGGTATTTTTGGTACCCATGTGGACTAGTAAAAATGTGCCATGTGTCATCTGTATAGATGACATGGCAGGTACAGTCATCCAGGCAATGTGGCATTTGTACACAGACATGGAAGACAGATGGAAGGTGATGTGGAAATGATTGTGTAGGTGATCCAAGAAATGATGTGGTACCACGTGGGTCAATCAGTGGCAGCATTGAAATGGCCAATATGGTCTAAGGGAATAAAAATATGTTGGTGATCTAGATTATTTTCGTAACGAAATGAGAGCGGAGATATAATAAAGAAATGCACAGAGATATTGAAAATTTTCAATAATATAAAAAAAATGTATCAGAGATGCAACCATAAACACGGATATACAGTAATACACGATTTCTATTAATGAAAGAAGTTTACAGAGACTGTAAAAATACAGAGTGAAAGACTCGCTAGAATGGTGGCAGCTTATCTCTGAGAAGAGATGTGATGGATACTCGCATTCACAAGAAGATGATTACAATGAGGCTCTGAAGGCCTTTTTAAAATAAACCAGAATTCCAAAAACCCTAGACATCCAAAAACCTAACCCTAGGAGATGAAGTGCCAAAAGTCATGTGGGCCCCGTTTGGGTAAGTGAGTACATCAACTTCCCGGGGTCGTAACTTTTGCATATGATATTTGTTTTAGGTGTGTGATATCTCATTGGAAAGGTATCATCAAGGAGATTAATTTTGGGGAATCAATCATGCCTTTGGCTATCATTGAAAACCTAGATCTCAAAAAACCTTCATTTGGGCCCTCAAAATGGCCCTGGAAGTTAAAAACTACTAAAAATAGTAAATTGTCAAAATTGCCAGAAAACGGTTTTGAGCCAGTCGAAAAAGGTTGGTGGCCACCGATATCCACCTGGATCAATCCTCCATCCTTAGGAAGCAATGGTCTCCATTGCATTGATTTCTCGGGGGAAAGGGAAAAGCGTTTGTTGAATCTGCATCTTGGTGTGCTGCTTGCCTTGCTAGAGACATTACGTTGCTCAATTTTTGGAAGTCTGTCACGAACCTGTTGAGGCTAAGGTTGTTCAACAAGTCAGGCTACATGATAGGAAGATGTGCAGCATAAATATTTGTTCTTTGCTACAACCTTGTCTACCTGCTTCTGTTGGATAGAAGGTTCTTGGGGCGAGGTTGTAGTGGTGCCAATGTCCTTATGTTTCCCTTTTGAATAGATTGTGAAGAAGCTGACTTTTGCAGTATGAGATACTACCTTGCAGCGCTTTTTTGGTGGAACAGTAGTTGGAACTACCTATGGTATTCTATAGAGATGACCCCCCAAAGTAACAATGATACTACGGGGTCAAGACTCATAAACAACATGGGGCTTCCACATATATGGTTGGCCCAAGATAACATCACAGACATCTGGTGGGGCAACATCACATAATACCTCATCCTTGAAGGGTTGGATGTCATATAAAAATCGACACTGATGGATGACATGAAGATCTTGTCATTGGCGAAGCCACCCAATGTTGTATGGTTGTGGGTGTGGTGTTGTCGACAATCCCAACTGTTTGACGACCTCTATTGAGATGAGGTTCTTCCGGCTTCCGCTATCAAAAATAAAATGCAATGGGGTCCCCTTCACCCACATATGTGAATGAAAAAGACGCTCCCCCTCTTCAAGATCTGTTGGTTCTTCTGGTTGAATTGTTGCGGTTGTGAAAATAACAGTTGGGTCCATGTCAATGATCTTTCCTTTACCATTATTTTCAGAATCAGATTATGAATCAGGGTTCGACTCTTTGTCTTTGATCTCGACCACCAATGACTGTTTTGAGCAACATTCATCGGTGTTGTGCCAGGGGATTTTTTGGAACTCGCACCATTTTCTAGTGTCCTTCTTTGTCTTCTCGTGGCCCTTCTTTTCATGTGTCTTGGACTGGTTTTTGGGAGACTGTTTGTTAAGGCCATCTTTGTCATACTTTGGTTATTGCGGTTTTGCATACTCGAACTCTTGTTTGTTCTGGTGCTTAAATTTATCCTCGATTTTAACAGCATATCGATAAGTATCATCGAGTGATGAGATGTCCAGAAAATCCATTTTGGTCTAGATGTATGTGTGGAGAGCCCCATGGTATTTCAGAACCAAATGTCACATGGAGTCTTTGATACCCAGCTTGGTGTGCAAGGTATGGAAGTTATTGGTGAACTCTGAAAATGCTTGGCCCCTCTCTTGCCGCAGTGTGGTCCATCTCATGTACTGGTCCTCATAGTTGCCAACAGTGTAATATTGCTCCTTTACCGCATCCACAAAAAAATCCCAAGTGGGATCGGCCCCATATATTCCAAACTCCTCTGTGGAACGTTTCTCCCAGTAAGTTTCCCACCAATGTTTGACATGAGGGAGAGCTTTAAGGAGTGTGAAGGTGATCTTTTCTTTGTCGAAAAAATTGTGAACAAAGAAATAACCTTCTAGCAGAGTTAACCATTTTTCTAGGGCTTCTGCATCTATCTGTCCTTCAAATACAGGAATATCAAAATTAACTTGTACCTTGAAAGGTGAGGTTCCTCCAAAGTGGTCACTTGATGAATATGCACCTGTTGTTATTGGAAAACATTGAAGTATGTGGGAAAAATTCTCCATCATTTCGTCCCTCTGTCACATGAGAGCTTGCTCAAGCAACAGATTGATAGGATCATTTGTTCCATCGTTTTTCTTTTCTTCCACCATTGAGGGTTTCTTGGGTGTGCGAGAGTGATTGTCTTCAAGAGAGACAATCTCAAGACCCAACTTGCTATACTCGGACCTCGTCGGGGACATGCACTGAAAAAAACGATCAAGAGTAGCCTGCTCTGATACCACTGATCTGGATTATTTTCGACACGAAATGAGAGCGGAGATATAATAAATAAAGGCATAGAGATATTGCAGATATTCAATAATATAACATAAATGTATCAGAGATGCAACCATAAACACATATATACAGTAATACACGATTTCTATTAATGAAATAAATGTATAGAGACTATAAAAATACAGAGTGAAAGACTCGCTAGAATGGTGGCAGCTTATCTCTGAGAAGAGATGTGACGGCTACTTGCATTCGCAAGAAGATGATTACAATGAGGCTGTGAAGGTATTTTTAAAATAAATCAGAATTCCAAAAACCATAGACATCCAAAAACCTAACCCTAAGAGATGAAGCGCCAAAAGTCATGTGCACCCCGTTTGGGTAAGTGAGTACATCAACTTCCCGGGGTCGTAACTTTTGCATACGATCTTCATTTTAGGCATGTGATAGCTCATTGGAAAGGTATCGTCAAGAAGATTCATTTTGGGGGTTCAATCATGCCTTTGGATATCATTCAGAACCTATATCTCAAAAAACCTTCATTTGGGCCCTCAAAATGGCCATGGAAGTTAAAAACTACTAAAAATAGTAAATTGCCAAAATTGTCAGAAAACTGTTTTGAGCCAGTCGGAAAAGGTGGGTGGCCACCGATATCCACCTGGATCAATCCTCCCTCCTTAGGAAGCAATGGTCCCCATTGCATTGATTTCTTGGGGGAGAGGGAAAAGCGTTTGTTGAATCTGCATATTGGTGAGTTGCTTGCCTTGCTGGAGACGTTGTGTTGCTCAGTTTTTGGAAGTCTCTCACGAACCTGTTGAGGTTGAGGCGATTCAACAAGTTGGTCTACATGAGAGGATGGTGTGCAGAAGGAATATTTGTGCTTTGCTGCAACCTTGTCGATCTATTTATGTTGGATAGAAGGTTCTTGGGGGGGGGGGTTGTAGTGGTGCCAATGTCTTGTTGTTCCCCTCTTGAAAAGATTGTGAAGAAGCTGAATTTTGCAGTATGAGATACTACCTTGCAACACTTTTTTGGTGGAACAGTAGTCAGAACTACCTCTGGTATTCTATAGAGATGACTCTCCAAAGTAGCAATGACACTGAGGGGTCAAGACTCATAAACAACATGGTGCTTCCACATATATGGTTGGACCAAGAGAACATCACAGACATCCAGTGGGGAAACATCACATAATACCTCATCCTTGAAGGGTTGGATGTTGTATAACAATCGACACTATTGGTTGATCTCATCCTTGGCGAAGTCACTCGATGTTGTATGGTTGCGGGTGTGGAGTTTTCGACAATCCCAACTGTTTGACGACATCTGCTGAGATGAGGTTCTTCTGGCTTCGGCTATCAACAATAAAATGTAGTGGGGTCCCCTTCACCCACATCTATGAATGAAAAAGGCATCACCCGTCTTTCAGATCTTTTGGTTCTTTTGGTTGAATTGTTGCGGTCGCGACAATAGCAGTGGGGTCCGTGTCAATGATATGTCCTTTACCATTATTTTTAGAATCAGATTCTGAATCAGTGTTCGACTCTTTGTCTTTGATCTCGGCCACCAATGACTATTTTGAGCGACATTCATCAGTGTTGTGCCAGGGGCATTTGTGGAACTCGCACCATTTTTCGATGTCCTTCTTTGTCTTCCCATGACCCCTCTTTTCCTGTGTCTTTGACTGGTTTTTGAGAGACTGTTTGTTAGGGCCATCTTTGTCATACTTTGGTTGTTGCGGATTTGTATACCGAAGCTCCCATTTGTTCTAGTGCTTAAATTTCTGCTCGATTTTAACAACATATCAATAAGTAGCACCGAGTGATGAGATGTCCAGAAAATCCATTTCAATCTGGATGTATCTGTATAGAGCCCCACGGTATTTCAAAACCAAATGTCACTCGGATTCTTTGATACCCAGCTTGGTGCGCAAGGTATGGAAGGTATTAGTGAACTCCAAGACTTCTTGGCCCCTCTCTTGCCACAGTGTGGTCCATCTCATGTACTGGTCCTCATAGTTGCCAACAGGGTAATATTGTTCATTTACCACATCCACAAAAAAATCCCAAGTGGGATCGGCCCCATATATTCCAGACTCCTCTGTGGAACTTTTATCCCAGTAAGTTTCCCACCAATGTTTGACATGAGGGAGATCTTTAAGGAGTGAAAAGTTCATCGTTTCTTTGTCGGAAAAATTGTGAACAAAGAAATAACCTTCTAGCAAAGTTAACCATTTTTCTAGGGCTTCTGCATCTATCTTTCCTTCAAATACAGGAATATCAAAATTAACTTGTACCTCAAAAGGTGAGGTGCCTCCAAAGTGGATGCTTGATGAAGATGTGTCTGTTGTTATCGGCAGGCATTGAAGGATGTGGGAAAATTTCTCCATCATTTCATCCCTCTGTCGCGTGAGAGCTTGCTCAAGTAATAGATTGATAAGATCATCTGCTCCGTTGTTTTTATTTTCTTCCACCATTGAGGGTTTCTTGGGTGTGCGAGAGCCATTTTCTTCAAGAGAGACAAGCTCGATACCCAACTTGCTATACTCAGACCTCGTTGGGGACATGCACTGAAAAAAACAATCAAGAGAAGCTTGCTCTGATACCACTGATCTGGATTATTTTTGGCATGAAATGAGAGCAGAGATATAATAAATAAATGCACAGAGATATCACAGATATTCAATAATGTAACAAAAATTTATCAGAGATGAAACCATAAACACAAATATATAGAAATACACGATTTCTATTAATGAAAGAAATCTATAGAGACTGTAAAAATACATAGTGAAAGACTCGCTAGAATGGTGGCATCTTATCTCTGAGAAGATATGTGACGGCTACTCACATTCGCAAGAAGATGATTACAATGAGGCTCTAGAGGCATTTTAAAAATAAACCGGAATGCCAAAAACCCTAGACATCCAAAAACCTAACCCTAGGAGATGAAGCGCCAAAAGTCATTTGGGCCCCGTTTGGGTAAGTGAGTACATCAACTTCCCGAGGTTCTAACTTTTGCATACGTTCTCCGTTTTAGGCGTGTGATAGCTCGTTGGAAAGGTATTGTCGAGGAGATTCATTTTGAAGGCTCAATAATTCCTTTGGCTATCATAGAGAACCTATATCCTGAAAAACCTTCATTTGGGCCTTCAAAATGGCCCCGAAAGTTAAAAACTGCTAAAAATAATAAATTGCCAAAATTGTCAGAAAACGGTTTTGAGCCAGTCAAAAAAGGTGGGTGGCCATCGATATCCACCTGGATGAATCCTCCCTCCTTAGAAAGAAATGGTCTCCATTGCGTTGAGTTCCCGGGGGAGAGGGAAAAGCGTTTGATGAATCTGCATCTTGGTGAGTTGCTTGCCTTGCTGGAGACATCACGTTGCTCAGTTTGTGGAAGTCTGTCATGAACCTGTTGAGGCTGAGGTTGTTCAATAGGTTGGGCTACATGAGAGGATGGTGTGCAGAAGGAATCTTTTCACTTTTCTACAACCTTTTTGACCTTCTTCTGTTGGATAGAATGTGCTTAGGGTGAAGTTGTAGTGGTGCCAACATCCTTCTGTTCCCCTTTTGAAAAGATTATGAAGAAGTTGAATTTTGCAGTATGAGATACTACCTTTGTGGAACTTTTTTGGTGGAACAGTAATCAGAACTACTTATGGTATTCTATAGAGATGACCCCCCAAAGTAGAAATGACATTGTGGGGTCAAGACTCATAAATAGCATGGCGCTTCCACATATATGATTGGCCCAAGAGAGCATCACAGACATCCAGTGGGGAAACATCACATAATACCTCATCCTTGAAGGGTTGGATGCCATATAACAATCAACACTGGTGGCTAACAAAAATATCTCATCCTTGGCGAAGCCACCCGATGTTGTATGGTTGTGGGTGTGGTGTTTTCGACAATCCAAACTGTTTGACGACCTCTGTTGAGATGAGGTTCTTTTGGCTTCCACTGTCAACAATAGAAGGTAGTGGGGTCCCCTTCACACGCATCTGTGAAAGAAAAAGGTGGTCACCCTCTTCAGGATCTGTTGGTTCTTCTGGTTGAATTGTTGCAGTCGTGACAATAGTAGTGGGGTTCACATCAATGATCTGTCCTTTACCATTATTTTCAGAATTAGATTTTGAATCAGGGTTCGGCTCTTTATCTTTGATCTCGGCCACCAATGATTCTTTTGAGTGACATTCATCAGTGTTGTGTCAGGGGATTTTGTGGAACTCGCAACAATTTCCGATGTCCTTATTTGTCTTCCCATGACCCTTATTTTCCTGTGTCTTAGACTGTTTGTTAGGGCCATCTTTTTCATACTTTGGTTGTTGTGGATTTGCAGACCTGAACTCCTGTTTGTTCTGGTTCTTAAATTTATTCTCGATTTTAACATCATATCGATAAGTAGCATCGAGTGATGAGATGTCCAAAAAATCCATTTCAGACTGGATGTATCTGTGTAGAGTCCCACGGTATTTCAGAACCAAATGTTGCTTGGAGTCTTTGATACCCATCTTGGTGCACAAGGTATGGAAGGTATTGGTGAAATCAAGAACTGCTTGGCCCCTCTCTTGACACAGTGTGGTCCATCACATGTACTGGTCCTCATAGTTGCCAACAAGTTAATATTGTTCCTTTACCGCATCCACAAAAAAATCCCAAGTGGGATCGGCCCCATATATTCTAGACTCCTCTGTGGAAATTTGATCCTAGTAAATTTCCCACCAACGTTTGACATGAGGGAGAGATTTAAGGAGTGTGAAGGTGATATTTTCTTTGTTAGAAAAATTGTGAACAGAGAAATAACCTTCTAACAAAGTTAACCATTTTTCTAGGGCTTATGCATCTATCTGTTCTTGAAATACAGGAATATTAAAATTCACTTGTACCTTGAAAGGCGAGGTGCCTCCAAAGTGGCCCCTTGATGAAAGTGCGCCTATTGTTATCGGCAGGCATTGAAGGATGTGGGAAAAATTCTCCATCATTTCGTCACTCTGTTATGTGAGAGCTTGCTCAAGCAATAGATTGATAGGATTGTTTTCTCCTTCGTTTTTCTTTTCTTCCACCATTGAGGGTTTATTGGATGTGTGAGAGTGATTTTCTTCAAGAGAGACAAGCTCGAGACCCAACTTTCTATACTCTAACCTCGTCGGGGACATGCACTAGAAAAAATGATCAAGAGCAGTCTGCTCTGATACCACTGGTCTGGATTATTTTCGGCAAGAAATGAGAGCAGAGATATAATAAGGAAATGCACAGAGATATCACAGATATTCAATAATATAACATAAATGTATCAGAGATGCAACCATAAACACAGATATACAAAAATACACAATTTATATTAATGAAAGAAATGTACAGAGACTGTAAAAATACAGAGTGAAAGACTCGCTAGAATGGTGGCAGCTTATCTCTGAGAAGAGATGTGACGGCTACTCGCATTTGCCAGAAGATGATTACAATGAGGCTCTGAAGGCCTTTTTAAAATAAAACAGAATGCCAAAAACTCTAGACATCCAAAAACCTAACCCTGGGATATGAAGTGTCAAAATTCATGTGGGCCCCGTTTGGGTAAGTGAGTACATCAACTTCCATGGGTCGTAATATTTGCATACGGTCTCCATTTTAGGTGTGTGATAGCTCATTAGAAAGGTATCATCGAAGATATTAATTTTGGGAAATCAATCATGCATTTGGCCATCATTGAGAACCTTTATCTCGAAAAACCTTCATTTGGGCCCTCAAAATGGCCCCAGAAGTGAAAAACTGCTAAAAATAGTAAATTGCCAGAAAATTGTTTTGAGCCAGTCGAAAAAGGTGGGTGGCCACTGATATACACCTAGATCAATCCTCCCTCCTTAGTAAGCAATGGTATCCATTGCATTGAGTTCTCAGGGGAGAGGGAAAAGCGTTTGTTGAATCTGCATCTTAGTGAGTTGCTTGCCTTGTTGGAGACGTCGCGCTGCTCAGTTTGTGGAAGTCTGTCACGAACCTATTGAGGCTGAGGCTGTTCAACAAGTCAGGATACATGAGAGGACGGTGTGCAGAAGGAATATTTACACTTTTATACAACCTTGTCGACCTGCTTCTATTGGATAGAAGGTTCTTGGGGCGAGGTTGTAGTGGTGCCAATGTCCTTTTGTTCCCCTTTTGAACAGATTGTGAAAAAGATGAATTTTTTAGTATGATATACTACCTTGTGGCACTTTTTTGGTCGAACAGTTTTCAGAAATTCCTTTGGTATTCTATAGAGATGAACCCCCAAAGTAACAATGACACTATGGGGTCGAGAATCATAAATAGAATGGCGCTTCCACATATATGGTTGGCCCAAAAGAAAATCACAAACATCCAGTGGGGTAACATCACATAATATCTCATCCTTAAAGGGTTGGATGTCGTATAACAATTGACACTATTGGATGACACAAAGATCTCATCCTTAGGAAAGCCACCCGATGTTGTATGGTTGCGGGTGTGGTGTTGTCGACAATCCCAATTGTTTGACGACCTCTGCTGAGATGAGGTTCTTCTAGCTTCTGCTATCAACAATAAAATGCAGTGGGGTCCCCTTCACCCACATCTATGAATGAAAAAGGTGCTCCCCCTCTTCAGGATCTGTTGGTTCTTCATGTTGAATTGTTGCGGTCACGACAATAATAGTGGGGTCCACGTTAATGATCTGTCATTTACCATTATTTTCAGAATAAGATTCTGAATCAGGGTTCGACTCTTTGCCTTTGATCTCGGCCACCAATGACTATTTTGAGCGACATTCATCGATGTTGTGCCAGGGGATTTTGTGGAACTCACACCATTTTCCGGTGTCCTTCTTTGGCTTCCCATGACCCTTCTTTTCCTATGTCTTGGACTAGTTTCTGGGAGACTGTTTGTTAGGGACATCTTTGTCATACTTTGGTTGTTGCGGATTTGTAGACGCGAACTCCCATTTGTTCTGGAGCTTAAATTTATACTCAATTTTAATAACATATCGATAATCATCACCAAGTGATGAGATGTCCAGAAAATCCATTTCAGTCTGGATGTATCTGTGTAGAGTCCCATGGTATTTCAGAACCAAATGTCGCTCGGAGTCTTTGATACCCAGCTTGGTGCACAAGGTATAGAAGGTATTGGTGAACTCAGGAAATGCTTGGCCCCTCTCTTGCCGTAGTGTGGTCCATCTCATGTACTGGTCCTCATAGTTTCCAACAGGGTAATATTGTTCCTTTACTGCATCCACAAAAAAATCCCAAGTGGGATCAGTCCCATATATTCCAATCTCCTCTATGGAATTTTTCTCCCAATAAGTTTCCCACCAATGTTTGACATGAGGGAGAGATTTAAGGAGTGTGAATATGATCTTTTCTTTGTCGGAAAAATTGTGAACAGAGAAATAACCTTCCAGCAAAGTTAACCATTTTTCTAGGGCTTCTACATCTATCTGTCCTTCAAATACAGGAATATCAAAATTAACTTGTACCTTGAAAGGCGAGGTGCCTCCAAAGTGGTCGCTTGATGAATATGTGCTTGTTTTTATTGGTAGGTGTTGAAGGATGTGGGAAAAATTATCCATCATTTCATCCCTTTGTCGTGTGAGAGATTTCTCAAGCAACAGATTGATAGGATCGTCTGCTCTATCGTTCTTCTTTTCTTTCGCCATTGAGGGTTTCTTCAGTGTGCGAGAGAGATTTTATTTTAGAGAGACAAGATCGAGACCCAAATTTCTATACTTGGACCTGGTCGGGTACATGCACTAAAAAAAAACGATCAAGAGTAGCCTTCTCTGATACCACTGATCCGGATTATTTTTCAGCATGAAATGAGAGCAGAGATATAATAAAGAAATGCATAGAGATATCGTAGATATTAAATAATATAAAATAAATGTATCAGAGATGCAACCATAAACATATATATACAGTAATACATGATTTCTATTAATGAAAGAAATGTACGGAGACTATAAAAATACAGAGTGAAAGACTCGCTAGAATGGTGGCAGTTTATCTCTGAAAAGAGATGTGACGACTACTCGCATTTGCAAGAATATGATTACAATGAGGCTCTGAAGGCCTTTTTAAAATAAACCAAAATTCCAAAAACCCTAGACATCGAAAAACCTAACCCTAAGGGATGAAGCACCAAAAGTCATTTGGGCCCCGTTTGGGTAAGTGAGTACATCAACTTCCCGGGACCGCAACTTTTGCATACGATCTTTGTTTTAGGCGTGTGATAGCTTGTTGGAAAGGTATCATAAAGGAGATTCATTTTGGGGTCTAAATCATGCCTCTAGCTATCATTGAGAACCTGTATCTCGAAAAGCCTTTATTTGGGCTCTCAAAATGGCCCCGGAAGTTAAAAACTGCTAAAAATAGTAAATTGCCAAAATTACCAAAAAATTGTTTTGAGCCAGTCAGAAAAGGTGGGTGGCCACTAATATCCACTTGGATAAGCTGGGTCGAATGGGAGGGAATCGAGCCCATGACCTCCAAGGAAATATTCCAAACAATATTCCAACGACTTAGTTATATGTTCCTACCAATGTATGATAGTTATTTATTTTTATAAAACACAAAGAATATATATTTAAGTTGTAACCAAATAGCCCAAGCATCTAGGGGGGTCGGGTGGTCTAACTATCCCTATATACACCTAGTGCCAACCTTTGTACAACATGGAAATGCATTCCAGTTTGTATATGAGATGCACAAAATTTGTGCCAAGACACAATTTTCCTCATTTTGCATGCAAGATCTGTTCCTATTTTAGATTTTCCTCATTTTTCATACTATAGAGTTCTTTGAGAAAAGTATAGAGTGTGTATACTCATTTTTCTCAAAATTTTGAGAGGGATCTGATGGTGATGTTAGTGATGTGTTAAAGTGTTGTGTACGGAGATCTTAGTCGATGTTTTCATGTATGAGACCCATAGTCTCGTTATGCATGAAAAAGGGGTGATCCAAATTTATGAGCAGAAAAAAATGAATAATAGACCAATTACAATAACACAGAGATATGGAGAAAAATAACAGATATCGAGTGAACAATAAATTCTATTGAATAAATAAAGTAGGCTGAAACTGTAAAACTACAGAACTAAAAACAAGTTGCTCAAATGGTGGTAGTTATCTCTAAGAAGAGATGTGGCTACTACGTGCATCCGTCTGAGAAGAATGAATACAATGAGGTTCCAGAGGCCTTTTAAACATTACTCATGAATGCCAAAACCCTACACATCCAAAACCCTAACCCTGGGAGATGAAACCCCAGAATTTATGTGGGCCCCAATGGGTAAGTTGGTACCTCAACTTCCTGGGGTTGTAAATTTTGTATACGGCCTCCGTTTTAGGCATGTGATAGACAGTTAGAAAGGTATTTTCGATTAATACGCATTATTCCATCAAACTCTCACTATGTCTACAGTTTGACTATGGAAAGCCAAAAAAAACACTATTTAGGGCCCCAAAATGGCCCCAAAAGTACAAAAAGATGTACTGGCATGAAAACATCCAAAATAAGCCAGTTGGATTAGGTGGGAGACCACCAATCTCCACCTGGAAGCTATGTATGGATTCAAACATCCCCAGAAGTGTATAACCCACAATTACAAATAATTACAAAAGAACGTGATGAACTCAAAATTGTCAAGAGGAGCCAGTTGGAATAGGTGGGTGGCCACCAATATCCACCTAGATCAATCCTCCCCCCTTAGGAAGCAATGGTCTTCATTGCATTGAGTGCCCCCATCGGGTGAGGAAACTTATGTTGAATTTGGCCGCAGGTGAGCCACTTTCCTTGGTGTAGGAGCTTCCCTACCTTGACAACCCGATAAAGTTGGATCTTCAGTTGGTGAGTGCCCTTGACCTGTGTGTCCACTATCTGATCAATGGATGCTTGTTCCATGTAGTCAGGGTTGATATTTTTTGGTGTCAGTTGTTCTGTGATATCTAAGGTGTCCAATATGTAAATGTGTTGAACTTGTACATAATATATCTAGCTAAACAATAATACACACATTTGCAGAGAGAATTGGATAAAGAAGAAGGAGAGAAAGAATGGAAGAATTCTCATTAATCGTATTCCACACTCAAAGAGTGAATAATTTACAATAGATATAGGATACATGAGTAAATAATGAGTCATAGTGGTGGTCTAGAGTGATATGGACACACACCAATAGTTACGGGAGTAAACTGCCACCTATTCTAGTCTCTTAGGGAGTTATGGGAGTGAACTGCCACCTAGCTAAGTTAACTAGTCAACTAGTCTTTAGTTAACTGACTAAATGGGGAGTAATGAGGAGTTAACTCAGAGAATCAAGGGTAATGCGCCAGTCTGATGATGATCCCAAGGAAAGTGCACCTTAGTTGGTGATGATATCAATGTTGCATGGTGACAAAACCAATGCAGCATCTAAACTCAACTCAACTAGTCAAACTGAAATGCCAACTGAAAAAGAATATTCTCCAGATGGAATATTCTCCCCTAAAATATAGGAGACTATATAATGACTAATTATTACTAATAAACAAGGAAAAACCTTAGGAAAAAATAAATCCTAGGTGTGTGTGAAGTAACTCCAACACCCCCCCTGAACATCACTATGGTGAAAATAAAGAATGGGTCCTGACAACAAGGCCATGTTAGGTACCCAAATAAAAAATATACACTGAACTAAATGAGGAAAGAGGGAAAACCTCATGGGAAAACCCCCCCTCAAATTACAATTCATAAAAAAAAAATGAGAAGGAGCAAAAACAAAAACAATTGCTAAGCAACCATGTCCTTCACTGCAAGAAGACCTTGCAACTGTGCAAGTTTGTGCTCGTTGAATATTATGTTGACGATGTAGATGTCTGCACAGATATGATGAAGTAGATGAATCATTGATATGTCTACACATATCCACTTTATTTTCTTGTAATGAACAATATCCAAATAAAATTTGGATGAAACTTTGAAAACCGTGCGGTTGTTTCCGGAAAAACGCTGAAATTTTGTTGATTTTAAAATGATCATAACTTCACTTCTCGAACTCCGTTTCGGATGATTTTTTTTTAAATTGGATATTTCCCCGAGAGGAATTAAAATATCCAATTTTTTCTGCAAATTGTGCTAAGAAAATATCACAATTGAGTCTTATTTTTGTGGCTCTCTTTTTGTCTCCTGAGATGCATGCATGGTGCATGCAAAAGTGTCTGCATGTGACTCCTAAGATGCATGCCATATATCTTCCACATGAAATTCAGAAAATAAATCTGAAATGGAGTAGACATCATATTCAATTAATGGGATGCAATTTTTCGTAAAAACTTGTGTAGAAATCTCTTCAAACTCAGAAGATTTATCTTCCAGTGGTTTATCTACATTCTCTATATTTTCAACATTTTGCATGCATTCTTCCTTATTCCCAAACAAAACCTCCAATCTGCTCCATAAATCATTTGGAGTGAATTATTGTGAATCATCATATACTTGATGGAGAATTTTGGGGGAAATAAAATAGAGGATACATCCTATGGCCATATATTGTCTATTGAAAAAGTCATTTTTCTCATCGACATAATCAGGCTCTACTTCCATTTCCATAGTTATTTGGTACAAGCCTCTACATCTAAGCATAATCATAATTTTTGGCTTCCATTCCAAATAGTTATGAGGCGTGAAAAGTATTTCTGGCGAATAATCCATCATTTTGTTGTCTTCAATCTTCAATACCTGCAAAAATGATTTGGTGTAGCTTTTGCTTAGCAATCCGTCAGCTCTGATACCATGTAAATGTGTTGAAATTGCACAGAATAGATCTAGTTAAACAATAATACACACATTTCCAGAGAGAATTGGAGAAAGAAGAAGAAGGAGAGAAAGAATGGAAGAATTCTCACTAACCGTATTCCACACTCAAAGAGTGAATAATTTACAATAGATATAGGATACATGAGTAAATAATGAGCCATACTGGTGGTCTAGAGTGATCTGGACACACACCAATAGTTACGGGAATAAACTTCCACCTAGTATAGTCTCTTAGGGAGTTATGGGAGTGAACTGCCACCTAGCTGAGTTAACTAGTCAACTAGTCTTCAGTTAACTGACTGAATAGAGAGTGATGTGGAGTTAACTTAGGGAATCAAGGGTAATGCACCAGTCTGGTGATGATCCCAAGGAAAGTGTGCATTAGCTAGTGATGATCCCAATGTTGCATGGTGAAAAAACCAATGTAGCATCTAAACTTAACTCAACTAGTCAAACTGAAGTGTCAACTGAAAGAGAATATTCTCCAAATGGAATATTCTCCCCTAAAATATAGGAGACTGAATAATGACTAATTATGACTAATAAACAAGAAAAATCCTTAGGAAAAAACAAATCCTAGGTGTGTGTGAAGTAACTCCAACACAATAATGGTGGAAAATATGGCCAAAGGAGGTTCACATTGAACATTGGGTGCAAGCCAAGGAAGGGTGGAGTGTTGAGCTCAAAATCATTACTACCCACAACCTTGGTGATATTGTAAGGCCCATAGCGAAGTGGGTGGAGCTTCCAATGGGGCCCAGTAAGGTGTTCTTTCTGCAAATTTAACCAGACCTTATCTCCCACCCGAAACTTGTGTGGTACCCAGTGTTTATCATGGTGTTTCTTGTACTTAACATTGGCTTTCTACAAAATCTCATGGACTTGTTGGAGGATGTGTTGAATCTTCTCAATGAATCTAGTGGATTTGTCGACCTTACACTGAACATGGGAAGAATATGTATGTTTTGTTGCAAGAGGTAGTGCAACATCAATGGGACCCAAGGGTTGGAATCCTAGCCCCACCTTAAAGGGGATATGGTCATGTTGATCACTCAACACACCATAAAAAGCCTCATCAAATTTTGTCACTTTTTGGGAACCACTTGTTTTTTTCACTGTCTCACTCGATTTCATTTTGGGAAATGTTTTATCTTTTTTTGTTTCATGACTCTCATCACCTATTCAGGTTTGTTTGAACTTATGAAACCTCATAACTAAAAGACATTAACACCTGGATTAAGAATCGACAGCCAAACACTGCACCTAATGTGCTCAGGTTCAACATCAAAAAGAATTCAAGTAAAGGAACCACACAAAAAACAACAATCGTCGAGCGTCGATCCTCATTGGCATTAGCAGAAGGTGGTTTTGGTTTGCGTAAGTTATTCACATAAAGGTTCGAGAGATACTTGATCCCCTTCATCATCAATAAAATATCAGGAAGAAAGACATTAACAAAGGACGTAAAGAAATCGTCGATAGCCGATGCCCGATGCGCTTTATCAGGATCAGAGAAAATCTAGAAGGATCACAATAAAAATTCCAACCGCGATAAAATGATAACCAATCACCGATCCCCAATGCGTTTTCAGCATCGGGACTTTTTCGAGGGAGCCGATCCGAGGGCACTTGGGTAGGTTTATCGCCGATCGTCAATCCTTCACACTTTCGGTGTCGACAAGTTAGGATTTGGTTTTAGAAAAAATGGCTTAAATAAATTCCCAACTCTGAATAACATGAGTGAATTAAGTCACTAGTCTTGAACGCCACCTGTCTTTACTAGGTAAGAGGGTCATACGGTCTAGTTCTATCCTAAGTCATTTTTTTTTGGTTCCCTAGGTCCTAGTCACACCGTCGAGTCATCTTTGTCACATCAACACTGTATGGTAAGATCAATCGGCGTTGGACCTTTTGCAAGAGGATATCAATGAAAATGTTCACATCACAATCCCAACCCCTGATCCACCAGTTGAAAGAGCACGATGATGGGGTGTTTCCAGTATTAGATACGATTGGATTTTGGACATTTAAGGATCTCGTTAATGCTCAATCCTGAATTAGTTTCTACCCCATGCATCGATTGTTGAAATATTGGTTGTTGTCATTGATGTCAACCCTAGTCATTGGTTTTGGACCCCAAGATTGATGAAGGTATTTGGACATGAAGCACAGTGCACATGCAGATACAACACCCATGGATAGATAGTATACATAATGTTGTTTCTGGTGGTAGGTGGAACATCACATGGATCCTCATGGTTGAGGAGAAATGAATTTTTGAAGATGACAAAGTGAATTGAAGAAGGAAGTACAGGTCAGCCCAAAAGATAATTAAAGAAAAGAAGTACAAAATAAGAAAGTGTCATTTCATCCCTAATGTTAAAAGGAAATGACATAAAGGGTATAAATACATATCATTATACATTCATTTTAGAAACACAAGTTTTTCAATGAACAAGGAGATATAAGTCAAATTTTAGAGGAAATCTGAAGTAAAGAAGGTTGAATTTCAAGGGAGGATGAAATCTCTTAGTGATGTGTTCTAAGGTATGTTATTTACAGGTCATCTTATCATTTTCACTATAAATTTTTTTCTAGAACGATTCAGATGGTGAAATTTGAAGGCTAGTGAGAAGACATATCTAGGTACCTGTGGTAACAATTTCAGTTCTTCATTCTCTATAATTTTGGAGATGCACTATGTGGAAGATAGGGTTTTTTACTAGTCCTGAAGCTAGTCATAAACAGGTGTTCCGGGTAAAAATGTTATAACTTCTTCATAGATAATACAAATGAAGTGAGACCAATTGCATTGGAAATGGTATGGGCTTTAGTTTCTTGTGTACAAATTTCAGAATCAGATGTTAAATATTGAGCACGGGGAAATATGTACAAGTCCTCTCTTCTGAATAAACCAAAATTGAATAAGGTCTACCATTTTCTCTATAAATCCCTTTTTGGGAGGATTCAATGAGTGATAATTGGAGGAGTTTCAGAGAATACATTGAGTAATATTATCTACAGGATCAGAGTATTCCAAGAAGTGAAGAATTGCAGAAGTTGAAGAAGTCTCAGGAAGCATTATCAGGTTCTATGTGATGGATGGTTGATGGTGATAATTTAATGTAAATTTTTATTATCTTTCATATATTGTTGGGTGGAAGGAAGGGGCAATCATGGAGAGGTAAACCCTCTCTTGATATTGGAGGATTGTATCTTCCTTTTGGAGGTTTATCCCTCCCTTTATATTTGGAAGATGTAGCTTCCCTTGGAATTCATTACTTCCTTTGAACAATAACTATTGATTATTTCTCATATATTGTACATGGTGTATTGTGGTGTATTGGTGTAACTCTTATACTATTGTTCATTGTTCATTGGATATAATTGAATATATGATCTGGTTGAAGTATAGGTTGAAAAAGTTTTTGAATCGTACTTGATATTGATTCACGCCCCTCTCAATATCAAAAATTAGTATCAAAGAGTGTTCCTTCAGTACAGTTTAACCACTCGAAGGAAGATCTTAAGCAGAAATGGAAGACAACATTCCAAATGGGATTCCACCATTTGATGGAAGCAATTTTGAATACTGGAGTAATAGAATGGAAACTTTCATGAAATATCTTGGGGCATATGTTTGTTTCTCAGTTTCTTTAGGATACAATGCTTTGAAGAAACCAAATACTGCATCTCAAAATGAAGCAAGAAGGAACATCAAATTGGCAATAGATACCATCATGAATGGATTGACAGATTCAGTGAAATCCAAGGTGGGATCATGTGCATCAACAAAAGATATTTGGAACAAGCTACAAGACCTTTATGCAAGGGAATAAGAAGAAGAAGAAGAAGAAGAAGTTGAAGCAAATTACAACATCTGAGATTTCAAAGAAGAAAATAGAGGTCAATTCGTTTGATTTAATTGTGAAGGAGTAGGACATGTTGAATTTGAATGTCCTTATCCAAGGATTGAAAGAGATGACATTGAAGAAGAAAATTCCAATGAAGAAGAAGAAAATCATGAAGAAGAAATGATTCAACATGAAGATGAGAATCTTAAAAAATTGAAGCATGTTGAGATTGAAAATAGAAAGCTCAAAAACACGCATAAAAAACTAAGAAGTGAATTGGGTAGTTGTGAAAATATAGTTGTAAGCTTGAAGAAACAATTAGAAGACTTTTAGAAACTAAGAGAAGAAACCATTTCCTTGACAAATCTACTCGAAGAAGCAAGAGTAATAGGAGAACAAAAGAATGTCCAAATGATGAAGAAAGAAGAAAATTGTGAGAAACTTGAACAATAAGTTGTCTCATTGAGGAAGAGCTTAAGAAAATCTCAAGTGCCAAAATAATTAACACATCTTGGATGCATGGGTGAAACTTCATGCCAAGAAGATGCAAATACCAACAAGAAGGTTGAAGAAATAACTACACAGACAGTTGATGAGAAGTGGAACAGGAATCAGGATACCGGAAAGAAGGAATGATTACAAAAGAGATGAATATCCAAGAAGACCTCCTACCCTCAAGAATCAAACAAGCTTCAATCAGTATGAAGGAAACTACAGAAGAGTAGATCATGAACCCAGATGGACTACTTCGCAAAGAAGGTCACTTACTCCCAAGTATCAAAATTTGTTTCTTGGTCATTGTTATACCTGCAAAAATTTTGGACATAAGGCAATTAATTGCATAATCAATGAAAGGATCAACTATGAAAGAAACATGAATGGTGTAAATAGAAGATATGGAAATAATAGTGGATTTGTCAACATAAGTTATAATTCATTCTCCCCATTGATGGAAAAAAATATTGTATTCTACAAATGTAATTATCTTGGTCACAAAGCACGAGATTGTAGATATATGAATGAAGATGCTCCTATGAAAAATTTCCCTATGCCAACCACAATATGGAGAAGGAAAGAGATTCCAAACAATGAATATTTCCGAATAGCATTGACCGCTGAAAAATGTAAAGAAGAAGATGAATGGTACATAGAAAGTGGATGTTCTTCACACATGACTGAGGATCAAGGAAAATTCATCAGCTTGAAGAGAAAGGGTGGAAATTTTGCATTTGGAGATGACTCATCTGCCAAAATACTTGGAAAAGGTGTAGTAGACCTTGTAAGAAAAAATGTAAAAGCAAAGAATGTCCTATTGGTTGAAGACTTGAAGCATAATCTACTCAGTGTTACTAAAATGTGTGATCAAGGATATACTCTCACATTTGACTCACAAAGATGAAAAATCAAAGAAGAAATTTCAGGAAGACTGGTTGCAACTGCAACAAGGAGACCAAGTAACATATACGTCCTAAATCCATGAAACATATCCAAGAAAGAGACCATAAAAATGAAGTTTTATTAATTGTTATATGTTTAGGGGGAGTAGCCCCAAAGAAGAGTTGTCATTGAACTCGGGGGGAGAAACCCTACCCTTTTCCATTGATTTCAAAGGGGGAGATAAATTGGGAACATGATGACAAGGGGAGCATGAGTGTTGCCATCAATGACAAAGGGGGAGATTGTTGGAAGATTGGTTGTTTTCATTGATGTCAACCCTATTCATTAGTTTTGGACCCCAATATTGATGAAGGTATTTGGACATGAAGGACAATGCACATGGTTGATCCTCATGGATCCTCGTGATTGAGGATAAATGATTTTTTGAATATGAAAAAGTGAATTGAAGAAGGAAGTATAGGTCGGCCCTAAAGATAATTAAAGAAAAGAATTACAAAATAAGAAAGTGTCAGGTCGGCCCTAATGTTAAAAGGAAGTGACATAAAGGGTATGAATACATATCATTGTACATTCATTTTAGAAACACAAGTTTTTCAATGAAGGTCGAATTTCAAGAGAGGATGAAGTCTCTTGTTGATGTGTTCTAAGGTATGTTATTTACAAGTCATCTTACCATTTTCACTATAATTTTTTTTCTAGAACGATTCAGATGGTTAAATTCGGAGGCTAGTGAGAAGACATATCTAGGTACCTGTGGTAAACATTTCAACTCTTTATTCTCTACAATTTTGGAGATACACGCTGTGGAAGATAGTGTTTATTACTAGTCCCGAAGCTAGTCATAAACAAGTTTTTTGGGTAAAATAGTTATAACTTCTTCATAGAAAATCCAAATGAAGTGAGACCAATTGCATTGGAAAGAGTACATTCTATAGTTTCCTGTGTATGAATTTCAGAATCATATGTTAAATATTGAGCGTGGGGCATTCTGTACAAGTTCTCTCTCCTGAATGAACCAGAATTGATTAAGGTCTAAGATTTTCTTTATAACTCCCTTTTTGGGAGGATTCGAGGACTGGAAATTGGAGGAGTTTCAGAGAATACATTGAATAATATTATCTACAGGATCAAAGTATTCCAAGAAGTGAAGAATTGCATAAGTTGAAGAAGTCTCAAAAAGCATTATCGGGTTCTATGTGATAGTTGGTTGATGATGATAATTTAATGTAAAGTTTTATTATCTTTCATATATTATTAGGTGGAAGGAAGGGACAAGGATGAAGAGGTAAACCCTATCTTGATATTGGAGGATTGTATCTTCCTTTTGGAGGTTTATCCCTCCCTTTATATTTGGAAGTTTTAGCTTCCCTTGAAAGTCATTACTTCCCTTGAACAATAACTATTGATTATTTCTCATATATTGTTGATTCAAATGGATCTTGAAAGGATCAAAAAACAAAATTCTCAAATTCTCAATAAAATGACATGATCACAAAGTTCTCATCATAAGCGTCCTGACAGTGAAAATGGACCAAAAAACGGAGTCTGTATGCAAAGGTTATCTCAATCTAAAGTTTGGGTCAAATAGATAAAAGTCAACTTGTCAAAGGACACATGGCATATTCTGGAGCTGACACATGGCATGAATAAGGTGACGTGGAAAAGTGCATAATGGGCACATGGAAGGTTTCATAGGTAACAAGTGGCAGAGTTTTGTGTGGATACTTGAGAGTTGATTGGTTTTCACATGGGCCAATCCCATGACAACACGTGGCATGTTGGGATTGGTAAGATATGGCAAGTTATTAAATTTTAAGGAGGAATTATATATTAATATATATGGTTATTTTTAAAACTATATATATTGTGGTCATTAAAGTGGATAAGCCACGAATATTTTATAAAGTGGACAAAGTGCCTATTTAAAAATGGATATGGTATGCCACGTTGTGGTATTATGGTTATAAAACCATATGTAATATGGTTTGGATATGCCATATTAAAAGAACTTTATGCATATTTTATGCCACAAATATTTTTATGTGGGTGTTAAACCATATTAAAAGCCAAAAACAATTGTTACAACACACCACATATTAGTTAAGTGGGTTGAAAAATTTGGCATATGATTTATTTAAACCATATATGTCATATACTATGGAGATTTGGCCCAATTCTATGCCAAAAAGGTGGGAGGTTGGGATTCGACCTCCCCACCTCATCATTTTTAAACCAAAACTTTTACTAGTGCTTCTACTAGGCAAATTATTCTAAGTTATGCATAATAGTAAGTTTTATGCAGAGAAGCCAATGAACTAGCCAAGATTTAGAGGCCATTTCTTGGAGCTACATTCAGTCTTTTTCAGTGTTGTCAGTTGCATTGGATTTATGAGGTCGAGAATAGCATAGTGAGACCAGTATGAAATCCATTTGATGCAATTTTTATGTACATTTTTATCATTTGAATAAATTAATAAGAAATCCTCCCCACTAAGACAAAGGCCCGGAGACGTAGGCAACCAAGCCGAACTCCATTATCAAGCTTGGTGTTACGGTTTGTTGTTCCTTATGTCTATTTTATGTTCTGTATTGTTTAATATGGCTGCAAAATTCTTTCAATTAAATATTTTTCCTCATTTAATTTTTTGAGTGGTAATTTAACACATGCTTAAAACTCAACCATAGTCTTTAAAATATCTTTTTGGATCAAGTGGTATCAGAGCTAGTTGACGTTTGGATTTGAGTTTTGCATGATTACCAGAGAAAGGCTACATTGTGGTGAAGGCGATATTTTGAAGAGAATCCATTGATTGGATTGAGAAAGAGAACTTCTCAAAGAGAGAAGATGGTGTCGGAAGAGGGAATTTCTTAGGATGAGAAAGAGTTTCGAAAAACTTTCTTTGCTATGTCAGAGACGATGAAATTTTTTTACGAGGATTACTCGGAACGAAAGAGACCAAATCTGGGTGAATCTTCAAAGGGAAAAAGTGAAGAAGGAGAGGATCCTCCTCAAATTTCTCCTTCACCTCCATATTTACCTCCTTCTACTCCTTCTTCTTCAAGTTCAAGTTCTAAATCCACTACAAAGAAACATGTCCATGAACATAAGAATGAAATTCTTTTACTAAAACTTGATGTGAAATTTGAATTACCTATGTATAATGGTGAAGTCAATGCAGAGAAACTTGAAAATTAGGTCAGACAGATGGAGGTCTATTGCAGTGTGCAACAGATCAAGGATGAGGCCACATGAATCAAGTTGGCATCATTGAGACTAGAAGGCACAGCTCTCATCTGGTGGAAAAGTAAGTTGCAAAATGGAACACAACAAGTGGGTAATGTATTTCCATCATGGAAAAGTTTCATTTATGCACTTAGAAATAAATTATATCCTTTGGGTTATAAAGAAAAATCATTAATTGAATTTAAAGATTTAAAACTAAGAAAAGGAAAGACAGTGCAAGAGTATACAGATGGATTTCCAAAAATGGAATTGATGTTATATATCCATTTACATACACAAGAAACCCTTATGAAGTACATAGGAGGTTTACCTGCACACATTAGAAACATTGTATTCATGTTTGGACCCACTAACCTTGATGAGGTTTTTGTTCAAGCGACATATATTGAAGCAGGGAAAAAATGTGTATCAGGGGAATCATCTTCAAGGAAGTGGAATGGCAAGAAAGGAAGAGAAGCCCTCTTGCAAGCATTGCAAGAAAGAGGGGCATGATGAGGGCCATTGCTAGAAATTTCAATCCAAGAAGAGACGAAAGTGGTTTAAATAAAGGAAAGGGAGGAAAATAGTTGCAGCAGCAACACGACCAACAGACTTGGGATCGAATTCGGGTGATGAATCTAAAGTCTCATTGGTTGGTTCGACAGGTAAAATTGGTGATGGATTTGATTCTAGAAGTAAATTATTTCACATAAGGGTCATAATGAGGCATACTAAGGTCGACACATTGATAGATAGTGGATCTCAATCTAACTGAATTTTTGGTTAAAAAATTGGGATTAAACACTTAGATGCATCATAAACCTTACACACTTAAATGGATAAGCAACAATGATCAATTTCACATAACAAAGCAATGCACATTAAAATTTTCAATTTCATCTAAGTTTGTGGACGAGGTAACATGTGATGTGGTGCCACTAAGTGAATGTGGAATGGTCTTAGGCAGTCCTTACTTGTATGATCATAAATAAATCTTTTACGGGGAAAATAATCAATATAACTTAACCAAAGCAGGTCAAGAATATGTTGTTCATGCTCATCATTTAAAGGAAAACAAATCTCTTCAAACAATGGAACAATTAATAAAGGCAGCTCTTGCAAGAACCACACCTATAATTGTTTCAAATCAAGTAATTGATCTTAAGAAAGAATGGGAGATGATTGCAAAATGAAATATCAATCACACTTTTCTTAAAGATAAGATAATGTCGTGAAAGTATTATAAACATATTAGCTCATTTGCAATCATATTTCTGATGTTATCATTAGTAATGTTGTCGACATGGATGATAGTGGCTTTAGTAAGATGTGACAGGGTACAAGTGGCTAACAATATGCTGCCAATTATCATGATTGTTTTACAGTTGATCTTGATTAGACAGGCGCACAGGACAAAGTTTAAAGACAAAGAACAAGTCGAGTGGCATATCCCACACTTGATGATTGGTCAGTAACCTTTTGGAGGACCAAAAGGTATTTAGTGGGGAGGTGTGATCCAAATGAATCTTGAAAGGATAAAAAATCAAATTTATCAAATGCTCAATAAAATGACATGATCACGAAGTGCTCGTCATAATCTTTCTGGCAGTGCAAATGGATCAAAAAACGAAGTCCATATGCAAAAGTTATCGCAATCTAAAGTTTGGGTCAAACATATAAAAAGTCAATTGGTCAAAGAACGCATGGCACATTCTAGAGCTGACACATGGAATGAATAAGGTGACGTGGAAAAAGCATAATTGACACATGGTAAGTTGCATAAGTGACAAGTGGCAGAGTTTTGTGTGGACACATTACAATTGACTGGTTTCCACATGGGCCAATCCCATGACAACACGTGGCATGTTGGGATTGGTAAGATATGGCAAGTTATTAAATTTTAGGGAGCAATTGTATATTATAATATATATGGTTATTTTTAAAGATATATATATTGTGGTCATTAAAGTGATAATCCACGAATATTTTATAAAGTGGACAAAGTGCCTATTTAAAAAGGGATATGGTATGCCACGTTGTGGTATTATGGTTATAAAACCATATGTAATATGGTTTGGATACGCCATATTAAAAACACTTTATGCATATTTTATGCCATGAATATTGTTATGTGGGTGTTAAACCATATTAAAATCCAAAAAAAGTTGTTACAACGCACCACATATCAGTTAAGTGTGTCGAAAACTTTGGCATATGGTTTATTTAAACCATATATGCCATATACTATGGAGATTTGGACTGATTCTATGCCAAAAATATGGGAGGTTGGGATTCGACCCCCCACCTCATTCTTTTTAAAGAAAAACTTTTACCAATGTTGCTACAAGTCAAATTATGCAAAATTATGCAGAATAGTGAATTTTATGCAGAGAAGCTAGTGAACTAACCAATCTTTTGAGGTCATTTTCGGGAGCTACACTTAGTATTTTTAAGTCTCGTCAGTTGCATTGGATTTATGAGCTCAAGCATAACATAGTGAGACTAGTATGAAATTCATTTGATGTAAATTTTATGTACATTTTGAGAATTTGAAGAAATTAATAAGAAAGCCTCCCCCTCTGAGACAAAGGCCCGGAGACGTAGGCAACCTTGCCAAAATCCATTATCAAGATTGGTGTTATGGTTTATTGTTCCTTATGTCTATTTTCTATTATGTATTGTTTAAGATGGTTGCAACATTCTTTCAATAAAATCTCTTTCCTCATTTAAATTTTTGAATGGTAATTTAACACATGCTTAAAACTAAACCATATTCTTTAAAAGATCTTTTCAGATCAATTGTGCATGGTGTATTGTGGTGTATTGGCGTAACTCTTCTATTATTGTTAATTTATCATTGAATATAATTGAATAAATGATCTAGTTGAAGTATAATTTGAAAAAGTTTTTAAATTGTACTTGATATTGATTCACCCCCCTCTCAGTATCAACACCGATTAGACCACAACATTTTGAAATTTCTGATAGACCACATTACCACCCGTGCCTCCATCATCAACCCATGATGAATTTAAGTTTAAACTCCTTTGAAGATCTGGCAGAAGATTTTTTTTAATTTCACTCATAACCCAAATTGAATGGTTGATGTGACACGGTAAGATCATCCCTGTTAAATCTCTAGAACCACTGTGAACAAATTCATTATGTGCGTAAGTGAATTCCAAAGCACCCGAAGGAGAAGAGAGAGAAACTCGAGACTATACTGACCCTATTGATTACCAAAACTAGGTTTAACGAGCTTTAGAGGAAGAATGTTGCCGAGAAATCCAACCACCAGACGCTCGTCAAGAGCACCAAAGTTGAAAGAACCAGAGATAGGTGAAGGTTCTTCTCCAAGGACCATGAGGTAGTTGGACTACGCTGCTAGGGGAGAGCCTATCATCAAAACAACAACAAAGAAATCCTTTGTCTAGCCTCCGGCCTTTGGCGATACAAAGGAAAGTACCGGATCCAAGGTAGCGCTCCCACAATGGGGGGATCTCTTCAACATAATTAGACGAGAAGAATTCATGAAGTATATCCCACACAGTGATCTGGATGTAAGGGCGCTCGATGACTAGGTGTTCCCCAACATCCAATGGTCGTATTTACACATGGTGGTGAGAAGAACCCCCGTTTTCCCCTACATAGAGTTCATGAAGTGTCTCATCAACCATACGGACGGGAAGAAATGTTTGATCAATTATGAGAATGGCGGGTGCATCAGAATTTTACTCCTGATAGAAGTCCAGAAGTATTATAAGCTCAAGGACCCAGAGGAGCAGCTCAACACAGACTTTGTGGTAAATATTTATGAGTTCTGTGACACCAGTCGGTTGATGGCATCATCGTGGAAAGAGGACAATAAATTCACTAACCAGAGCAATGGTTGGTATCGAATGATCAATCGAAGGGAGCCATACATCTATTTGATGGCTCTCATCTTCCAGATATGCGGAGAAAAATACTTCTCCAAGATTTCAAAAGCATGGATGCCTTTGGCATACACAGTTGCAATCGTTGGGAGCATCTTCAACTACAGAGCGATAATCTCCAAACAATTAAGAATTTATGTACAACAAGCTCATACGCCGAAGGAAGGAGAGGCAGCAACGTCTTACATGGCCTCGTACCTACTCGATGTCATGTGCGCAAGGAACATCTTCACCGGTATGAATCTAAGTTTCCATGTTGCAGATCTCTCGATCCACGTCTACTTCAACGTACTATGGGAGAACGTGTACAAGAAGTCTTATGCTCTCATCTGTGATGAATTCATCGCTTGCATTTATTTTATTATTTTTAAGAAGGAATGCCTAAGGCTATCTATGAAAGCCAAGAAAATGATAGCCAAGGTATGCCACTGGTACTTGGACGAGTGTTCAACCTACATCAAGGTGTTTGGGGCCACGAGAGCACAAGATATCCTACTAGCTCATGTCCAGAACCAGCTCGTCATGGGAGAAATCTGTTATTAGACCATCCTGCAGGGATATAATTTCACATTGGTCAAAGACAATAAACATGATTTCATACCCTACGATTTCCATGTGGGGTTCTCTCTAGTAAAGGATATTTCTCAAGCCAAGCAAGAAGGGTTGAGCCAACTTGAATTCAGGTTCCCGACAGGCCGATTCCGGAAGCACAACCCTAAAGGCCTAGTCCTCCAACATGCTTCGCAAGTATCATCATGTTGGTCGTATTCTCACGATAAGTTTGAGGACGAAGTATTCAAAGAGAATTCCCAAGACTGGGATGAGGTGGTGCAGAGTATGGCCAACCCAAACATGACCAGGTTCAAGGCCATGAGCGTGGATGAATAGGTGGAAACAATACAGTAGTCGGCTCAAGAGGCCCTCGGATCCAGGGAAGAAATCAGAGTGGTAGAGACAACAGAGGCATGGAGAAGGGGATTTTTCTTGACACTAGAGGCAGAGACAAGGGGATTTCTCTTAATGGCGGAGGCATGAAGAGCATTGATTAGTTGTAGAATGAATCGAACCTCGTAGAGATGACAAGGGTTCTTGTTGACAACCCAATCAAAATTTGGGGAGGACCAAGTGACCCAGAGTCAATACATATTGAAGAAACCAATGGGTTAGATAACCCTGGAGCTTCAACACCACAAGTGGATCACCAGGGGAAGTTTCGACTCAACCCAAGATATCAAGGACATCAGGGAGAACAAGTACACCAAATCCCTTTTTCAATCTAATAACCATCTACGACGATGAGGAGAGTTCAGAGGTGTCCCTGGTAACTCCGATGAAAATCATAGAAGAAACAAAACCTGAGAAGGAATCCACCCCAAGTCCCAATGCTCCAAGTCAGAGTAGTCTGTAGAACTAGATCAAGGTATAAAGTGCCTTGTAAACTGAGCCACTTGACAGATCGAGAACCCTATTGGACATCTCGAGGGATGAGCTAGGATCAATCAAACAAGGGGAAAAAATTTCAGAACAGGAAATCGACATATCGACAATCGATTACCAAGTAAGTATTGAGCTTGCCCCTGATTCATAAATTTTGGCCAGTACTTTACCCTCCGATGAGAAACAGTAGAAGAGGTTCAAGAACCTAGTCTTGAACATATATACACCATCGAGATCCTGGGAAAAACACTTACTTGGGGAGAGGAACAAATCCCCAAACCTTTGGATGAAGTCATCGATATACAACCAATCGTCTACGACCGAAAGAGGAAAGCCATCATGAAGAAAACCACCACAAAAAGGAGGCTTACTTTGGAGAGTTCCATCTTCATCACCACAGAGGATAAATTGATCAATACATAGCATGCCAAGACGTCTGAGCTTATCGGCATAGGAATGGAAATCATAGATGCCACCTTATATAGAGAAAGGAAATACGAAGAGGAGTTGGTCATTGCGCTAAAGGAGTTTGAGCATCTGCGCCATTTGGAGAAATACTATCAAGACTCCACACATGCCATGGTATTTTTGAGAAGAGAATTCCAGGATGCCTACAACAAATTCACGAGTGAGAGACACCTTTTCAATTTAGGGATATCTGATTTCCAAGAAGAAACTCGTATGGTGCTAGCAACGTGAAAATACACGGAAAGATGGTATGAGAAGGCCCACCAAGCAGTGGAAAGAATTGATTACATCAACGGGGTTCAAAAGGGCTGAGACACTGAAGAGCATAGCATTCAGGTGCTAAGAGACAACAACATCGACCGTATAAGGAATTCGGTCAAATACTGGGTGAAGATGGCCCAAGAACCTCAGTGGGAGATCTAAGAGAAATGGGTTGATTATGAAAGGAGTTGGACCAAGATCAATCAAGCGATGAGAGACATCGATCTCACAGAATTTGGTGCACCTGAGGAATTTGTCGACTTGCATAACATAGTCAAACTAGATGCAGAACAAGACTCAGAGAAAACATGGCACGAGGTCAAGTACAATAGTTCATGGAGTTACCGATCAAGGCTTGGACAGTGTTATAGTAGTTAAGTGTTAAAGTAGTCAAGTATAGGGCATGGTAAATGAAGATAAATGAGATCCTTTTGGCCCCAATGGAACAACATAGATTCATGTATGCCAACACATGTGAGGAACTCTTCATCAAATGGTCAGAATACGAGAAGATTCATCCACTCAAGTGAAACCATTTGATGACTCTTAGAAGACTGAGATATGAAAGCACCATGTGGCGATGTTTTGTTTTACTTATCTTGCACTTTTGATAGTTATTTTTAGTTAATAATTTTTTATAAATAAGAGGATCGACCTGTTAGAAGAGGTCGATGGTTTTTTCAAAGACCCTCATTTTTGGAATTGTAAAGAATTATTTCAGAGCTACCTTAATTGTGGAGTCTTGTTTAGGACCGGAGACAAGTTTATGTTTTACATCAAAGGCATCTGTGATTGGATCATAAGGAGGAATTACTTTTGACTTTGTCTCATGAATGGATGTTGTAATGAGTAAGAGTTTATGAATCTATGGATAAGTTAGTTGATTCAATATTTTTATAGTTCTTATCTCTAATGATGGAAAGTAAATCGTTGTGGTAATGTGTGATTAGTTATTAGATCTAAGGAAACTAATTTGATTGCCATCATTTTATTACATATATGTTTTCTTTCGAAAATTGTATCTTAGTCAATAATTGGAATACCAACAAGTTGATGTATTAGTACTAAGCTTGTCGTAGGTGTGAAAATCTTTGTCTACGTGCTTGAGCACGAGGGTTATCCTGAGCTCAAACTTCTTTAGTAGTTAAGTTTTTTTCCCTTTTCCTTTAGCCGGATGGTTTATACCAACACCTATATTTTATCAAACCCACCTATAAGAGAAAATACAAAAAAAATAATGTTCAAACTGAAGGAGGAGTTTTCATGAGAAGATCTCTTGTAAATCACTATGTAAATCCCATCGATTAACTGGTCGGATCGCAAGATCTGGAGAACCATTCCACTATCAAATGTTGCAGAGTCTAATTGGGCGTTGGTGGTGTTAACGCTCTATAAATTTCCTAGAGGTTGTCAGAAAGAAGAAATCTATGAGGGGTAACTTTATCCAACCGCTTTTGAAGCTGGGATCTAGCCCTTCCAACTTTAGAGAGGGATCTCTCTATATGATTTAGATATGTTTCAAATTTTAAAATATTAGGCTAGGTAAAAAAATAATTTGGTTTTGTTGTTGTAGTGTTTGTCGGGTTGGATGAGATAGTTTACACATCCATTGGGCTATGGGGTCTGTGTCTTAAAAATGAAATCTGAACCAGAAAAACAAAGAAACCTTTCATAGTGCGAGATAATATAATAAATGGATTCTTTAGTAGCATAAATGAGGAATAGCAGAAAAGACGAGAAATACAATTACAACGAAGAAGCAGTTAAGAATTTCTTTATTGTAAAATCCGAAGATAAAACACCAAAATCTTTTTAAGTCAGAAACAGGGTATACGAGATAAATCCTGCAACGTTCGTTACTTCAAAAGATTAGATTTAGAAAACAGTGTGATAACAAAGTGAGAATAACATTCAACTTAGAGAGAAAAACATCACCAGTGAATACACGCAAGAATCCTGTAAAAGTGCCTCTTTGTATTAATGGAAGATCTCTTCAAAAATATTACAGTCTGATAGCTTGAAGGGTGTGAAGATCAACAACCCCCAATACTTCGAAAAGTGAAGTATTTATAACTCCAAATTACAAACGACCATGTCATTAAAGATCAGGACATGGTAAATCTATTTTTAGCCTAACTATATTAACAAATTACATAAATCTAGGAACCGCTTGATGATGTGTTATAACTTCATGTTGTTTCCTGGGTGAACCGTTGGTGAGGCCTCTACATGACCTCATCTGACTGGAAAGATGACTGGGCAGTTGACTGAACTAGGACAGCTCATTGATTACTCGATCAGATCATAGAGTTCTTCCCATCGAAGATGACTGGAAACGTTGACTTTGAGTAGCCTTCGATAAACTTCATCCATTTCTGTGTACTTGGAGAAGGTAGATTTGGTGATGAAGATGTATCGAATCTCATGTTGAATACTGATGTCCAACTGAAGCACATCTAGAAATGCCTTGCCAGTGATGATTCCTTGAATTCCTAAAATATTTGAGCTATCTTTAGCCACATCGACTAGCCTCTTTTTGTAGTCTGGGAGTGTCATCAGTTTGTCATTAATTACCTTCAGACCAGGAAGACCTTTCTTCTGTAGAGCCTCAATATTACTGAAAAACATTTGCACTCCTAGGTCCATGACCTGAACCTTTTCTTCCAGCTGAAGCATCAATCCTCTCTTGGTCAAAACTCTCTTGACCTCAAGGATAGTCTCTGTTCTATCCTCAATTTTCAGCTCTTCCAGCTCCTCCTTGGTCTTAGAATTTAGGAACTTGATGATTTCATTAGCCTATGTGGGCATCTCTCCCAATTCTGATATGATCGTCTCAATGGCCTGTTTCCTTCTCTGCACCAATTCATTTTGTTCAAACATGATCCGTATCATTGGCCATATCTCGTTCGTAGACTTGGTGATGTATGTCCAGACACTTTCTTTGACTTCGGCCAGAGTTTTACCTGCCACTGTTTGCTTCTGGAGCTATTGTAACTCTTGTTTGAGCTGGTCCAACACCTGCTTTTCCTTGGAGAGGTTGATCTTATAGGAAGATTTGAGTTCCTGAAGGTTCTCAATCTCCTTTTTGAGCCTGCTAATCTCTGTTTCCTGTAGGTTCATCTCTTCCATAGATTTGGCCAATTCAGTTGTCTTTTCCAGAGATGTCAGTGGATTCATCGATGGGACTTATGTTACTGATGTTTTGCTCACTCCTGAGAGTGGAACTACACTCAATGGAATGACTTCCATTGGCTTCAGTTGTTCTTTCTCTTTTACTAGCTTCTCCATCTCAGCTTCCATTTCCTTTAGTTGTGCATTATGCTCCATGATAAGTTTAAGCATTTCATCTTTTTCTCCTTTTGTCTCTGTTATTTCCTTCACCTGCAAATCCTCTGTTGGTGGTAGTTTCAATTGTTTCCTTAAGGAGGCTATGTCAGCATTTTTCTTTTTAATCATCTCCTCGGCTGCTTTCATGTTTGAGGGATTGTACCCGATCTTAAGGACCAGTTCCTCCAAAGTCTTGATCCTGTTGTCTTTGGAAAAGGAAGATATCTTCTCCAAGTTCAAATATGTTTGGACGTTGTTCAAGGACACTTGCAACTTGGATGCAGTAGTGGAAGCATGTGCCAGCGTATAGAAAACCATTTCTCCTGTTTGCTTGTGCAGATCCATCTGATCGGCCGGATGCACGTCCTTAGTCTAGAATTCAAAGGTGGCCCTTTTGTAATCAGTGATTACCTTTGGATCCAGAACCTGTGCTTGGAGGAATGCCATATGCATTCTTCCCTTCTCAGTGTCAAATGCCGATAGCAGCCTGTGTTGTGCAGTTGACATCTGCTTCCAGAACTGGGAGCAAGTGCTGCTAGTTAGAGTCTGATTCTTTTTCTTGATCAGATCGTACTTCTCAAAGATGCTCAGCTTCAGTCCTATCTTTCCTGGCTAGGTGGTTGATTGAGTATCTGTATATTTCTTTGTCAACACTGAGGTTATGATATGCTGGAGGCTTGCACTGAGAGGCGACCTATCAACCTTTGTCACTGTAGTATATGGAACTTCCTTTTCCCCAGTTGGGTCGGGAACTGGACTAGTTTTGGGCCTCTTGGTATGCAGTTGAAATTCTTTTGACGATACTTTAGTGACAGGAGATGACGAATCTTGCCTAGGCCTTTTCTCTTTCGAAACCTGTAGTGTGGTTTTTTGTGACACAGTGGTCGGGGTGTCCTGTTGTTTTGCTTCAACCAAAGTGTTTGGTTCCCATCCTGTCTGGTTTGTGAATTTCTCAACTTCGGGCCTAGATTCATGGACATATAAGATATTCTTGTTTTTCACCCTCATCTTAGAGATAATCCCGCATGGATCGTAGTGCCATGTGAAACTCATGGTGAACTTCATTTCCTTCAGCAGATGGTCTGCTTCCTCTCCGGCACCACGATTGTTGCAGATGAAAGAGACAATTTGCCCTTTGATTATGAGCTATTGCTTTTTCTTTAGTGACACAAAGTGAATATCATCAGAGTTTATCATCTGCCTTATGTAATCCAGAGCAAAAATTCTGATAGGCAGGTATCTAGGCAGCTTGTACGGGGCCAAATTGCACCCATATACTCTAGTCTTAGTGTGATTTTGGTAAAAATACCAATCACTAGTCTTTGTGTGATCCGAGAGATGCAGGATCCTCTTAACTTCATCATTTATCCTAGGTTCGGGCTTGTCGCTAAGCCTACTTACCACTGGGTGATAGAATTGATCGATGAACTGCTTGAAACTGAATTCCGTGGAGTTATGCCTGAGCAGGGAGGTCAATGTAGTTACTGTTTGGGGTCTCCCATCTCCGTCCATCTTCTGCATGGAGAAAGTAAATTTGTCCTCTTGGAAGAAAACGAACAAGTATGCTAGTATTGCAGAATACCGAAACATGCCTTCTGTGATGAAATTGACAAACTATTCATGAATATTATTCGCCAAGAACATGTTGAATTCGAACTGGGTAGTGGGCTTCTCATCGGTGGAGAAAATAGACAAAAATCCCAGAATGGGTTCATCTACCCACTGATCTGAATAATAACCTAACAAGGCGCATAAGGACGAGATAATATGGTTTTCTTTGGTCGAAAACATGGAAGAAGGATAAGGGGGATTTGTAGCGGGGAGTTGAGAGGATTGTGGAAGGAATAGCTCAAAAATATAATATCTTTGAGGGAAAGTCATCTTCTGGTATAATTCTGTGAGAATTTCAAGGTTAAAAGGTGATGTGGAGTCATCTCGGGATATTTGCATCATTTGGTCGATGGTTTCAGGCGTGATGAGGAAAAGAACTTCTCCAGATGATAACACGATGGCTCTTTGCTTGGGAATGTAGTGGGCTTGGCACTTGAGGGAAAACTCTGGAAAAGAGTGAATCTGAGGAAAGAGATACAGGGGTAGGTTGGACTCCCAGAGTCCAATTTCGTCACTCTGGTCCAGGAAAACTTCTTTGAGCCATGACTGAAGGTCTGCGAAATCAAAATAGCACTTTGTATCTGTAATTAAGTAATTTTTGTCGGCCAGTGGAATCCTATCAAGGTTGACAAGAGGTGGGAGAAACAGATTCTCCTCTCCTTCTGCTCGTTTTGACTTTGGCACCATTACTGTAACAGTACCTGCAAAAAACAACATTAGCGGGGACGACTGTAGATGGGGGTGACTGACTGTAATGGAGAAGAAAACAGTGTAAAATTATCTGGTGCGATGAGTGGGTAAATGGTGAAAGAAGGAAGAGTGAGGGTAGTTTTGATTAAACGGGTGTTCGTTGGGCGTGATGGACAGGTCAGTTGGTTAACGGATAGGTTATCCAGTAATAAATGGCCAACGGATCACTTAGAGTGTGAGATGGCAGGTGACAGTGACTGAGGAATACGGATGGGTGAAGTGGCGGTTACCGATTGGGGTAAAACATCATGGTGAGGGGGCATGCCACGAGTGAATGAGGGGGAAGGACTGACAGAAATTATGGGATGTGACTCTTTGGAAAGGTGGATGATGATGTCAATAAGTGACGAAGGTATGTTAGACGGTAGGAGGCGGTGGAACTCAGGACTGGTAGATTGATGCCACATATAGATAAGGGCCCACCAGAGGAAAGATTCCATTCCAGAACCCCCTCCCCCCCTCAGTTAAAGGCAGATCAGCCAGGGGGGTCCAAAAAACACCTTGAGTCGTTGATCTGTGCGCTCACTTTTTGACCACAGATCGGTGCACGTTCTTTATCACACATTCTGAACCCCCCCACCCTCCATTAAAGGTAGAATGGACGGGGGGGTCTAGAATCCAATATAGACCGTAGATCTGTGCGCTTAAACTTAGGTC